>VXBC01001887.1:30394-121881 GCA_013399945.1 Ploceus nigricollis | reverse complement strand
TTGGAGTGTGAAAATACAAGAAAGGAATTTGTGAGGAGGCCCCCAAGCCCTATGTGAGATCTAAAAGTTAAACTCCAAGTGAGGGAGAAAGAAAAAGCATTAGTTAATAAATAATGCTAAGTGTTCTGCAGAGAACGGTTTTACAAGGCTAAACAGGATAAGGAAACCCAGAAGTGAAGCAGGGGGGGAAGGGGTATAATTCATACAAATGAGCTGGATGGTAGCTCCAAGAGAAAGGTAAAACCTTTATAAAATCTAATGATGTGTAAATACCACCTGCATTAATTATGCGGCACTATTAAATGTTAAAAATCTGAAGCCCGGAGCTAGAATAATTAATCTGCCCTTGTGATTGCCTTGGAAGGGAGAGAAAGTTATTGTTCCAGCAGTGCAAGCTAAAGTTACAAATAAAGAAAGAGGGAAGCTTATTGTTTTCCAGCTCTGCTTTTGACAACAGATAGTTTCCAGGGTAGTTTGGTAAAAGTCTAGGGAATAGAGATACTGTCCTTTAATTTTTTTTTTTTTTTTCTTGAAGAACCTGAGTAATTTCAGCCTGAAATCCCCAACTAAGAGCCAGCAGTTGTATTGTTGCTGTAGATCTGATGAGCTGGGCTCCACACTCTCCAAAAAACTTCCCCACAAACAAAACCCAATCCCTACATGTACAGTATTCTGTCACATCATGAAGGATGTGCTATACTAAGTATATGTGAAAACAGCAGTTTTCTGGTTTTGTTGCTGGCCTAAAGAGCTTGCTTTTCTGTAATGTAATTTCTTCAAATAGGGTCTTTTAAGCTCTGTATGCCAAAATGACATTTCAACTCAGAGTCAGCTGCTTACAGTCTGTCTTCCTGTCCTCAATTTTCAGAAAATCAGAACAAGTGGCTTTGGACATGGAGGCACTATTTGATGGAATTAATACAGTGTCACCAAGAATCAAAGGAAGAATCACTTAATTATTAGAGGCATGTATGAATGAATGTACCACAATGAGAGATGTTCTCGTTACCTTACTTTTAATGTGAGAGAGAGAGAGAGAGAGACAAGCCCTGACTGGTACACCTGTCATTTCCTAAAACTGACATTATTTTATGAGATATAATCATACTGTGTACAAGATGTGGCTTGGTTTTAAGTAGAAAAACTGTGGTTTAGACTGCTTGGTCTTTCACTGAATCTAATATTTTTGTTTTCAGGTATAGATGCTCAGGAAACACAAAAGCTAAAATACGGAAATAGATATGGAAATGTTCTTTATCCAGCTTATTTCAAATAAATAATGAAAGATTGCCTGCCAGGGAGAAAATCTGTCTTCCATCTGCACCATGTTGGTACTTCTGTCTATGGACAGATTTATAAAATCTGTCTTCTTTGTATGTTTTAAATAACAAGAAAGTTGCAAACCCTTTGGGGAAAAAAATTAAATCAAGAATCCAGTGGGAAATTATCTTGCAACTAAAGTCCACCTTTGACAACTTGGAAACATTGAAATTTTCTAGTGTCCTGTTATATGAAGTAGACTTTTTTTTTTAATGGGAATGACATTTTCTGATAAAGTATTTTCCAGTTCTTTTTTTTTCTTTGTGGGAGGAATTGAAAATTAAATATTGATTCACTGCAAGAATAGATAGAAATAAACAATGGGGCCTAGAATAGGTATCAGGCTGCTATTGCAGGAAGTTAATGCAATTACTTTTATTCTGAGGCAAATCTGTAGGGAATAAGGTCTAGCTGTCCAGGTTCAGATTAATAGACACTAATTGCAGTTTTCATGGATTAGTTTTGTAAAAAATATATTGTTACCCAGCATTAGGGATAGTGTATAGAAACACTAAAGACATCTGATTTTTTTTTCTGAGTGAAGCCTCTTTAATTATGTACTGCTGAGGATTTGTTTTCTACCTTTATCCCTTTGTTGGTATATGCCATTTCCTCCCCCCCTTGACTTATTTACCTTGTATCCCTAGAAGCATATTTTTAATTAAATAAATTGTGTCTGTAAGAATCTGTGTACTTTTATACCGAAGTGTTGAAGCTATTCATACTAGAGGAGACTCAATAAATATTGATGACAAAATCACTTTAAAATTTATTCATTTTTATTAATTTTCTTACCCTGAAATGGATATGATCTCCCTCAAAAATCTCCTGACCGTTATGGAAGTTTCCCTTTGGTTCCACATCCCTTGGTTGTGAGTGGCTATACCGTTAACATGTTTTTAATGTGACATTTTATTTTCAAAATGCCCATTTGAGTGTCAAATGGTAATTTCTAAAATGTTTAGACAAATAAATTATCGACCTTGAGAATAAAAATTTAGAACAAGACTGGTATGTAATTATTGAGGAAAACATAGGCTGAAAGAAGATATTTTATTTCAAGTCTGTACTGCAAGCAGACTATTCCTTGAAAAATGTGAGTTGTCTTGTCTGACCTCCTCAATCTGTTTGCATGGTCACTATCTAGATAGCTTCTTTTTTTCAAGATTACATTTCTATGACCAACCTGGAGCGTGTTGTGTCCCCACTCCCTCTGATTGCTGGATCGTTTGAACACCTATGAGAAATTCATGTTTTTATTCTGACAAAAGGAATATGAACCTACCTCTTTCATGTTATAGGGCCTCCAACAGGAGAGACTGAGGGAGTCTCTACTCCTTTGCATATCTCCTAAGCCAGTACTAGATGGTTCTCATAAAAACTGACTGCCCTTGAGCCAAAGTCCTTCTGTGTTTAGAGCTGAGACACATTTGAACTAAATTATCACATACTAGTGACCAAGCCATGGCCAATTCATTTCTTATTCTTGTACTGTTCCTTGCATGGAATAATTGAAGATTAATTCAGTTAGAGAGAAAAAGAATCAGAAGAGCTGTCTGGGATGCTACTCGAGGGATTTAGGTAAAGAGATAGCAAGTGAGAACACTTAGTTTCCAGTCACTGATCAAAATAAAATGTAAATATTTTAGAATAAATTGACCAGCCTGAGACTGAAAGATGGAAAGTAGCCTACTCAGCTCAGTGAGTTCCTTAGCAGCTGAGGCATCCAGCATGGAAAGTTACATTCCCTGAGGCAGAGGAGAAAAATAAATTTGAGCTATATCTGCTGTAGGTGAGTGCTCTTGAGTAAAAAGTGAGGGACTGTTTCTTCTCATGTCTGGTTTTGGGAGGGTTTGCCAAATGTATCTCTTCATTTCCATTTCTTTCCTTTGCTAAACTTACCTGAAATTGAATTGTTTGGTCTTAGAATCACTTGAAGATATATTCCAGTTTTAAATTTTTACAGAGTCGTTTTTTTCTTTAGTTTTTATTTTAAGGGGGGAAAAAAAAGCTTATGTAATCAGATTTTTTCTTTCTGCCAACTCCCCAGAAAAAATAATTTTCACACAGATCACATTCCTTCCTGTTTTTGCTCCTTCTACTGTAAAATTTATTTCTCAGTATTCTTATGTAGTCAGGCTTTTACAAAAGTTCTGTAACTCAACCCATGCTACTAAAAAAAAATGATGTATTAAACAATGCTTTTGTTAATTTTTCAACAACTTAATAAACGGATCAAGTGATTTAAATAATGTTTGTCTTGGATCTCCTCCAAATGAATCATTACTCTGTCTAAAACAGCTTTAGAAAAATATGAACAATTGTGGGAATGAAAAAACTTTTATGTGGTGCTGGGGTAGATGAATAGTTCAGGCAATTAGGATATCAGTTGATAACCTACATCATTAATGCAATAAACCTTTGCACTGATTAAACTTTCTCAGTTAACTCTTCAATATTCAAGGAATTTTTGAAAGATTCAGCCAGAATTAAAAGGCATTACACCGCTAGAGATTGTTGAGCAAATGCTGATTCAGGTGAGGATGGTCAAAAATCATCCAGGCCAAGGCTGGACTCTGTGCTAGATATTTTTTTTAGGCCTTCCAGCATGTGTCTCTTTTCTTATACATCAGTCACTCCATTCTTCAGCACTTCTATTCAGTCCAGCCCTGAGCAGAAACATCAAAATAGTTGGAGATATAATATTAAATTTCCATTAAAAATGCATACTATAATCTATTTAATATATACATGAGAATTAAGTGCCAAGTTGCCACTGAAATTCAGTTCAAAGTAGCTTTTTGGTTTTTTTTTTTTTTTAAATTAAAACACGGTTATGTATTTTTATTTGTACAGAGTTAGAATTACAGATCACAGTTTTAGGTGACATTGAGAAACATAACGTGCTGGTAGCTGATGTTTCTATAGCATGAGGAAAGACATTTAGAAATATTATAAAATAAACCTAAAAAATAAACTGAAGAGTGGATACTTAGTTAACACTAAATTGTTTTCTTTGATACAATGCATCTATTCTACCAAGTAAACGGATCCTCCCTGTGAGAAGAATTTTGCAGATGCATAAACAAGTGCTCAGTCTGATGCTCAGTGATTAATATTATCTTCCATCAGTCTGTCTTCCACCTGGCATGGAATGTCAATGCTGTCTTCAACTGATAAATGCCTGTCTTCAGTACAGGTAACAGGGCTTGACTTACTGCAATTCTTCTTTCCTGGTAAAGCTGAGAAAGGGCTTCAGCTTGTTATTCTCACATGGTACTTCCATTACGTGCAAGAGATTACGTGCAGATTTTGGGCTTACAGGGATAGAGCTGATAACTCCATTTTTGCCTCTGTGGATGAAAACAAAACCTTCAGGGCAAAGGCAAATTCATCCCTTGACTTTCAACACTAAGGTATGCTGATCTTGGAATTATCTGGAAAACTATAAAAAGGGTTTAAACTATTACTCAAATAGTTTAAAAAGAAATCCCAAAAATTTGTATCACTGTTGAGTGATGATTGCAGTCATAAATAAAAGTAGAGTTGAGGCATCTCCTTACCAAATTCTATGCCCCATAAGACAGTTGCTCTGCAGTTCTCTGAAAATGATGCCAAATGCATTGCTCTAAGATTTATTTATTTATTTCTTATTGCAACAATTTTCAAACAAGTAATTGTATATTGTCCTACAGACACAGACTAAATAAGATAATAATAACTCCTGTATTTTGTTCCAAATCCTTAAGGCATATACTGCAGTGTGACTAAACATACTTATAAATAAAACTCTCAGTTTAGTGAGCAAAAAAAGTTTGTGCAATCATATCTTTCAAAAAATTATAAAGTGCCTATTTTAAATTCAACTTGACCAAAAAGATATTTTCAGACTCTAATTTTCAGGGAATTTCTTGGAATAAACTTACTGGCCAAACCTTGCACACTTGCACAAATTAGCCTTCCTGCCTTCAACACAAAATGAATGAAATTGTTTTGCCATTCCTCTCTGGATCTGCATACAGCATACATGACTTTATGTTTCATTCAATGCAAATATATCTAAAGATCAGATTTCTTATTTCAGGCATTGCACAAGCAGTCACATTGTGCATGTGTTTATTGGACAACTAAATTCATAGATGGAAAGGAGTCAAAATAAATGTGTAGAAGTATTCATTTGACCTCACAATGTGAATATAATTAATCCTCTGTACATCCCCTAATAGCATTCTTCTATTTTCTGTTTGTTGAACCTTGGGTAAAATTTTAATTCTGTTCCTACAGTTGCTCATTTAGATGACTTTCAGCATGCAAGTGGCCTGAATAATTTTGTTGGAATATTGAAAGGCATATCAGGTGGCATCTTGATCCAGGATCTTGCCTTGCATCATGGAAATCTGATTTAATGGAAAGCACCAATGATTTAAAGACTGTCAGCACAAGCTGGTAAAAGCAACATCGCAAAGTTAAACAGGCAGTGAGAATAAACAAAATAAGATCTACTATGTTGGTGTTAAAATAAAAATGCATGAAAAAACACTGATAAGATAGAAAATTCCCTGCCTCTGCAGGGGACATATCCCATAGAGGACAGATTTATGCACATAAGGTGTAGATGGAACATTTGTGCCTAAATTCCAGCCTGCAGAAGATAGTAATCTTTTTAACTCACTGATGAGTCATCAAGATATTATATAAAATGTGAGCAGCAGCATCAGAGGATAACATTGCTCATGAGTGAAGTCATGACTAGTCTGGCTTATCCCTAGGTGCCTAAAATGTCATGCCTGTTGAAGAAGAGATTCAGGACTCTATTAAACAATTTATTATTTGTCTGTCTTTAAATAATCTGCCAATTTTTTTCCCCATTATCTGCAACTCGCTGTGTTCAGATTTTTTTTGTAGTAACTTAGAGAATTTAAACATTAGGAGTTAGAATTTGGAAATAGGAGATCCAGGCTGCTAGTGATTACAGTGCAGTGATTAGGCTAACTAGATGAACTGATGTTTTCTTGTATCACAGCAGTCTTCTTCCATAGTCTGTGTTACACTTTCACCTGGCTAGTTTCCTCCTCCCCTCTCAGCAGTGTGTCTCCATTTTCCCTATGTAACCATATGTACCATGCAGAGAGACACCTCTCTGATATACTGTTGGACAAAAATTGTACCCATACTGCCATGCTATCACTAAACTGCTTAAATTTGCAAATCTGGGTTGTCTCTTTAATCACCATGTTAATTTTTGTCCTTGTAATATAGGAGCTGGAATAGCATGAGTTTTGGTCCACGAAATTTACTTGTAGAAGCATATTAAATCTGTGGCTTAAGGCATTAGGTCAATTAAATTCCATTATGTATTTTAGCACTAAGAAGCAGATCCTAGGAAGACTATCTTCTCAACCCTATAACTACTAATTGTGCCAGTGAGAAATCCATCACATTTTATTTGTGTATCAGAATTTAAAAAAAAAAAAGGGTTTAGGGATAGATGAGCACCTCCAACCTACCAATATGCTGAATGCATCTCTGCCTGGAACTAACTAGTTAAGAACAGCCTCATGAGATCTGTTGTTTCTCATTACCCTACTCTGATTTGTTTGATAATAAGTTACATTATTTTTTCTCAAGTCAGCTGTCTTTTGCCCAGGATGGAAATTGCTCACTGATCACTCCCTGTCCTTATCTTTCCCCATGAGCCTTTTAATATGTTTTTTCTCTCCTGTCCAGCTTAGGAGAGGAGTGATAGAGCAGCTTTGGTGGGCACCTTTCATCCAGCCAGAATCAAACCATCACAATGAGTTATCCAAAAGAGGTGAATGTATGTCAAAACAGAATAGAAAATACTACATACATTATACATACATATATTCAAATATTATAATCTACACTATGTTCTGTTCTCATTGATTTCACTGTGTTAATGTGTGTGTTTATATGCATATATATATAGCTGGCAGGCAAAAGTGAGCTTGAATGCTGAACCACCTGGGTATTTGGGGCAATTACATATAAGCCATCTCTGTGAGAAGTCAAAGTAAGAGGAACAGACATATGTCATTGTCCCTGCATCAGTTCAAACTCAAGGATATTCAATTACTTAGTGACAGCTGATGATTAGATTAGATATGTCCAGTAGAAAACTAAGGGTGAGAGAGGTTTCATTGAAGGAGAAATGCTCAGAAGCAATTTAATTTCTAATTATTTTTCCTGAATTATTATTTTTTTTCTTGTTTGAAAGGAGGCTGCTATGCATTATGGGAGGAATCTGATGATTACCATCATTTATTATCCACTGAGAAATGGGCCTCACTTTTCCTTGAAAAAACAATTATAGGAAAGGTTACTTTCATTCTCTGATGGAAAGAGGAGATCTGAAAAGATCATCTAGGTGAATGCACTACAACCATAGAAGCTAAATAACATCAGGAAGAAGGCCAATAGCTTTAGTGCTTTGTGGTTTAATGGAAAACCAGCAGCAGGATGTTGAAGCTCTCTGTGCTGTTTCTCAAAAGGAGCAGTAAATATGAGCAATCTAAACCTTGACTGAAACAGCAGAAAAAGAGAATTTAAAAAGGGTCTGATTTTAATAAAGACACCCATTTTCAAAGCCCTTTCCAAGTTGCCAACTATATAACTGTTTCTAAAGATGCACTGTATTGTAAGTAATTTCTAGTTTAAGAGTAAACACAAACAATACTTTAAGAGTTTTCATGCCCTCTCAGAGTTTGAGTAGCTTTAGTGTGTGTCTGCCAAGGCACTCAGGGCGTCATGTGTGCTGTTTCTATTTCTTCTTGGAGAGGCAGTGACCAGACAGTATAGAAATACCACAGCAGTCTTATTTTCATGTTAATTCACTGTCATTCTGATATTATAGGTAAATCTTGCATTTAATGCCTGAGATAATAAGACATAAATATTTCTAAAAGAAGACTTTTATTGATGGATTATAAAACAAATAATTTCTCCTGGGTTTCCTAACTGAGTATGTATTGCCAGCTACAGCTGGCAAAATTATTAATAAATTCTCTTGAGATTTCGTTTTCATATTTGAAACCCCAATGAATACGACAAGAATCAAAAATAATGCTGAAAGGAAGCCAGAATAGAAGCATAACTTTCATGTTTAAATACCTTGACTGAGTAAATAAGTTAGTTAAAGAAAGCTTTGAAGACCCAGGCCTGTGAGCTTATCTACAGACTACCCTGAGAGAACAGGTTCATCAGAGAGGTGATCCAGTGATACACAAGAGGAAGAAGGATATTCTTCCAGGATGATCTTTAAGGTCCCTTCCAACGCAAGCTATTCTATGATTCTGATTCCATGATTCTGGGAAACTCAAACACAGTGGGACAAACAAGATTCAGGCAGACTCACTCCCAACTTATGTGCCTGAATTTCTGTGAGTATCTGAGCCTTAGCTGCAGATTAGATGAGCTGTGTAGTGTAAGGTGATGCTTGTGTTTCTGTGCAGCAATGTTACCATACCCTACTGATCAAAGGAAAGACTATAAATGTTATGTAGTCAGCAATACAGGTATTATATTACCAGCAAAACTGATATGTTGCTTCTGCAAAATATCGTGATCATATTTCTATAGACCCATGCAGGTGATGAATACATGGTTTTTGAATCCTGTTCAGGTGCATCATAACACATTAGGCATCTTTATCCTAAGTTTATTTTTAGCTTGCAGTGAGGAGTAATCCCTGCCATTGGCATTTATCCACAAACAAGAGTTTCTAAGAAATATTTTAGGACTTTTGTTAGCTAATGAAGCTGATTTTCTATATGTTCTTTGCATTCTTTGATCTCTAGATGGTGTTCTGTCTTTGAAAAATATATGTCTCCTGGGAACAAAAATTAAATTCTGTAAAAATTATACTTTATCTGTATTAAAATATCTTAGAACATCTTAATAGCCGCTCAGTGCTCTGCTCCAACCTCCCACACAAAACTTGTAATTTGACAATTTCTGTCTCAAAAATTCTGCTCTCATGTGGGACCACTAGGGTATGAGGGTCCATCCTGAATGCTTTGGAAATGAAAATTATTCTCTTAATTTACTCTGATAAAACAAGATACTTTGTTTTTATTTGAAGTTCACAGTCCACAAAGTATTTGCAGTAGTACATACCGGTAGTTGTGACTTCAAAAAGCATTCATTGCTTTATGCACTTGTTCATCAGCCAGTGAGAGTTTTACTGAGGCAATAATGGCAGCAGAATGAGCATCAACAAATATTTCCTCCACCTTGTATTCCTTTTGAAAATCCCCAATACACACATAATGGCAGCCTTCTAAAGAATTCTCAGATAACTTATTCTGCAATATTTATATCATTGTATGACACCATTCCCCTGCATTTCTACCTCTAGCCAAATAAAAAAGCACACATTGTGCTTTAATCATGATGCCAGCTTTCTGTTTGAAATGAACACCTGTGAACTTTGCACATCAAGGAAAAAAAAACAACACAAAACTTTATTTATTTATCAAGCTATGTACTTTCCCCAGATGCACGAAAAATTTCAAAAATCTCTCCTGCTACTCGGATGGCATTATTAAAACCATGGAACCCAAAGTCTGGGAAACTTGTTGATCTTTGTTGTATTGTAATCCAAACTTAACAAAGGAAATGCTTTGAAGGAATGCCCTATCTGGAGAATCCTGTTACTAATTTTATCAAGTGTACTCAGATCAAAAGTTTGCATTTTCTATGAAATATACACTTCAGCATCCAGTCCTGGCTCCCCAGTACAAAAGACATACAGTCTTACTGGACTTAGTCCAGCAAAGGCCAGTTAGACTATTATGGGACTGGAGCATCTCACCTGTGAGTAAAGGCTGAGAGCTGGGACTGCTCAGTATGGAGCAGAGAAACATCAGGGGGATCCCATCCATACACACAACCATCTGAAGGGAAGGAGCATGAAGGACAGGCCCTTTTCAGCGGTACCCAGTGACAGGGCCAAAGGCAGCAGGCACAAATGGAAACCCAAGAGCTTCCCTCTGAACCTCAGGAAACACTCTTGTCACTATTAGGATGACTGAGAACTGGTACAGGTTGGCTGGAGGAGTTGTGGAGCCTCCATCCTTGGAGATAATGAAAAATTCTCTGGGTGTGGTCATAAGCAACTGATTCAATGTGCCCCTGCCTGTGCAGAGCTGGACATGGGTGTCTCCAGAACATTCTTCCATCTTAAACCAGTCTGTGATTCTGTGATTCTTTAAAGAAAGCCAGGGAAAATATGTAAGTGCATTTGTTCTTTTTACCCCATATACCTTTTGTCTGGCTCTGTACATTAGCAGTTCACTCAGGTAACAGTATTCTCTGTCTTAGTTCAAGTTCTCTGGAACCTCTGCTCAGATCACTTGTAGCTCTGGCAACAGTGCTGGTTTGATAGTCCCTCAGACATGACCACTCATTGGCTATATCTGAACCTTTAGAAACTACCTGTTTCTCTGCTGGCTCCCCTTGAGTCACTAGATCAATGTCCAATACTAGAATGAAAATACTGGTATTTCCATTTTACATAATATTAAAGAAGAAAAAAACATATTTTGTGTATTGATTACTCCCATCTTTTTCCCTTAAGATTTCAAACAACTCTTCTAAAACTTATATTCCACAGAATTGCAGTGGAAAGGGATTGATTCTCTTATTAATTAAGATAGAGTGTTTCCCAGTAGCTTTTTCTTGTTCAGATTTTCTTTTACTATTTCTGCTGCAGCTGCTCCCTATGTCAATCTTCTTCCTTGACTGAATCTGTCCACAGCCTGAACACTTTTATTTAATACAAGTAATTTAATCTCTAATATCTATCCCCCACAAAAATCGACAGTAATGCATTGGTTTTTTGTCTTGCTTTAGGCTTCATGGTAGTACCAAAATTTATAAAGCATGATTTATCACTGAGTTTTTTTTTCCCATTTTAGAACTATATTAGAATCTAAAAACTCTGTTTTAAGCAAAAAATCCAAATGTATATTTTATTTTCTCAGTCTTACTGTTGTGGTATCTCATAGCAAAAGGCTTAGCAAAATTTGCTTGATGGGAGACATGTTATTGAAGGCCAAAAGTCAATGGACAGATAATTAGGAATGTGTACTGGACATAAATATTAGAAACAAACCAGAGTCCAAAAAGTTTAGAAATCTACCTTTCTAAACTTTTGAGTTTAGAAAAGGCTACCCTTAAAAGTTTTGCCCTCTCTACATAGAAGATACAAGTAGTTGGCTTTCCTTTATGTTTTAACTTTAATACTCAGCTGTCATTCATGAATCAGGAATCACTGTGAGGCAGAAGCAGGGAACATTTTCACATTTCTGTCAATAGTTTGCAGAAACACATAGAGAAATACACAGTCCCGATAGCTCTGTTCAGAATACACACTTACTAACATCAACAAGTTACCCTAGAGCATTTCAAGCAAGGCTTCAATATCTGTCTTGTTTTTTAAACACTAAGCATCTGAAGATCTGAATTAAAATAAAGACATTTCATCATCTTTCTCTCTTGAGAGACACACCTATATTTAGGAAATGGAACAGCAGGTATAAGGAACTATTACATTATCACTGGATATGTATTATGGTTAGTTAAACTTACATGCAAAATCCAATGCAGTTGAGAGATGCAATAGGGTAGTCAGCCTTGTTCTCTCAAGGCTACTCTAATCCCAGCCTGATACAAATGTAAGAAGACCAGAATGTTTTGTCCTGTCAGTAGTTCATGCAATCACATAAATTCGTGTGATTCATGAAAAGAAACAATTGTAAATTACAACATTGACATTTATTTTGCAGATATCATCACTGCTGATGAACTGAAATGCCTTTTCCAAGTGAAATACATCAGCAAGGTAATCATCTTGTAACCAAGGAAAAAATTCTTTCCATACATCTAGAGATGTGCCCCATATATGGCTTTATGAAGCCTAACTTCAACATTGATACATCTACCCACTATCCTTGAGTAGATAATTCAACTAGATTCTTAGCCCAGTTTTTGAAAAGCAACAGCTCAGGTATGAAATTGCAGATATTGCACAAGCTATTAATTCTGAGAATGAAGTGTGGAGAATGAAGATGTGCTCTAGAGGTCTCATGGTATTCCTTCGTCATTGTCTATGTCAAACATACAGTTGCATTGTGTAGCTTTGGTTCATAGTGGAGAAGGATAAAAGGCATCTTTGGTGCTGGGATACTGAGAGCAGGCATCAGGTAGTCTGTCCTATCCTATTTCACTGAGACAACACCATAGATCAGAATGTAAAATGTAATCCAGCCTGGATTATTTTTGATAGAAGCAAGGAAATAGCCGAACAGATACTTCTTCTTTGATCCATGAACCATAGTTGGGGTATTGTCTCCCTCCGCTTTCTCCCCACTCTACACTCCTCTGGTGCAGCCCTACCTCAGATACTGTGTGTAATTTTGGGTTCTTCAATATAAGGAAAACACCAAATTATTTGAGTGTTTCCAGAGGAGGGCAACAAAGATGATGAAAGACCTTGAGGATAAGATTTAAGAGGAGTGACAGAGGTAATTTGGTTTATTCAGCCTGAGGAAGAGAAGTTTGAGGGGGGACCTGATTGCAGTTATTAACTTTGTCAAACAGGCAAGTGGAGCAGAGGTGTGCTGAGCTCCTCGCTCTGGTGACCAGAGATAGGACAAGAGGTAATGGAATTGAGTGTCTGGACAGTGCTCCTAGCCATAGGGTTTAGTTTTAGGTGAGAAACAGGGAGTTGGACTTGATGATCCTTATGGGTCCCTTTTAATTAGAGATATTCTCTGATTCTAGATCTTTCTAGATCTGTATTGCAAGCATTACAGGCTTTCTACAACACTGGAGACTAGTTTGGGAAAAACAACACTATGATGCTTCTTAATCTTTTAATTTTTAATTTAATCTTCATAAAATTAACTAATGGTATTTCAGGCTGCAGTACAATGAATAACACTCTCTTCCGTCTCTTTTAGTATTCAATGAACTTCACACTGATAGTTATTAACTTCTGGATAAATGTCAGATGCTTTTGTGGATGACTTTATTCACAAGTGACTGTAGAAGCTGTCATGACAAAATAATATTATCAATTTTCCAGTCCTAGTTAATGAATTTGATTAATCCTTCAGCAAGAAAGTTTATTGAATGCTGATTCAGAACTGAAGGTAGAGAATAACAGAACTTATCTGTACTTTAATGTCAACTTCTGTCTGTAAAGCAGCTCCTTGTAAAACTGTGTGGATATTTCTTTTGCTTTGACTGCTTTCAACTCTTTCTTTTGTAGCACTAGATAATCTATGTCAAATTTATCCTGGACAGAAAATAAATTTTCCTGGGTTGGTATGGATAAAATAAAACATTACTTCAAATTGATCTTCAGTTTGTGATGGATATGGTTCATGGTTGAACCTTTTATTTAGCATCTTTGATGATACTTCCCAGACATAGCTAGGTTTGCTGACTTGTTAGTAAGTGAGACTAAAAAAGAGATTGTTTCTGGTGAATGCAAGTAAATCAGAGCTTTTAGTCTTTTAGAACATTTGGAATCTGGATCACCCCTCTCATGGTATTATTTGCCTACTTTTTTCTTCTTAATGTTTTGTTACACAAATGCTAACAACTTTCATGATAATGGGCCTCAGCAAGAATGATCTGCTTTTCTGATGCAGTGAAGGACCTGTTCATCTTCTTCACTGAAGCATTTCCCATTTGCGCGTTGTCACGTAGCATATTACATTTAATCAGCACTTTGCAAGACCCTTGTCCTTTCAAGTACTTTTTTCTTATGACAGATGATGCTTTCTGCCTCATTTGTTATAGATCCTCTTAGAATCTCTCAGTGAATTTCTAAAAGTTGTTTTTCTTCTCAGTGTCATTGCTGTTTCGCATCTTTGACATAAAACCATCCAACAGCTTCTATTATAACCATTCTATAACATTTCCAGTGTTACTGGATGTACAGTATCTCACACATAGTCACCAACGATATTCGTTCTTTAGCCTGACAAATTTAATATTTGTACTTTAAGCCTGAAATAAAAAAGAAATATATTGTGAAGAAGACCAAGAAAAAAAAGTAAAAAAACCCACCAGCACCATGTGAATGAGAGCAGTGGTAACAGATATGAAAATGAAAATGATGCTTATGTGGAAAGGTCATTGCATAAAACGTAGTAGACATACAGGTAAACTAGTATCATTCACATTTTACTACTTCTAATGGTACGATTCATTTCCTCAGCTTGTGGACTAAATGACTTAGTTGACCTTTATAATAGACAAAAGTCAAAAGAGAACAGATTGTGAACTAGGGAAGAATGTGTGTATCAGCTGAAATTTCAAAACCTGTGTACAATATATCATAATGGGTCATGAATTCTACACCAAGAATGGGAAGAAATACACAGTTTTTTTCCATTTGTTCTCATCTAAAAATAATTTTCTTTCTAAAATCCAACAGAAAAAATTTTAAACATGTATTAGGAACACAGACCAAGATTTTATACAGATAGTTATTTATCTTCATTTCCATTTTATAGTACTCCAGTTCTGATGAATCTTTGTAATTTAGAAGGCCAAAATTATGTGGAAAAACAAAGCCTGATGACATAGTCAAGTCAAACTTTTAATCAGAAAATAAACATACAGAACCAAATTCTTTGAATCACATGATCCTGATGGCCAAAAAAAAAAGACCTGGCCTTGAAATCTCCACGTGGCATTTGAAGTAACTCTTTAGGCAGAATAAGCCTAAATGTAATCCAGTATACAATAATTTGATCAGGTTTCTTTGTCCCCAAGAAATACTGCTCTCCACTGAAAGTTCAGTTTTAAACAACTCCCCAGAATTTGAGAATTTCTCAAGAAGGCATTGGTCCTGCCTTCAGGATTTACTTCATGTTGGAATACGTACCAGTATCCAGAATTTCCTACAAATTGATGCAAAAATGAATTTATGTGAAAGAACTTTGTGGAGGCCAGAAATGGTGACAGACCCAAGTTAGGGAAGCCTGGCCAGTTACAATGCAGCAGTTTCTCCTTTTCTACAGAAAAAAATGTGACTCTACCAGTTCTGGACAATTTACTCTTCTGTCATTGAACATGTAACAGAGACTAGATAATTACCAGAAAAGTTCAGAGAAAATTAATTTCAGATTTTAACTTCCCATTCATTCTCAGGCTGGTATTTAATGGAAAGAATTAGGGGAGACTATAACTGATGCAAGATGGTAGGAAACCTAATCTCATTTTAATGAAAGATACAATTGGAAAAAGAAAGGCATGCAAGAAAAAATGGGAAGATCCTCTCAGACAAACAACTCCTAGAATTGGCTTCTTTGGCCTCAAAGCAAGTCCGAGAGGAGGACAAACCCATACACAACTTGTTGCTTTGTCTAGACATTTCGTGAGGGTGTCAGGACTGAGGGAGAAATGGTTATCTAAACTAAGGAAATACTGGTACAAGAACAAGGCATATGTAAACCACATACTTAGATTGAAAATGAAAAAGATATATTCCTAGCCACTAGAGGTGAGAGATTATGGAATTGCATTCCAGTAGAAATAATATGATAAACTATTGTACATTAATTGTGATAACAATATAGGTAGATTCTGCTTGATCTCATTTGCAGTATTGGTCAGGCTTCCATCAAACTGCAACAAATGACATTTGGCAATAGGCTTCCCCCTCAAAAAAAAAAACCCATTTTGATTTGCCTAAAGAGTACTAGTTGAAAAACTAAATGTTCTCCCTAGTCAATATGTCATATATTGGATTGTTTTTATTGCAAATCCAGAGCAGTCAGAAATAATAAAGGTTTCAGAATTTATTTATGGTTTCTGATAGACATGTGCAAACAAATGTCAAAGGACTCAATCTAAACTCCTAAGAACACTGGAATGAGAAGGATAATTCATAGTATAAATGTTCTGCTCTTTGTAACTGGAGTGTAAGTTGAAGCTGTGACTCAGATTTCCAATCCAGCACAAAAGAGAGCTGCAGAAGAAAGATAGATTGAAATACAGCAAGTATTAGAATTTAGTAGTTCTGTGGCAGTTATTGAATTTATCCACTTACAAGCAAGAAACACTAAGAGTGAACAATTTTCCAAAATACATAATTTTGTCCTTTTTGTGTTGGGGAGAAAGTAGAGTGGAGCTCATCTTTCTAAGGCTGGTTACTGACGTTGATATAAAGAGATCTCAATCACACCTTCTACAGGAGCTTATGTAACAGCACAATTGCAGTACATTCTCTGTATTGTTTTTATGCCTGTGGGGAGACAAACTGTGCTGCTGGAACAATAAATGCCACTAACTGTCCAGAAAGCTCACATTCCTACTGGCCTCTTCACTATAAATTTCAGCAACATCCTAATTTGGCTTCACTGCATGTGAAGCTGAAAATTTCTGCTGAAGATTTCCCCCAACAGAAGCCTCAGGAATAGGCAACAGTTGCATGGACTAACAAGGCAAAGAAAATCTTTTCCTTTTCCAAACTTTCACTCTTGTCATTGTCCTTTCACTCCATTTACTACTAAATTTCAAGGTGCACTACTTCCTCCTGAACATGGGAAAGAGGGCTCCTCTGCACAGGCAGGGCAGCAGGCCAGGCTCTCCTAGTCTGCAACAGAGAGTATTTGCAGAAGTGAATATCTAGGAAGCAGGTTATTGCAGCTAGTGTAATAAAGATATCTTTTTACTCTCCATGATGTGTAATGGGAGGATTTTAAGCATTGATATATTAATATCAGTAGACTCATAAATTCATTTAGGCTGGAAAAGATTATCAAATCCAGCCATTAATCTAGGACTGGCAAGTCCACCACTAGAACATGTCTCTTCACATTCCTTAAATACTTCCAGAGATCACTTCCCTGGGCAGCCTATTCCAATTCTTTACAACCCTTTTGGTGAAGACCTTTTTCCTAATATCCAATCTAAACCTCTCCTGATACCACATGAAGCCGTTCTTTCTTATCTCATCTGCCGTGACCTGGGAAAAGAGAACAACTCTGACCTCACTAGCACGGCCTTTCACGTAGCTGTAGAGAGAGATGAGGTCCTACTTGAGCCTCTTCTCTCCTCCAAAGAACCCCAGGTCCCTCAGCTGGTTCTCATAACACTTGTTCTCTAGACCTCCCACCAGCTCTCCTGCTCTTCTATGGACATCCCATAATACAGGAGAGATGGTATGACAAGAGAAAGGTGACTTGCACAGGACATGTCCTGCTGGAACATTCTCATCTGTGTTGTTTAATAAAGTTGCCTGTAGGTAACCTATCTGTTCAATGTCTTCTATGCATTGCAATCACCACTAGAGGCAATGTCCCCCCTTGCTCCAATGTTTTGAACAGCCATCTTCTATGATTTTGATCTACTAAATTGTATCTGAATACAGTTTATTTGCAATTCCAGTAAAAACTTTGTTATATTTTTCTCTTCATTCTGATTCTGCGAGGCTTTTTATTATCCTTCCAATGCTTCTCATTGAATTGAAGTTCAAAATCTTCTTTATCTTATTTCATTATGAGGCACAATGTGCTCTGCAGCATTCCAGTTAAAATGATTAAAATAAGAAAGTTCAATACTAAAGAAGCTATGTTGTAAGTGTTGTGTGAGATTAAAGGTAAACCATACATGGTAAAAGATCACTCAAACATTGGATTAAAAAGATGTTAGATGGCCCAGGACAACTTCTTCCAGTGAGTATTTATGCATCGTAGCATAAAACACAATTAATCTCATCATATCCTCACTGATCTGCTAAGCCTGTAGCAGAACTACTGACTCTTGCTCCTATGTTCTTGCATGGGATGCTGTGAACAAGACACTGATATGAAAAGTATAGAGAACACAAGGATGACACTAGTTTGTTAGGGATGCTGACAAAAGCAGGAATTTTGAGAATGATCATATGTATACTGAATAAGAGTCAATAAAAATGGGGACTTTGGGGAAAGGGTAAACATGGATGGACTGTCTAGAAGGAGAATAGCATGGAAAAGGAGGAGAACTTGGAGTCTGGCTAACCGAGTAGAGAGATCTAGGTTCAGTCTGGTGGGACATTTATTATGTGTTGTCAATTTTTTCACCTGTATGATGTATGCTGGTTTATGGAAAGCATGTCTTTGATGAGAAGTTTGATACGCTGTGGAAGAGTACTTGAAAGCTCAGGAGAATAGTGAGGGAGACAGAGGCAGAGAATATTCTGGATTAATTTTCTTCCAGAATAGGCTGTATATATTTAATGATTTGATTACACAGACTGCAGCATGGAAAAAGCTCAAGTCTAGTGCACACTTCAATTTTAAACCCAATATACATTGAAGTTTGCTTAGCTATATGTTTGGTTTATGCAGAATATCTACTAAATACAGAAGTGTATGGTCAGTGGGGTATGTTGTATTTTGTTTAGTTTATATTGTAGCAAGTCATAAGAAAATTCAGGTCTGATTTATTTGCTTAGAAGAACACCAATTTTTGGTAAGTATCATCTTAAGAATGATGAAGGTGGTTTTGTGAGTGCTCTTTGCAGATCAAATGCACTGGAGTATCTGTAAATCATTATTTTTGGGGAGTGAGTTTTCCTGAGGCAAGTATGCTGATCTTTGGTTACCCTATTTAATAATGCATAGCAACACAGATCACAGTGTTCGTGCTCACAATGAACACCTAAACAAGTCTACTCTACACTTTCATGCAGTGCACAAAACAGCATCCTTGAAATTACTTGGATAAAACAACACACACACTGTGTACTAAAAAGAATTCACACATGCAATCAATGCAGGATGTAAAAATGCAGCTACCACTGGGAAAAAATATTTTCACAGGCCAGCTACTTCATCTTTGACAATTCAGCCCAATATTCAGAGGAAACTTATAAAATACTTTCAAAAGACAAACTTGGGAACTAAGACTCATAATTCTACCAGATACTTAAAGTCATAGACCCAACACAAACCCAAAGAAATATTGTTTTGTCAATAAAATAAATAAAATTTCTTCATTCTCTTCCAGTCCTGAAGTCAAGTTCTCAATGTTTCTCATGATTTAGGTGATATTTCTTGCTCTTTTCCTAGACTGGGACCTAATGATCCTATCACCTATTTTCTTGCAAGCTGCATGCTCTGCTCCACTTGTGCTTATCAGACAATGCAAGCTCTTGCTTCCCATCTGGAGGAAAGGCCCAGGCTTTTTACAAGTTCTGTCAGCTGGTCTAAGAAAAGATATTATTTCTTTTTCTCATCCTCAGAATATTCTAATCTTTTCATATTTTTATTTTCTCCTGGCTTGGTCCTTGCTCTGGAAACACCTTTCAACTTCTCATAATGAAATATCTGTAACAAGAATTCAAGCCCATGAGCCTGGTCATGGCAGAGTCATCCAGAAGCTCTGAGCTTTGCTGATACCTGATTTAGTGCTGTGCCTTTTACACTTGTTTAGAAACCAAATCTTTGAATAGAGTACCAAAAAATACAGTACCAGCATGCCTGCCAGCTTATCATCGACATGAACATACCTCAGAGTAGCTAGAGCCCTCTTTTTTTCACTCTAAACATGAAAAAATATGTTAGTATCTTTCCTTCCTTGACTGTGACTCTGAATCCCAGATAACGTAATTTATCATTAGTTCCTATTTTCCTGATACTTCTGTATGGGGAGAGGCCAAAATAATAAATTCTTCACTGGTTCAGGAATCTTTAGACAGAGAGATCATTACAGAATTAGAGCTTTGGGCCATGAGTTTTACAAGGACCTTTTAGTACAAGCAGCTCTGCAAAGACCCACACTGAAGGACAGATTGCCCAGGACAGAACTGCTCAGAGATTTAATGGTTTTTGCAGTGGCTGCCAGCTTAATGAATAGATGCTGATTGATAAACATCTGCCAAGAAAAGCTTGTAAGATAAAAACATAGCTCTATGAACCTCCAAAAACATTAAGGCAACAAATGCAAAGCATGTCTGTATTTCATAGTCAGAGGGCATTTTTCAAAGGGAATATTGGATGGAATATTAGTGCTTTGCATCACTGGTGCTGTCAGCCAGGATGATTAGCACTTTGATCTGTATGCAATTATGACTACACATTTAATCAAGGGGATTTTTGTGCAGTAAGTGTGCTGGAAGTTGATTCTTTCTGTATGCATATAGCACGAAAGGTCCTTCTACTAAATCTCACATATACTAGGGCTTTACCTAATGATGGTAACTGTTACATAACTCACTCTGAAGTGTGAAATACAATGTTATGTCGAGACATAGGTGAGGATATAACACAACCTTTCTTGTCATAACTCCGAGAGAGATGCTGGAGCTGGGAAGGCAGCCTGATCTGCTCCCTGTGTAACAATGAACACAACAAAGAAAAGGTAATGGGTAATAGTAGTAGGCAACTCTATTCCCAGAGGTGCAGAGGAGCCCATTTACTGACCTGGTGTGCCTCCTAGAGAGGAATGCTGCTTTTCAGGGGCTTGTGTCACTGAGACTGAGGTCTCATACAGTCCATTGATTATTGTGTGCTGCTGCTGTTGATTCATGTGGGCACCAGGAATACTGCCAGGAGCACCCTGACAAGTGTAAAGGATCACGGAGCCCTGAGAGCAGCAGTAAGGGACTCCAGAACACAGGCAGATTTTCCATCAATCCTCCCAATCAAAGCAAACGGGTTTGAGAGGACCAATTGAATCTGGCAGATCAACAAATGGTTACAGGACTGGTGCCACAGCCAGGAGTTCGGCTGCTTAGATCATGGGACTCATTTTGAGAAACCTGTTCTCTGTGGGACTGATGGGGTCCATCTGTCAGAGAAGAAAAAGTGTCATCTTCAGTCACAGACTTGCCAAGCTGGTCNAGGTCTCATACAGTCCATTGATTATTGTGTGCTGCTGCTGTTGATTCATGTGGGCACCAGGAATACTGCCAGGAGCACCCTGACAAGTGTAAAGGATCACGGAGCCCTGAGAGCAGCAGTAAGGGACTCCAGAACACAGGCAGATTTTCCATCAATCCTCCCAATCAAAGCAAACGGGTTTGAGAGGACCAATTGAATCTGGCAGATCAACAAATGGTTACAGGACTGGTGCCACAGCCAGGAGTTCGGCTGCTTAGATCATGGGACTCATTTTGAGAAACCTGTTCTCTGTGGGACTGATGGGGTCCATCTGTCAGAGAAGAAAAAGTGTCATCTTCAGTCATAGACTTGCCAAGCTGGTCAAGAGGGCTTAAAACTAAAGTTAACAAGGAAGCAGAACCTCAATTGATCCCCAGCCCAATAGTTTAATGCCAGGGCCAGCAATAGATTCCTAGAGCCTGGAGAGAGATCACACATCAGCAGGAGAGCACCTGAAGAGTAGCACAGGAATTCACAGAATCAGAAAATATTCTGAGTTGTAAAAGACCCACAAGAATCAAGTCCAGCTCCTAAGTGAATTTCCCATAGAAAAATCAAACCCAGGCCCTTGGAATTACTAGCACCATGCTCTAACCAAGTGAGATAATCTCAGGGTCATTCCAACCACTGCAGCCAGTAATTCAGCTTCACTGGGGGCCTCTGTGCAAACACACACAGGGTGGGGAATAAAAAACAGGAGTTACAGATGTGCACATGCCTGCAGGGCTGTGACCTTATTGGCTTCAGGGAGATGTAGTGGGATGGTTCCTATGACTAGAGTGCTGAAGTAAATGCATACAGGCTCTTTAGGAAGGACAGGAGGGGAGATGAGGAGGGGGTGTTGCCCTTTATGTCATTGCCCAGCTGGAGTGCATGGAGCTTCACCTGGGGATGGATGAGGAGCTGACTGAGAGCTGTTGGCCAGGATTAAAGGGAGAGCAGGGATGGGAGACTTCATAGTGGGCATTTGCTACAGGCTGCCTGACCAGAAAAACTGAGTATATGAGGCCCTCTATGGGCAGACAGGAGCCCTGTGTTCATGTTCTCAAGACCCGATCCTAAGGTGGGACTTCAACCATCCCAGTATGTGTTGGAGGGACAACACAACAAGGCATAAGCAGGACTTCAGAGTCTTTTGACCTTGAGAACTTTTGACTTCTACTTTTTCGTCTGGAAATAGATTAGTCATGAGCAGCCTTACTCTCCAAGTCAGAAGCCACTTAAAGGTCCTTCTTGCTGCTTGCCAAAGGGCTTTGATTATTGCCTGCCAGAAGAGATTATTGTCTAGTGAGACTGCATTTAGTGTCATCACACCTCCAAACAGCCCTTTCACTGGGATGGAAAAAACATGCCTCCATTCCTGAGAACTCTGTAATTCTACTTCAGTAACAGACTTGATGACAGTTGTCAGCTCATCCCATTCAAAGGCTGATGGTTGCCCTCCATTTGTGAGTTCACTCAGTGACAATGATTGTTAGGAAAAGAGTAAGTTAATTCTATCTACCAAGATAAGTGAAATATATTATTATTATTATTAATCATAATAATAAAGCAATTACATTTATTTTACAAAATATTTAACTACAATTAACTAGTCCAATAAATTGCAATGGAAAGATGTTTTATTAAACGTTGTTTCTGTCCCAATATTACTTCTATTTATTTGTTAGCTGAGTATCTTTCTACGGTGGTGTTTTTAAACTTTTTAAAGCAAGGACAGTGAATGCCAGCCAGATTCCTCTGCTCTCTAAGCACTTTCCTGCAGAGAATGCATCTACAGAAATGGTCAGAGGTTCTCTCAGCTTCTCAGAGTAGGGGAATTTATTTCAGCAGATTCTCTCCAATGCCACTCTTTGAATATGAACCTTCTGTAAAGAGTAAGTTCTGTTGTAAGCACATTAAAAATTTAGGTACCTGAAAGGCTCTGGAAACATAACCAATGCAACACTGGGAGTGGGCTATGAGGAAGCATTCTCTGAAAGCATAATTTTTCTATTATACAAAATGGTTATTGGAGATAGTAAAGTTTCAACACCCCAAGATTCCTTTCTCTTCCAATTGCTGAAACTTGAATGAAGCAATCTTTTCAGCACTGGACTTTACTTTCTCTATCTAGGATGAAGACATAATGTAGAACAAGCAGAGAGTGATGAAATGAAACCTATCACATAACATTCTACAAGAGAACAAGGTGTTTAGGGGTGCAATATCTACCTAATTTGTATGATTCAATGGATCCACCAGCAATTACTCTTCGTATTTGTAAGGCTGGTCCTCTTCTGGAGATCTTCAAGGAGAATGAGCCAGAATATTGTTACTTGGTTCTAGCAGGGAGAATAGTTATTCTTGGAAAGGTGAAGTACCATATATGTATCATATGATACAGTACTTGTATCATATCACAGATGATGGAAGAGCCTGGTCTGCTGATTCCCATGTGCTTTTATGGAAAACTGTCAGCAGGAAGCTTGGGAAAAACTTCCATGGCACATATAAGGTCCAAGAAAATTAATAGTAAGCTCAAGAACAAAGTAAATAACAGAAAGATTTTTATTAGCATCCTGGTAAAGTGAAGCTGACCTGCTTTAAGCTAATGATGCCCAGCTCAGATCTATGCTTTTGATAGTCTCTTTCCATGCTAAAACTTTATTTTGAAGTCTGTGCTGGAAGTATATTAAGAGAGAGTGCTTTCTCTTGTTTGAAATTTATATCCTAAATTAACCTGTACTAGCTAATCCATGCAGGCATAAGGTGTATAAAACTAGCAAGGTAAGGCAAGGTACTGGATTCCTAATTTATTAGCTGATGCTTTTAAGTATTATCTGTTAATGAATATTGGAGATAGAAAAGACTGCTTAAATGTGTAGCCTGCATCTGTGCCTAAGGCGGAATCATGTGTATAATACTCTTATCAGTGTTTTGTCCAACTTCTGTACTGTTGGAAGGCAAGCATTTTAGCTAGGTAGGGTACACTTACAGCCCTGATGAGAGTGACTGTGGATGCTCCCAGCTGTGGAGGTGAAAGAAACAATGAAAACCCTGAAATTGGTTCTGCCTTCTCAAATTTATTGAGAATAATAAATTTTAGTTTTAGATTCTTTTAGTTTCATGGTGGAGTCCATAATCCCTGTTATCACAGGGATCAACCATGAAACTAAAAGAATCTCAGCTCATAACCCTTATCGTTTTGCCCATTTATGCAAAGACGGATCAAAGTGAAGTTGCTAATACTCAGATTTCTTCTGAGTCCTATGCCACTGGAAAAAATATACCTGATATTAAAAAGGTGACTAATCCAGCCTAGGTGTCTAATGAGTAATGATTTAGCACTTGTCTGATTCAGAAAGAGCTATAAACTTCTCTATAAGTATCTCCATATGAATGGAATTTGGGAAAATTGACAAAGATGTTCAAAGAAACCTCTTTGGTTTTGTTTTTATTTCTCTTGAAATGAAAGAAACCAATATGATTCTTTTATATAAAACAGTTGAAGATTTTAAATACAAACATCTATTGACAGAAGATGTACCATTCCTGTGATTCTGGCAAGGGAATGTCATTGCCACTGGCCAGACTGTGAAATAGAGGGCAAAACTACCAAAGCCTCCCTTCCTTTTTAAGCACCTAGATGAAATAGCTTGGTAGTGCTGAATATCCAGCAATGCCAAAAGCATTTCTACAATGGCTGCTACTGCCTAAATGTTGGATCTGGGGGTCAAGGTGACCCCAAGACCCTAGAGAGTCTCTTTTCTCCCAGCCCACACCTTGAAGAAGCAGTTGAGATACGTAGCTTTGCTTCTCAAGGTTGTTTATTCTTTCTTATCTATAACATTCTTTCTCTGCCCTGCCGAGCTCTGTCTGGCAGGTTGGTCTGCGAGGTTCTCTNCCCCAATTCTAAAACCCCCTAAATTCTACCTTTTTCACCCTGTGACAAACTCATTATTATTCTACTCAAACCCTTGTGGCTTGTAAGTCCTCACACAAAGTTGGTAGCTTTTCCCATGGGCTAAAATAGAAGGCACAGGTGTTTTAGACTTTGTGCCAAGGTCTCTGAGCCCCCTGCCAGGGTCTCAGGTCAGCCAGGGCAGCCAGAGGGATGTCTTGGTTTCTGACACCTAATCATTTCCAAAAGTGTATTAATAAATTTAGAAGGATTCATGGAAAAGAGAGAAAACTGAATTTTAGCTTTGAAAACATGGACAAATGCACAAATGAGATCTGACTGCTGATGAGATCACATCAACCATACAGAAATATACAGATATCTCTGAGAAATAGCATTATAAATGTAAGGAAGGTATAGCAGTAATTCTAATGGAGTCAGCTGAAGGTGAATATTTTGAGAACATAACCTGAAATCTCAGATGTCTTCCTCTTGCAGCTGAAGTAGCTTCAGCTGAGGGTAGCAAATACATGACAGAAACAATCCTCCATCATTTATTTCAGGTCCCATTTATGTTAATCTATTTGAGTAATTATAGTGTAATGAACCTGAATCATAATTAAGTAGATTTGCATTGTGTTAATATACCTTTTCATATGGCCTATTGTCTATAAATTACATTCAGATAATACCTTTATTTTACAAAAAACTACCATTAATGATCATTTCACCTTGATAGTTTTATAAATCCCCTTGGTGTAATGGTTCCCAGTTTGTTTTATGGGCTTGAGATTTATCCTTGGGCCTTGTGGAAATAGATGAAATTTAGGCTCTCCAATCTGAAGAAGCCTTTATGAATTTTCTGCACTTAGCAGTATGCATAGGTATATAGTTATGACCATTAGGTCAACTGAATCTGAGTTCAAATACAACACACACATTTAGATTGTCCTTGATTTAATTATGTACAAACTAGGACACAGGGTTCAAAAAGAAATGACCAGTCAAATCTAAAATTAAAGTTTGTTATTCTTTAAAATGGTGCACAGACACTGTCTTGTACTAACAATATTCCTTGACAGAAGATATTAGCAATTACTTCATTTCATCTGTCAGGAGAAAGAAATCACTGTTTTCCATAATCTTAGTCTCACAAAATTTTACTTGACTCAATGTCAGCCCCAGTCTGAGCTGACATTTCCTCTCTCATGCAGACACTACCATTGTTTCTCAGTGCTGTTATAAACTCTGAGAAACAGTGCTGTCAATACACCTGAAAAAATAGATACCTACTGAACTAGACAGGTACGATTGCCAATTGTGATTCTGGTTCATATCATATATCTATCATCCTTGAGAAAGAAAATTAACTATTCTTGGCTCAACCCCACTAGTTGCATTCTTGGGAGGTGAAAAGCAAGATTTAGTTTGTGAGGGTTTTTTTGTTTGTGGGGTTTTTTTTGTTTGTTTTTGTTTGTTTTGTTTTTTTAAAGAAGCTGCACGAAAACTGTCTAACCCACAATTGATGGCAACCCTCCATCAATTAGAGCTCCAATTTGCTCATGAAATAAAACAGCAAAACAATACAGCAAAGCTGATGGAAATCCTCCATTAAATTCTTGATATACAAGTAATTATTATTTAATTAGCTCTCACAGAATTGGGACCTAAAAAAATCACCTGAAGAAATTACTAAAGTTGTCAGCAAGAAGGTATTGAGGCAATAAAGAAAAAAAACCAAAAAACCAAACCAAACCAAACCAAAAAAACCACCAAAAAAAGAGAAAAAAACCCAAACAAACCCCACGCAAATTTTCAGATTTCATGTCAGTGTACGCCTTCAGCCTTTAACTCAAAGATATGATTAGAAATTTTCTTTAAATTTTGAAGGAACATTCTCCTCTGTCTCCAACAAGGTGATATTTCAGAAAGGTGAAAAAGGACATATAAATTAAACTACTGTTAGACTTTGACCCTGGTTTGGGGCTGTGGTTAGCCTATAAAGTTCTAGAAATTACTTTTACTGTTGCCCTTATTACTTAAAGTCATGTGACTTGAATATTATCTGAGAGTGACCAGGAGACTATGGCACATCCTTGTAGATTGCTTCAGCACTTACATTTTCATGCTTTTTGTCATACTGCTTTGACACGGGTGTGTCAGAGGCTAAATTCCAGTAACAGCCTCTAATCATTGTAGACCAGGCATCTGCTTGATAATTTAGGCAAACATTAACAGAAAAATTGACCCTAAATATTCTACAACACTTAAAATTCTCTACCCAGTTTATCAAGAAGTACAAAGGAGGAAGAAAATCTGTTAAAATTAAAAATGCAGGTCTTTTTTTCCTTTAATATTTATGTTCCTGCTATTTGATGGTACATTATACATATTTCTCATAATAGAGGGTGATGCTCAATGAGCACCTTTGTGAAGAGGCCAAATTCTTTCTTAAGAAGCTGAAAATAGTTTTGAATAGGGCATTGTAATTGAATGGTCTTAATGTATGCAACCTCTGCCATTTTTGGTCTTTCTCTGATCATTTGGAGAACCAGAAGTTTTCATACATCATGGATTTGTGACTTCCTATTGATTCTATTGCTGCTTTTCAGATTTTTTGTTTGTATGTTTTTGTTTTTTGTATTTCCTGCAAACACTTCCTTGTATTTCTACATCATTCCCTATAATAGTAATTTTTTTCAAAGCATTAAATAAACTAATGATTGTGCAATTCTCTGCTCATTTTCCTCCTGCTTTTAATCAGCAAATTCATGTTGTATAAAACTACAGTAAATTATATATATATTTATACAAATCTGCCTGTGCAAAAAATATGGACAGATCTTAGTATTGACACAAGATGAAGAATACCTTAAAATTGTGCTGTAAGTAATTTGTATTTGCACAGTGTATTAGTCCTACATGGATTGCACTTGCAAAAACAACAAAGTACAGTGTGTGTTTAAATCCTGGTTTTTTAAAAGCAAAGAAACTCAAATAGTCAATGAACTTTTAAAACAGCAATCACATCCAGGTCTGATGTCCCCAATATAGGAAAGATGTGGAGCTACTGTACTGAGTACGGAGGAGGGCCACGACCATCATCAGGGCTAGAGCACCTCTCCTATGGAGACAGGCTGAGAGAACTGGGGCTGTTCAGCCTGCAGAAGAGAAGGTTCCAGGGAGAACTTATGGAAATATTCCAGTACTCAGAGGAGTTTTACAAGAAAGCTGGAGAGGGGCATGTAGTTATAGGTTAAGTCTATCACTAGGTTTCTTTCAAACTGCACTGGCTTGAAATTGAAAGAAGGTAGGTGTGGATTAGATATTAGGAATTCTTTTCTGTGAGGGTGGTGAGGCACTGAAACAGGTTTGCCAGAGAAGCTGTGGATGCCCCATCCCTGAAAGTGTTCAAGGCCAGGTTGGATGGGGCTATGAGTAATCCGGTCCAGTGCAAGGTATCCCTGCCACAGCAGAGGGATTTGAACTAGATGACCTTTAAAGTCCTTTACAACTCATGCCATTCTATGAATCTGTGATTCTCTGATTCCATGATTCTGTGACTCCATGATTCTATGAAATGTGGTCTTGGAAGCAATTATAGACATTCTTAGCTCTACATACAGGTAGAGTTTAATATTGCCATTGGCTTTACAGCCTTATTCAGGAGAAGCTGAAGAGCATGATACTTCTTTAGCACCCACTCTACTTTCCTGTGGAAACACCACGGGAACTACTCTGAGATGCTACAAAATACAGCACCACTACAGTCCTTTATGGGAGCCTCAGCAGTCTTTTTTTCTACTCTTTGCTGGGGCCCTGAGAGCATCAACAGACTCTGCACTGTCTCTGCCCTTCCTGGAGCTCTGGCTGTGGGTGCTCAGACCAGCTCTGAGATGATGTGGCTGGGCTGTGTAAGGAAGAGCAGTGGGAAGCCTAGGTCCCTCCACTTGGGAGCCATGCTGGAGTTGGAGCCTGTGACTCTAGCTGCACTGAGGATAAACCAAGGACTGTGCCTGGCCATGGACCTTGCTGATGCTGAATTTCTTGGCTTGGCCTCAGAGGTACCTCAGCACACTGCTGCAGCTGAACAGGAGCAGGGCTGTGCAGAGCCAGTTGTTCAGGGGTGGTCCGACCCACTGGGCACTCCCAGCATTTGGGCACTCAGGTACGTATCATGGTACCACCTCTTTTGTTCAGTTGAAAGCAAATATATTTACATGATCTTTAACTCCTGGAATATAGCTGTCCTATTTTAAAATACAGTAAATAAACACATCTTTCATATGGGACTGTAGAGATCAAGCTTATAAGGCGAAGCAATTTTCCCGTTATAACAGGAGAATGAAAATAAGCAATATGTAAACTCCTCAAGGATAACATTTAATTATATTGCATACTAAAGAGGCCGCTCAATGTGACTGCATGATAGATGGCAAAGCTGAATGAGCTCATATTAACTCTTATCTCTTAAGCAAATTTAGTGCAATGATTGGCAAAGTCCATTGTGTTGCTGGAAAAGACAGCAGATGAAATAATCTTGGATTTGTAAATTAAGCAGCACAAATTTTCAAAACAATAGCTCAGTGTTATGGTAAATGAAAGGATGTATTTACTTAATTATAATTAACCAAACAGTGCACAATAGGTTCTAAAATAAATGCACATATATAGTAACCTGACAAATGGAAAATGGCCAGGGAACAGAAAGTGTAAGAACTATGCTCCATTAGTCAGAGTCTCATGATTTCAATGCTAGATAAGAACCTGTCACACTTGATTTCAAGGAACCTATTGGGCATTATGTTTGTGGGTTCACAGGCAGTACAAGGTAAGCAAGGACAAAGAATTCAGTCCAGAAATCATTTAGAGTTTAGCTTTTCCAACAGCACTCCTGAGCCATACTTAGATATTGCAGAGGATATAGTATGAGCCACTGTTTACTCAATGACTGAGTTTCATTTGAATCAATGGTCTTGGAATTGCCTTCTTCTGAACACATTTTTAAAGAGAAAATAAAATCCTTCATGTTCAGATCACCCACACGTAGAGACAAAAAAAGGGATTGATGTTTGTCTCACTAGACTCAACTGAAAATTCTCTTCTGCATATTTTACTTCTTATTTTGAATAGTTGGTATGTACAATGGAGCTTCAGAGGTATTCAAAGACATGCACTGACTTGAAGGCTCTGTTCTGACAACATGTTTTCATTAAAATATATTTAATGAACTTTTCACTATATTTGACTGTTCAAACTACTTGATCAAATACATTACTGCATACAATTTCTGCCAGCTGTTTATAAAATAAGACCCTAACTTCCTTGGAAAATATTACAGAATGTGAATCCTACATTAGGATTGGTTAGTTGGTGTGATAACATTTCCTTTCACAGGTTTTGTAAATTAATACAGAAATCAGACAAAAAAGAGATGCATGCAGAGGCTTAAAAGAAGCCCTTCAGCTATTTGAATGATGGCTGCTGCAGAAGAACTGATAGAAGGTAGAATAGAGCAGTTGTTGAAAGTGTGCTTTGTTTCCTTCCTAGGCTACTTGTTTTTATTATGGCATTCTTTTTTTTTAGTATAAAGAAATACAGCATTAATATTTTTAATGAAATATCTGTGGATTTTTTTTTGCCACTCCCTGCAAGAAGAGGCATTTTTCCCTTTTGCTAATGTGAAGAAACTAGATTTTGCATTTAATTTGATTCATATAAGAATCTCTGTGAGGTTATAGCATCTTAGGGGGCTATGACAGAGACACAAAGACCTATTCATTGTATGTCACATGTAAAAAAGTGATTGCATACATATTCATTACTTTGTATTTTTTACATAAGAGGAAAAAATTCCATCTGTTCCCCTTGCCACAGTTTACTTTCCCTGTTTTATATTCTCTATTTTAAGTGAATAGTGAAAGCAACATGACAACAGTATAACACTGCATAGATTGAAATGAAACTATGCTGCATAAACTAAACAAATGTAAAAGAGAGTGTTTAGAAATAGAAAAGCATTTCTGTTCTCTCCTCCCTCAAGCAACTCATGCTGACATAGTAACATCAGCTGAATCCAAGTGCAAGATTGTATGCAGGCTCCTCGGAGCACACTGTTTTTCAATTTTTGAAATGTTCAAGGGTCTGGCATGGTTGTCCCCTGAGTTTCCTGGTAGCCATGTTCCTACAGAGCCAATGAGGATTTTACACAAAGTTTATTACAGAGTCCAGAGAACTGCTGTGTGGCTGTGCTATAATTAGAGGAAGCGTTCACTAAAAATTAATACATGTGACAGCAGCCCTGAAGCACTAGACAGTTTGAAGGCCTCCTAAGAATGAACTCTGACTCAGCATAAAGGTAGCACTGGTAATCCCCACAGTACCAAAACAATCACAGACAAAATGCACTTTATGTTATAGAAAAAGTACTAAAAAATCCAGCTGTTCCATGTATCTTCCTTGACTGCCTCAGGACAAGAATCAGGGTAAGAAAAAAACCAAAACCAACAAACCACACATCAGTCCATTTAATTGTATTTGGGTGAAGATTGGTACCTAAGGCCAAAATTACTCTTCTTAAAACTCTGCTTTGCACCTGGAATAATTTAATAGGCCTCTGACCTTTTATTAATTTAACTTTAAAGTTCAATTCCCTGATCAAAGGCATTACGCACGTCCTTCGCTTGATCAGATTGTCTGTAACATTTACCCTCCATGTTGTCTTTGACAAAATAACCAGTTATAGAAGCAAGGACCAGTAAATGGTATGGCTAAGATGCTCCCTTGTCAATGTTCTTCCTCTGCCTCTCTTAAGTCATTGAATCTTGATGCCTTTTTTTCACTATGATATAATATTAAGAGGGAAAGTAGAAAGTGTCCTTCCTTAATTTAAATAACTTGTAGCATAATATTAAGAAAGTTTTTCCAGAAAGATGTATGTTACAGGACAGCAGATCTGGTTCTCCTGATTCCTTGCCAAATGTTTAGTAGGCTCTTTTCTTAAAGAGGGAGCAATTTTCACTCTAGACTTGCCCTCAAGAGAAAGCAGTTGCCATAACCATGTTTTTGAAGAAAGATAATCCCTTTGCTGTGTCTTAGGAATGCTCTGAGAAGACTGACCTCTCCTTCTGATAGATCAGAACCTTGTTGGACACCAAGTCAATCTAGGCACTGAAGTACTCAACTATGCCAAGGTTGTCTTAACCTGGTCACATAAAAAAGGGAAAACTCTATGCACCAGAGAGACTAGGAGTTACTAAAATGAAATGTGTTTATTGATTGAAGACTAAGCAGCTGCCCTTTGAGTGGAGGAAGAAGAAAAGAGTTCAAATTGCAGTTTTGAATCTGGTGCTTACCTTTGATGTAAAAGCATGTGTCGTGTTTCTAGATTTTATTCAAAACCTCTGTCCACATGACTAATTTCAGGGGTGAAGACCCTGCATCCACAATGACATATGAAGAAACCAGGCTCCATCTCCAGCTCTGATCAAAATGCAGCAAAAGCTTTTCTGCCTTTTTATGCCTCTGACATAAACTAAGAAAATAAACAAACAGAAGTTCACAGGAGCTGTGGGAACAGCATGATGTCACTTTGGTGGGATGGGCTTTTCACACCCTCAGTCAATACAGCTGTCTGGGCTGGCAGCAGCTCTGTGGTATGGCCTCCCTTTCTGCTCTCAATAGGCAAGATGATCTGAGCAGTGGCTCAGGACACAAAGCAGCAAGAACTGAATGGGCACAAGAAACAGTAGTGAAGTTTTTATAAAAATATGAAATAAAAATAAGATGAAGGGAAGAACCAGCCATAGTGGGGAGTGCTTCTGGACATGCTTAAGTATCTACATATAGCATTGTCCTGAGTACTACCTCTGAGAGCCAAGTGGAAAAGGAGGAAATCACATTGCCATTCTGCCTCCAGGCAAGCAGGATTTAGGAAATCAGTGAAATTCAAATGCAAGAAAAATCCATTTCATGGTGTCCGCTACATTCATCAGAGATTAGGAAGGGCAGAGAGAAAGATAGAAATCAAGACTGACACTTTGAAAACGTATTCGGGCCATGCAGGCAGTGTGAGGAGAACTAAATGTTATCTTTAGCTAGGATGGCTGTGCAAGCTTAGCCTGAGCAGTAATTTCCAAACAGTGATCCATTGGCTGTCCCATCATAACAGACAGACACCTGCACACACACATGCTTGACAGTGAACAGGAAAATAATTCATAACAGGGAACTGGAAACTGCCAGATCATCCTAAATCCTACTGCTGTCCAAGAAGAGGTGCAAATGGTGAATTTCTGTGATTGGAACAATGATCATGGCCAGCAGTCCTGACATCTGCATTCTCTCATGCTACAGTGGGAAAAGAAGACACTGCATTTGAGCAGTAAGAATGGGACAAATGAGAAGTGACATGCTCTAGAGAATGTATGAATATATAGACAAGGTCATCAGAGCCCTCCTGCTTATCCTTCCTCAGAGCTTTGCCCCCAACTAAATTGGCTGACCCCATATTCAAAAATGGTGAAAGGAATGTGCTTATATACAGTAGCACTAAGCTGACTTTGAAGCAGAGCACAATGGTATTTCAAATGCTATTGTAAGACTAAAAAAATCATAAAATAACTCAAGAGCCAGCTTAAAATGCCTGGTGAATTCAAACCTTTATGCTCCTTTATGCTTTATATATCACTCATTCCTGGGTTTAAAAAGATGCTCCCCTACATATATTTTGTACTATTGTCATACTAGATTATTATACTCTTATGATTGTACGTTATATTGTGATTACAAATTATTATATTACAAGGAAGCTATACATGTACCCTTAGCATCTAGGACAGGCTGGATATGCTACTCACATGAATTCATTTGCCTTTCCCCGCATTTGTTCTGCATTTGACTGTATACAAGAAAAGATTTTTTACAAGGTAAAAACCAACTGTAGAAAATGAGTAAACAAACAAAAACACTAGCTTCTAAACTTTAGGTACAAAAGTAGACCATTTTCATTGATTCCTACATACCAAAATTTTCTTTCTCTTTTCTCTTCCTTTTCCTTCCTTTTTCCTCTCTCCTCTCCTCTCCTCTCCTCTTCCCTCCCCCCTTTCTCAAACATTTGGCAGATATTGTTAAACTTCAGGGAAAAGCCCAAGTGTCATAGTACTATATTTAAATATATTTCAGGATTCAACTCCTATAACACACAAATATTACTTTCATACCATGATATTTGCATTTGCAATATCCTTAAATGCCAAAGCTTCATTAAACATGATTCTGCAAATGTTGCTCAGCTTTTACCAAAGCCAAGAACAAGGCTAGGCATATACTTAAAACTAACAAAACTAATGAGGTTATACATAGAAGAATTAACCTTCTTTGATGTAAAAGAGCATAGAAGGATTCAAAATGCTATCTGAATACTAACAAATTTATTAGTAATCTCTGGAGATAACTCAGATTTCTTGCAAAGATAAGGGTTACTCTCAGAAACAAAGGTTTAAGTAAACAAATTCTGCAACACTGCAGATGTGCTTGGGAAATGCTGAACATGAGGTGTCTGTCTTGGCCGTGCCATTTGCTGTCTCCACCTAATCACATTTCAGAAGGTCAGGGTCCCTTGCACAGCACCTGAAACTGAAAGTATTTGTGGCCACACTTGGCCATAGATTGAGTGGTCAATACACTTTCAAAGGGATTGTGGCTCTCAGTTTGAGTTCAACCTCTTACTTCTCAATGAAAAGTGATTCTCTGGTTTGAGAAATGAAGACTTCCTTGGCTAGAGAAGTTCTCTAGACCATCCAAATGTAACCTCTACAGTCAGGTCTAAACACAGGACACCACTAACCACTATCATTGCTTGAATTCACAAGACTTAATTTTTAAGTTAAGTGACCAATAGCTTTGCTCTCCACCCAATCCATGCCAATAATTTGACAATTAGAAGAGCTTCCAAGGAAACACAAGAATGTGCTTGAAACCAAATGTTTAGAAGACACTAGAGGCTAGGGATCTTTCTTCATGTATGAATGCTGAAATTACAACACATTTAAATAACAGCTGGTATCACTTCTTCCACCTGTGCTTTGTATTAGAATGGAAAGCTCTCTCCATCAGCAAATAAAATATACTCTCAGTCTTCATCTGTTGCTGCAGCTGGCTGACAGAGAACATCCTGCAGCCACACTGCTGAACACTCTCACCATCGACAACAGGGGTACATCCAAACTTCCATTTGGAGATTATCTATTGATGGTGCTGAAGCTCAAACTATACCCAGAAGCTGTTGAAGACATGAAATGGCCGTTAGCATTGGCTAAAACTGTGCCAGGTCCATCCTAAAAGATCAACAGCATAGGCTAGCAGCAGCAGTACCTAGAAATGTTCCCTAATACAATTTATTTTACTTACACAGCAAAGCCTTCAAGGGGAATTTGGAAATAACAGATTTTAGTATTTCTTCATTGTCTGTAGAGAGGGTGCAGGAAAACAAGGCTTAGTGAGGTGCCTATTATAAAGAATTATGGATCCAGACTTGGCTGACTACTTTGGGACAGGGGGCAGCAGAAAAGGACATTACAGTGCACATGGGGCTTCTTAAGATGAAATACTAAAGAAATTTTGCTGGTCCAGACTGAAGATTTTTTACTTCTGCTTATACTTAAGAGTGGCCCAAGTCCCAGCTGGCCCAAGCACACCACACACTTGGATTCAGCTCATGACTGTGCTTTGTCAGATTCAGAAACTACCTTCTATCAGTGATTGGATTTGGCAGATGTTTTCTGAAACTCTGTCACATGCCCAGCATGTCAACTCTGCTGGCAGGTGCTGTTTTCCCTCCAGGACAGATTTTGCAGCCTATGCAGAGCTTTGTGCCAAAGCAGCCAGCCTGCAGTCCTGTGACTGCAGCAGAGATACACCTCAGGGGAGCCACAGGTAAGATGCTTTCCTCCCCAGTCTTATCCATTTATTTTACTAGACAAATGGATTAACTAACTCTGAAGTACTAAAGGTCTCCTTGGGTAGCAAATTGCCCTTAACTTCACTGGTTTCTATGAGAACTGACATTGCTCAGTAACTCCCCAGTTTTGCTCAGCACCTTGCAGTACTATGTCCTAAAGGATTATCATGGATGTGAATTGAATGCAAACAAAGCAAGACCCATGACATGAAAATTCTATCACACATATATCTTCTAAAAGTGTGACAGAGAAAACGCAATCCATTACAAAATATGAGAGAAAATTAGACACCTTGTTTTGATATTCATTTCTGTCAGAAAGATCACACATGGGAAGAACAAATCTGTAGTTTGTATTGACTAAGTTATGAGCATTTTATTAATTATAGATAGATGACCTTCCTCAGAGTCACACTGTCTGGTCTTGAACACCTCCATGGACGGGGAGTCCACAAACTCTTTGGACAAATTATTCCAGTGCCTCACCACCCTCATATTAGAGATTTTCTTCCTAATGTCTAATCAAAATCTACCCCTCTTCAGCTTAGGGCCATTCCCCCTTGTCCTACCACTGCAAACCCTTTCCAGCTTGTAAAAGGTCCCTCTCCAGCCTTCCTGCAAGCTCCCTTTAGGTACCACAAGGCTGCATTGCAAGATTCTCCCAGAAATTTCTTCTGCCTTTGACTGTCAGAGAGTGATCTACATAGCAAGATCTCATATAATTATGTTTTTATTCCCTTCACAAGGTAAAACAGGACAGTTATTAGTGTAATCTGAAGATTTATAAATAATATAATGATACCTTGAGGAAGTTTCCCATTTATTAGATAATAATAATAATAATTTTCAGGCCAATTTTGAGGCCAAAAGCTTCATAGTATATTAGAGAAGGATAGGATTAGTAGTGGCAAATTATCAAGAAGCAACCTCAACCTATTACTAGGATGAAATTTTAATTAAATAATCAATTTCAAAGACATTAAAAAGACTTGTAAAAATGAGCCAGCAGATTAGAAAGAAAAAGCTTAACACTTAGTTTAAAATCTAAGCCTATTTTTGGGCTTTTTTTCTGTTGTTCTTGTCCTATTTTCTTCACATTTTCTGTGTGTATTTTCCTTTGCCTTCGTTCTCCTTATTCCATTCTTATTTCTCTACTCCTCAGCTTCAGCCAGGCCCTTTCTGGCCCAGGAAAATGCAATATATTGGGAATGACTTATTCACACAATGTACTTTGTTCTAAACCTTCTCCTAAAGCTGTCTGCTTTCACCAGTAATCACACGAAGCATCAGGGCAACAAGGTTTTCTAGTTTCTTCATAACACCATTTTTAGATATGTAAAATGAATATTACATGAATATTCCTTCATTATTTATCAGCTGAGGTGGGACATAAAGGCTAGAAGATTTCCAAATAAGACAAAATATGGCCAACAAAGGATTCACAAAGCATTGGTCACCTGTAGATCTCACGGTGCTGTAAAAAGAACAATCAATATTATTAGTCTCAAACACCAGGCCAAAGCTGGAAGAACAAAGTGGGAACATGGCTTTTCAAAAGCTATGCTGAAGACTGTTGACAGGGTCAGGAACAGAGTACTTGACTAAATCATCAGGCTAATTCCTCATGTCCTTTATCAAATAGCCTCTCCTGGCAAAAGTGCTACTTGCTTGGCAGAAAGGCTTAATAAAGGCCAATATGAGTTTTATCTCCTCAAAGCATTTAAAAAAAATTGAAGAATGTGGCAGCAAACATATACACATACAAGTATGTGTTGTGAATTATTTATTATTATATATTTATCTCTTTCCCAAGTATTTTGAGTATTCTAAATGAAAGGAGATGAAAGATCAGGAAACACCTTACATTGGGAACACAAGTTACAGCCAAGTAATGAGAAATTTCAGCATCTCATAGGTATGAGATACTGAGTACATGCATTACACAAAGGCAGCATTACAGGGAAACATCACCCTTTCTCTAATGCTACTTTGTATTGAATATATGCATTTCACAGTGAGACATCACCCTTTCTCTAATCCTCTCCCTCCAAATCCAAACAGTGCTTCAGGAAAAGCTGGTAGAGGTATGGAACAGTATTTGTACAACCTTGTTTTGACTGTCCCAGAAAATTCATTTTAATATTACTGATGATGCACTTAAACAGAAATAAATACAGTTTATTTCTGGAATAGGTTATACTTGTGTTTTGAATGTTTATTTGCCTTTTTGCTGATTTTCAATTTTTATCATTTGCAATGACATTATTTTGAGAGGTTCTGCTAAACTAAATTTATTCCCTTCTTTGCAATCTATTAAATGAAAAACACTAAGAGAGCTCTTGAAATATTTCATTTGTTAGAAAAAATCAGTATGTTTTGCCTGTGAAATTATATTAACTAAGTTTCCCAAATATTTTTAATGGTCCAAATGTTGTTTGAACTCCTATATAGCTCCTGTAATTTATATCATGGGTACTCTTGCTTATTTGGATAAAAAGTTATAGACTAGCTATGCTTTTAAAAATTATTGTTATATAAATTAATAGAGAAAAGGGAATATAAATAATTTAGCCAAAAAGATCTAAATTATGAGGCAAAAATATAATAAATTAATGGCATATTAGCAAAACATTACATAAAATGCTCTAGGTATGGCATAATTTTGTAATTAATACTGCTGGCATTCCACTTAACAAGGGCAATTTAATGCAATATATCTATGATAAGTCCTAAACAGATTGCTGAGATTTGTACAGACTATAGTTTAAGACATTAATTGATTGCCAGAAGAAATGAATTAACAGATAAAAATGTTATTGCAGTCACTGTAAGAATGGTGTTGGAGCATTTGTTCTTGATCACAGCTGCCTTTCAGTTTGCACTGGTTTCTAGTCCTGTCCTGTACCTTCCCAGCCAAAGTCAGTTAGGCAGCCATTGGTGGTGCTGGCCTCATTTTGCCTGAGGGCACCTGCAGGAACAGTTTTGGAAGTGGATATACCAGCACCTAGCTGCCTTTTTGGAGGGGTCTCAGGCCTTTCTCCTCTTGCACCCTTGGACCAGCAGAGAACTGGCATGTCCTGGGAGCTCTGGAGTTGCTGAATTTGCGTGGGTTGCTTGGTGCTGCTGAGGTCTGGCTGTTCCCGCGCACACCACTCACCCAGGGCAGGTGCAGTAGCTCAGCCCTGCACACATGCATTGCGTTTGGCGCTTCTGGGGTTCACAACTTTTTCTTGCTCCTCTGCTGAACAGCGATTAGCCCAATGCTTTCAACAGGTGGCCAAGTTATTACTTGTATAAAAGTCCATTGCCTCGTGAGTGTGCCATTTACACCGTGATTTATTCTTATAAGGCCACAGCTGCGCTGCGCAGGTGCAGTGGAATTATCATATGGAACAAGATAACCTGCAGTATGCAGTTCTCTCCTCTGTGAGACTGGGAGATTAAAAAATGAGACACAGCTCCAGACTAAGCTTCATCTGGACTCAGTAACAAAACCTGCAGAGCTTGTAAACCCTTCAAAATTATTTAAACCCATTTAAAACAAAAGAAAACTGAAGCACTTGGCTATCATTACGAGGTGAATAAAGAGCTCTAAGGGATGCAAAGAATTAAATGCAATAAATTAAATACAACAAAATACATACAAAAAATACAATACATAAATTAAATACATAAAAAGCCTATGGGAATTAGTATCTATGCGTGCATAAAGCTACTCTATAGTTACATATTAAAAAACTCATTAATTTAAGAGCTCTATGAGGAAATCAGCTCTGGTTACCCCACATACAACCAATGAATGTCTGCTCATGATATGGAAAAGAGAGCAATGTGCTAAGGATATCTAAAAACACAGTACCCAACAACCAAGCCATTCACAACCTGTGTAGGAAAGAAGAAACATACTTGAAACTGCAAGAAAGCTCACCATTTCATACAAACTGCTCTTATTCTTGTGCAATAGTTCTGACAGTAATGAGCAATCCACAGTGACTCATTCATTTAGCAATTTGAGCAAAAAAGCATAAAAGGAAATGTAAGTCACAGAAAATGATGTTCTTTCCAAAGCCTGTCAACAGCAAACTTCTAAGGAGGTTTTCCCAGTTTTTATCATGCTTTTTCTTTACTTTCCATGGCACAAGTCTAGCCTGAACCCAGCTAACTCTGGATTCCTGAGTGTGTGCACTCAATAAATTGCCCAACCATTGTTATTTTCATGAAGGGAGCACCTAGATAGGTACTAGCAGTACTTGCTACATTTGCTGTTCTTTGACTTTTCTGACAGATCATGTCTCAATGTTATCCTGCCCCTTTTAATCTGCTTCCTTAGATCCTTGCCACCCATACTCTGACAGACTTTCTGAATTTCACTGTGCAATTTCTTGTCTGTAATATGTTTATCTGATTTGCTATCTTGTGAGCAAGTCTTGCTCATGTAACAAATGCCATCTGAGGACGCAGGAAGGATTCATGCTCAAAACTTTGCTCTTACTGGAAGGTTAGTATCTATTCAGAAATTTAAAAATGGCAAACAATACTTTGGTTTTAAGATACTTACAGTTCAAGGTCATTTTTCATTTTGCACTTGAAACTGGATTTGTCAGTCAGCAAAGTATTAAGAGTACAACCTCTTACTTTACATATTGGACCCACAGGATATAGTTTTGTGGATAAACACCTGTGTGGGAATCCAGGGCACAGGGAATATTCCTCTGTCTGCTCTGAGGGGTTCTGACCCCCAGAGAAACACTGCCTTTAACCTTTGCCCATGGAGAGCACTTCCAAGACTTCGAGATAGACTAGAGTCTTCAAAAGTGTGAAATAGAGAGTAGTATCGTATGTCACTTGGGTGAGAGATTTAGGCTTTGGGATTTCTAGTATGGTGAGGATAGAAAGCAAGACAGAGGAATTTGGGTGTAGTCTCTGTCTTCTTCTTCATCTACTCCATTTTCTTCAGTGTTGGTGGCACAGGGTGATTGGTCAAGGAAAGCACAGTTTAGAGGTTATGTGGACAGTCAAGGGATGAGTTATTGGTAGATAAGTAGAAATAATGTACGTTTTAAGAGTTAATTGGATGCAACAACTTTAAAAGACCATGAAACTGTACATTTTGGGGCCATTTTGCCGTGCTTTTCCAGTGCGCCGAACGTGTAGAGGACAGCGTGCGAAACTTTAGATAAGATAACAATAAACAAGAAGCTGAAGACTGAAAAAGTCCCGTGCGTCTCCTTCTTCCTGGCACAGAACTATTACAGGAGGTTTTCCCCCCACCTGGGGAGCTCCCAGAGGGGCCCAACGTAAAACAAACATCGATACACCTGGATGCCACGTTACAGTCCAGTCCTGAGATTACCCTCCAGGCCTGCACACTGCTCTCAGTTTACATTGCTGAATGCCCCTTTTCCACCAAAGAAAATGAAAGATATTATTTTGAGTTTTTCTCAAAAATCTTCTCATTCACTCCAGCAGTCCCTCCCTTTTGCTTCTCACTGAATCAATTTTAGCTATTAGAAAACTTAGAAAATCTTAAGTGAGGGGTAACTGTGAAGTAAGCAGGAGGCAGCAAGTGTGGGAGCTGGCACAGGGCAGTGAGATAGGAATGCCAATTGCAGGAAGAATAGATGTCATAAACCCTGTGAATTATAGGAGAAGGGCATGAACGAGAAAAGTAAGAAAAAGGGAAGTTCTTCAGTCACCTCAAATGTTGCTGCAGTTCTAGAGAAAGAGATTCTGGGAACCTTTTCCTCATATAATCAGCAAATGCAATTTGCAGCATTCCCTGAGGACTTCAGGGTCCCTCATTTCTTTCTTATCTAAAGGAACTGCAATACTTACATGCCATCCTCTCAACAGCCCAGATGGTATAATTATAATATCTGATGATAAAAGAATTCTTCTGATAATATCTTTTTTTCTCCTGCTTTAGAGAAAAAACCATATTGATTGGAACACCAATTCTTGTGCAGCTGAATCTAAAGCTAAGCTTTAACTGCTCTACTTAGAAAACAGAAACCTCCAGGAGAAAGCTCTGTCTGAGATTTTAGCTTCTGACGATAGCTTGTTTTAGCAGCATCTAGATAAGCACGTGACAGTGACAGGATACCCTCTGTGCTTTGCACACAAATTGTCGTAAGCAACTGTCTTTGCCTGAAAAAACTACTTTTGACAACTGAATAAATCAGACAGTCAGATCATAATAGATATGGAATATTACTTCTGTTTTACACACTGGGGACTAAGGCAATTGCCTGAGGCCAGCAAGTTACTGTAACACAGCTGGGAACTGAACCTTATATCTTGAGTTTCACACAAATTAAAAAAAAAAAAAATTACCCTTCTTCTAAGAATCTCACCCAAATATATTACATAGCTATTTTTCTGCATCTGTGGTGCAATGAAATATGCACCTGTGAAGATGGAGAGAGAGGGGGAAGGACTTACGGGAAACATTTATGAACAGCATAACATTTCTACAATGTCATGATTTGGGGTTAATAAAAAAAAAAACCCAGTATTTCAGAACTACACTCAACATTTTCCACATACCTTACACTAACATATCTCTGGTAGAATTAGAGTCACATTACATATTGACATTATTGACACTGTATGCTCAATTTGTGTTTGTTCTCATTTAAAATGCTTTTTAGCTATTGCTGTCATGTTTTTATGTACACAGCATGTTAAGTATTCTTATCACCCACATTCTGGCTTGCCTATTATTTTAATAGATTTTGGTAAAAAAAAATCTCAAAAAATCACAAATAAGCCCTAATATTCTAATATTCTGTACATGCTACAGGTTAAAATTTTATGAAATCTCAACTAAAGAAAATACTGAGTGTGTAGGATTGAGCACATGAATTCTGTATCACATGACATTCTTACCTTGTAGGTTTCAAACACTGGCAGAAAATAAAGGAACAAAATCCCCATATTTTGCATTCTCTGCTTGTTCACTTCCTCGTCATAAGTTTCCATTGAAGGCTGAATACTGGCAAAGGAAGAAACTTTCATAATCATGGTAAGTGTTAAAAATTTGCAGGCTAAGTCTAAGAGGCTTTTTTATATATTTGAAATAATCTTAGAATTTTAAATTTTTATGTACTTTTTCATCAATACAGAATTGGCACAGAAATATAATTAAGATTCCAAATTACAGAAAGAGATCTAAGTACCTGTGAACATAGAATCATATCATTTGGAAAAAATGTAGGGGACAACATCAATATAATTGAAAAGAGCAAATTTTTTCAGTATCATGAATTGTTTATGTATTTACTGAACAGATTTGGTTGTACAATATTTAGTAGTATATTACTGTGGAGAAAATTTGTTTAAGCATTACATTTTCAGAGAGATAAAACTATTAATTGATCGACATAAAATTATCAACAAGCCCTTTGTATCTTCCCTATATTCCTACGTATTACACATACTCAAGATGCACCTATGGGATGTACAATCCCTCTTTCCTTCGTGATACAAATAAAAGAAGCAATATAGATCCCAATCATGAACAAAGAAGTATTTTAACTCAGGAGAACACACTTGCTAAATAATAAATTGCTAAAATTGATAGCCTAATCATTAGGTTTTGTAGATTAATTCAAAAAGGCTTTGGATGAGTAAGAAATACAGTTGAAAACATTCTACTTTAAGAATGGACTACTTCACAACACATGAATAGTCTCACGTTGCTTGTGTAATGTTGTGTTCCAGTGAAGACCTAACATATTTTTACTCCCACTGAATTAATTTAATCCAGTTTCTCACCTCAGATGTAGCTGAAGATCATTTAAGCCATGATTTATTTTACACTAAAATCTTCTAGAAGTGATTCCACAGTCCCTTACCTAGCTTTGTCATAAGTGGTAACTAACAGTGAGAGGTCCAAAAAGTTTTAACATAATGATTAAAGAATTTATTTACTCTTTTCATGAATTAGGATTAATCACAGGACAATTTGCAGAATTGCATGAATTCTGAAAAAAAGTCTTTATGAAAACTTAATTTTATCATGAAATAAAGTTGCAGGTAAAATTCAATATATAAACATTAATGGGTATATAACAAAAAAGAGTCATTAATTTGTACAAAGCTCCCCACTGCTAAACTGAAATTTTTGCGGTTATAAACTTTACATATTTTTCAAAAAATACATATTTCATAAATTACATATTTATCAAATTAGTCTTCTGTGCTGGATCCCCTGGAAGCCCTATCATTACTGTTCTGGTTCTCTCCTTCTTTACATCTATAATGTATATTCAAAGGCCCCTGATGCCACAGAGTCTCACTGCTAAACTCCAAAACTTTCTGCAATCAAACGGAACATCTGTAGCACCAGGCTGAAGAAGCTACACAGAGGTAGCCTGAGCTTTTCTGTAATATGTGGAGTCTACCTCTAGACCCTCTGGGGTTTAGTTTTCATGACACATAAGCAGCAACACCACAATCTTTTAATATCTTCAAGAATAAATGGCATTAGTTCAGCATAGCATGAGTGGTTACTCCTATGATGGTCCAGAGTTTAAAGCCAGCAACACTCAACCTTACAGAAAGAAGAAAACTAAAATATAATTAGTTGCCACTAAACCAGTTCCTTGCTTTCCAATATGAATATCCCTCTTGATTTCAGAAACAGATGAAGACATTTTTGATTTTCATACGTAAGTCAAAACGTCTTGCAAAATACCTAAAGCATTACATTAAATAGAACTAATTTATTTCCAAAAATACTTTATTTCAGATAATCAGTTGTTTAGAGATTTTTTTGAGGAAAAAGTTACACCTGGACCACCTTGCTTATGAAGTCTGATCAATGCTATTGTGACTTTGTACCTATTATACTTTCAATTTCTACAATATCCTGTAGCAGTACATTTGATAATTTTACTATATTGAGTGAATAAACCCCAACTTCTTATTCTGTTTTAACACATTATCTGAAAATTTAATTAGATGACCTTTCTTTGGCATAAAGAACAGAAAATGTTACTGTTCTCTATTAATTTTCTTTATGCCCTTCAATGATCCACTGGCACATTCTGAGGAACAATTTTTCTTGAAGTTGAGTATTTTTAATGTACATTTTCCTTAGTTTAAATCTCTCTTACTGTGATTTCTGTAATCTTTCCAAGTATCTTTTCAGTTCTTTTTTAAAAAGGAGATAGATAACCAGTATTCCAGACACAAGCATGACACACATTTATACAATTTAATTGTCCTTCCTAATAATATATTTGTTGTTTACTATCTTTGAGCTTAATTTTTTATAGTACTAACCAAATGGACAGACAAATCAATTTCAAGCAGTAGACCACTATAACATAGTACAGCTTTGTGCATATATAGTATATCCTGATACTATATATGCACGATACTGTTTTTCCAGCTCTTTTATCACCCAATTTATTACTATTACATAATTAGGTTTTTAATTTTGATTATATTTAGAAATTGTTTAGCACTAGCGCATGTATTTTTAAATAACTGAACAGCACAAATGCCACAACAGATGTCTTTGGGACCTAACAAATATCTGCCTGTTGCTATGAAAATTTAATATTTCTATTATCTGTTTCTTAATTTTTAATGGCAAGTAATGTATCAAAAAATTCTTCCCTCTACTTACATAAAAATGTAGGATCTTTTGAAGGCCATGTACTTTGCTGGAAGCTTTATCGTCTTTGACCACATTTCTAATTACAATTTCAAAAATGTAATGGATTTTTAGTGCATGACTTTGCTTTGGAAAACTGCATTGATACTGCCCATATCTTATATGTTTATTTTTACTATTTTTTGTTAATCAAGGATGGATTTCAGACTTGTTTACAGTTCCAAGCATCCCTCCTAGAAGTCTTTTTAAAATTGGTACCACATTTGTCCCCTTTCCTTCATGTGCCTACTGTTAACTTAAACAACAAATTATACACATTTTTAAGAATTTCATACTTGAGTTCTTTGAAAACCCCTGAATGCATACTTTTGAGACAGGGTGATTTATTGCTGTTTGTTTTATTGATCTAGTCACAAGACCACTTGTATGACATTTCAACATAAGCTATTTCTTGATTAATTACCTATGGATACTGGATCCAGCATGAAAATCTCTAACCTCTTTTGTAATAAACATAGATACAAAACACTTTAAACTTCTCTACTACAGCGTTATCGAAGAGCCAAAGGATCTTTGAAAGACTCTTTTGCTGCTCTGCTATTTACCAGCACTACTAGCACACTACCAGCTTTCTGTCTGTTTGTGACATGTTTTAGAAAGATGCATTAAAGAAGACTCTAGTATTTAGTTCTTAAAAATTGTTGTTTGGGTATTTTTTCCTTAATATTGTATTATGTCTTGCCTACCATGGTTTTCCTCATTCACTTCTGGTGGATGGATGAATAATTTATTTATTTATTTATTTAGGTCTAGGAAGGTGTTCCTTCAAGTTTGATAGGGGATTGGGGTTTTTTTAGCTTTAGAATGAATGCCAGAACTTACCTCTTTTCTGGTTTGATCCATTGGACAGAATCTGCATTTTAAAGTACCTTTTATTTCTAATACCTTTCTTTATTCTGTTGTTTAACTACATGAACTTCTTCCAGGCCTCTTAAAAATCTTTTGATTGATATAATAATCTGAATATCATTATACTGCCTGCATAAAGCCTCCAGACATTTTATAAATTTTGACATCTCTTAACCCAAAAAAACCTCATCCCCCTGCCCTCAAAAAACAAGAAACTATCTGTCATTGTGTTGGTTCTATGGAGAGCTAGCAATACACCTCTTCAAGGTTTTAAAAAACAGCTATTCTAACTAAATATAAGCAAGAGACCAAATTTAAAAACAAAATTGTTTTCTAAAAATGGTACATCAGCTCTTAATGCAATAGCAGGCATCAACATTATCTAATAAAACATTTTTCTTCAACATGGATTTTAGTTAGCTAGTGTATATTTTTGCCATATTACAATCTATGTTGAAAAAAGTTTCAGCTAACCATTTCTAAAATTGTCTACTTTAGAAAAGTTCAGTAGATTTTTACCCATATTTTTAGATAAAAGACCATTGGAAATGAATGTGAATACTCGGATTATTTCTGATTAAGAACACAACTGCTAGGATCAAGAAGTGAGGCACTCTGGATCACTCCATGAACATTGACAAGATCTGGGAACTGACTAAAACTGCTCCTGACTTTTTCTATCCATATAAGGGCAGTAGCATTTTTCACAAAGACATAAGGAAAATATTGTGTGTGCACATATTTGCATACACATATTCTAAGACCTAAATTCATTTTAAAAAATGTCCTCATTTTTGAATGTGCTAAGCCAGCTCTGAATAGTAGCAAGAATTGAATATACAAAAATCATCTCTCCATAAAATCATCATACTGTATAATAACTATGTACAGAAATCCACAATACTATGCGTGTGAATTAACTTTAAACTTTTTCATACCAGTGCAGTTTGTCTGAATGACAAAACACATTTTTCAAACACTAAGGAGGTAATTTCACACAGCCATGAAAAATAAGATGGCAACGCTTACCTTCCAAACTTTTTATACTAGAAGAGCATAATATGTTACCAGAATGCAAAAAATACTTCATTTACCCTTCTGTAGTAATCAGTTGTAAACCATTCTCCGGCAAGGCTAATTATTTGTGTGCCCATCCCTCCTAAAATTCAGTATGAACTGCAAACTTCAGTTTTACTTTGTCAACACACACTTGTACTTCAGGACTCAAAAGACACTTGCAACATCATGCAGTAGTAAACTTAGCAGCCTAATAAGATGTAATAAAATTAGGCCTAAAAACTTCAGGAGTACTGTCTATTTTAAAAAATTGTGATAAGCCTGTTGTTTTCAGTCTAATAAATTCTACACACACATAGTAATAGAAAAATAAAAATTAACTTTCAAAACTCGTATTATGAAAAGATCTCACTATCACACATTCCTTTAAAAATCACAATTTTTGGGCATATATTTATTATTCATGAAAACATTCATAAGCAAAAAGGTCTTCTGTAAATGTCATGGGGGATTAAAACTTAAAAGTAGCAGAATCCAGTCTGTAATTTTATTACAATGATATATTACCTTAAAAATAATGACTTCAGGTATATGCACATATCAAAATAGACACATAAACATTTTTTATTTTTATGTAAGCAAATTCATCTCTGTCACAGCCATGTAGGGTATTAAAAGAAAGGTATTTTTTATTTGTGTTCAATTCATATAAAGACACACTATCCATTCACAACAAATTCACCTATACAATATGAAATTCACATCAGGCTTTTCTGCCATGCCACTAATCTTGTAGATTCTCTTTACTGAATATTCTAACTATGAAATTTTAGAAATACAGTTACTTTAGAAATTTATAGAACATTTAACATGCTGGTCAAAAGTAAAAGATAAAAAGAAACAAAACATTGACACAATCTCAATGAAGTAGAAAGATGAAGACAAGTGCTTGTAGGACTGGGAGAGAGATTTCCATCTTATATTCAGTGGCAAATAATTTGTTTATAAATTCTTTATTTCTTCTTTTTATGTTCATGAGATTCAGGAAAAAAAAGAGGCCTAAATCACAGTAAGTCCTTATCCATGTGCCCAGAGATACATTTACTGGCAACATAGAGCTGAAAACACTCCTGAGAGATGCTTTCAACTGAATCTAAGAACCATGTGTGAAATGTGTTAATTCAAACTATGCAGAGAATATACATATCAAATTTCACAACAAAAATGTTTTCACTGAAGAACCTTCTGCTTCAACAACCTCTTAAGAGACAAATCATTGGCACCTCAAAAGAAATGCACTAGACAAATACGATGAACATCAGTGCAGAAACTATATTCACAATAATCTACAGCTTGCCACTAAAACAGTAACAGCATCAGCACGTGTTTGCCCACAAAATTCAGTACAAGATTATATATCTGACAGACATGCACTACTATACAAGATTTAATACACATTCTTATTTCAGAGTTGATGCGCTAAGCTTCAGTTCTGAGACAGCTCACAGAACTAAAACAATTTACTTGATCGTAATTCACAGAAGCAGAAATGAACCTATAGATTTTCTTTTAAAAATATGTTCTCTTTTTACCACAAAGACTTGCTCCTTGAGTAGAAACCATTTACCCCCTGGTGATACTCAGTCAGTAGTATGTGACTGATTACTTCAGGTATTTCTGTATTTGCAGAGGCATAACATGGCACAATCTCTTTTAAAACTTCCCGTATCACTTTAAGTATTATGAAATAATGAATCAAATGCATTTCATCAGTGTAAAAATATTAAAAACCGTCATTACAGTATTTTTTTTCAGTTGGCCAAGAAGTAAAACTGGTGGGACACCAAAGTGAAATGGGATCTAGATATTCCTTAAATCTATTTCAAATCTCAAAATCATTACAAATGTTCTTCCCTGCCTCTCAATTTTGGTTGCACACTGGAGTCCCCTTTTTTCCCTACTGTTATCTTAAAGCTTGGAATTACCACCTTCTTAAATACATTCACTTTTCTCCTCCCTTGCCCCTTTTAACTGTGCCCTTGTAACCATCTTATTCCTTTGCATTTGTACAAATCCTTTCCCACAGACCTATTTTTACTCAAATTTCAAATAAGTCTCATGACTGGAGCAACAGTCCATAAGCAAAACTCTCCACTCCCTATGAAAAGAAGCAGCACACTGATTTGCTTTAAGTACAGAGAAAGTATTAGTCAGGCAGGTGCGGTAGCTCTTGTAGCTGCTATTCCATCAGCTTTCCTTAAGATCATTATCTTAAATTCTCAACTCTGAAATAGTATGTGAGGTTGCATATTTATGTTTTAAATCACATCAAGCACATAAAAATACACTAAGTGTTCAGGGGTGATGAATTTCTAGGCACTTAATTTTCATTCTTTTCTAGAGAAATTCTGCAAATTCTTCTGAAGGTCCCATTAGACATCAATGTGCCGTGGCCCAAACCACTTCAGGGCAACGGTTAAATGATACCTTTACAGCAATTCCGGAATTCTTTCAGAGTAATGGAGATCCATTACACTGTTACCATAAACTGCATTTTAAACAAGATAGAGCACCTCAGTTGTACAATACCATACAACAGATTTCAAATGTTTCCATACACAGCAACAAAGGAGTGACTTTCACAGTCACAGAGAAAATAAACTGCCACTAGGAGAAAGTAAGGGCTGAAAGGTGAGTGCAAAGTTGTCAAGACCAGTAAAGTGCTCAGATAACTACAGTGAGAAACAACCAGTGGATGACAAAAGTTTAAGCAAAGGGAAAACAAAGATACTTGTCCTTTCAAAAAGTTTGATTTCAGAAGATTTTTTTAATAACATATGCAACATTTAATTGTTCCCTCACATTTTAAATAAATATAAGGACTCTGGGCTATAAAAGCATAAACATACAACAAATTATAAAAATGAGCTATGTATAGCTATTTAAGGGATTTATAATAAAATAAGTAATATCAAAAATAAGTAAAATAAAAAGGGGAGTAGTTAACTTGTAAGTGGTAAAAGACTAACAAGTGCTTTTTACATCTCAGACACTATTTTTTGACTGTGGTCATGCCTATGTCTATGTCAGTTTACCCACCTGAGTACAGCAAAACAAAATAAGCATCTGTAAACACTTCTTTTAGAGGCATTTCAGACCTTGCAGAAATGCAATAGGAAAATGCAAAAAAAATATGAAGAGAGATTAGTAAGACTCTAGTAACTCTAGAGGCACACTTCAACATGTCAGGGTATATATCTGCCATCCAATTTATGCATTTTTTCAAGCAGTGGAGGGCATTACATGACACCTCATCACTTGAAAAAGCACAAAGAAATGACAAAAAAATGAACTGCAAAAAAGTAAGAGATATATAAACAAACCTTTTTCATACCAGAAAGACTCTAGAAATTTATAGTAGTAATGCTTTACATTTATTTGGAATGAAAAAGTTTTCTGGAAAAAACATACTAGTTTGGTTTCTGTTTTAACAGAAGTCCTCACATTCGCCTTACCATTTAACAGATTACAGCGAGATCGCAGTAAAGAGTGTAATTTTCAGGAGTTCTGCTGACATCAACGGAATTCTAGCTGTTACTAGTGGTCACAACAGTCTGAGCATATGAACTAAAACACAGGATCAGAACCTTATATGCCGATTAAAAAAAAAAAATAACTAAGAAAGAATCCACTTTGCTAGGATTAAACATTTGCTGCAAATGAACAAAACACTGCAATTTCTAATATTCCAAAGTTTACGGCTTTGTTATGAAATTCTATGAAAATCCCAAAAAAATGTATTGGTGAGGAGGTATGTCTGTGTGATTGAACCTTTCAAACCTCATAAAAAAGGCCGGTTAATAATCACAACATTAAACAGATGAGATTCTTAGGACTGAAAATATTCATTTCCAGCCACACCATAGTCTTACAGGTAGCATTGATAGGGTGCTTATCTGAATAACAGCAAGATTTTAGTATTTACAATTCTGAATCCTGGAACAACTAAATGGACCAGGTGAAAAAGAGAAATCTCAGATTTCAAATTAAACAAATGGGTAGTTTGTTTATTTATCAAAATTTATCAATGTTTATCAAATTAAATAAATGGGTAGCTCTCATTGCTACCAAACTAGGTTGCTCCTATATCAGAAATAAAAAAAATATTTCCTACAATTAAGTTATTGTAGGACAAGTAAGATACCGGGTTTAGAAACTAGACATTTAAAAAAGCACATTGAGTCTGTGTATGCAGTCAATTAGCAGAAAATAAGCAACAATGGAAATTTTAATAAATTTTTTGCATCTTTAGGAGGTTTTTTCCCCCCCTCAAAAAATATTTTCCACTCTAATTCAAACTTTTTTTTTTTAATTCAAATAAGAGAAAAAAAATGTTCCCGGTCAGTATCCAGTAATCTGCAAAAGTCTACACCATGTACCAAACAGAAAAAATGTAAGTAAACTATAAATCTTTCAGCAGTTCTTTGGAACTTTCTTTCAAATACCTTTTTTTTTTTTTTCCAAACAAAACCCAGTGGTGTTGCATCATACATAACTCTTCAGTGCTTTTACCACAAGCTAGTCATATGTCAAGAACACCATATGCAAAGCATCAAAAAGCATAAATGTAGATTATTCCACACACTATAGACATGCATCCTGCAAGAAGCTATAAGGCTTTAGATTACAGCATCAGTTTGATTAGAAACACAACTACAGGAATAAAGGAAGGAAGAAACTGTGCCAGTTTTTTGTTATACTTTGGTCATGTAGCGTTATCCCATGCAGATGTTCTGAAAACTCAGCATGCAAGTTACAAAGTTAAAAAAACCCAACAAATTAACAACAAACAGCTTTCCCTGAATATTTTTGAACTAAAATATCCAGTAAGACAGAATTACCAATATTCTCATAATCTTTTTACTTTTCAAAATTAAAATTCAGTAGTAGTGCATATACATTCAAAAGATACAATAAAGACATTTAATAACAGATTCTTCAGCTCTCAATTTCTTTCTCAATACAGTCAATGCATTAGGAAACAAATGCAGCTGGGAAAGCTCACATAAGCCACTGTTCTTGTTCTTTTCTGTACTTCTCAGACCACTTCTGAGTAAGCTCAAGGTAAACATTTGGTTTATGGGGTTTATAATCAAGGTAAACCACCTGTCCAGTCCGTTTAGGGACAGCTTTTTCAATCTGAGTTCCCTCGTGCCATTCATTAAAAGATGTAATGGAAATAATTTCTGGTCGCACCAGAAGGGCTGCACTGAAGGCAGTCTCATAGTACTTCCCATTGACACGGTTCCGGGTGTTGTGGTTGTTCCATGGTCGGATGCTGGTATCAATATAACCTGGCCCCACACTTGGAATAAACATTAAGTTGTTACTATCACAAAAGGCTTTTAAACTTGCCCAATTATGATGAGATGAGCCGTAGGAGAAGCCATTGGTGGCAAAGTATGTGTACATTCCATCAAAACCACTTCTGTGAATGTCATGCTTATGTCTTTCTTCTACAAGAAGTGCAATGAATAATGCATCATAGGGAGTATTTCGAATACTCTGGGATCCAGACACAGTTAACAGATTTGCCCATATTTCAGGAATTGTTACATAAGAGTCATAAACATAAAACATGGGAAGAAGTCTGCCTGTGCTGGTCTTATGCCTGTAAAAGGCTGGATGGCTTCCGTATCTATAAAGCAAACAAGTATTGTTAAGACAAAATTTACCATTTGGAAAATACTGTTGTATCTGAGCTGAAGACTTTTCCAAAAAATTAATTTTAAAAGACAGGACACCGACTTTGAAACACAGCACATCATGACCACCTTCAGTCCAGTGTTTGCTGAAGTATCAAACAATGACTCTTCAAAAAACCTTTAAACTACTACAAATTAGTAACTGTCCTGGGTTTGGCAGGGACAGAGTTAATATTCTTAGTAGCTGGTCCAGTGCTGTGTTTTTTTTTTTTTTTTTGATTTAGCATGAGAATAAAACTGATAACACACTGATGTTTTGTCTGCTGCTAAGTAGTCCTTACCCTAAGTCAAGGACTTCTCAGTGTCTTTTGCTCTGCCAGTGAGGAGCTGCACAAAAAGCTGGGAGGAAGGAAGGCCAGGACAGCTGATCTGAGCTGGCCAAAGAGATATGCCACCACACCTCAGAATGTCATGCCCATATATAAACTGAGGGAGCTGCCTGGAAGGGGACTGAACGTTGCCCAGGGCTGGGCTGCGTACTGCTCAGTAGGTGAGCAATTTGTCTCAGGTTCTGTTACTCTCTTTCCTTCTTCTTTCCTTTATTATTCTTAATAATACTATTGGCGTCATTATTATAATACTATTTTGTTTCAATCATTAAATTGCTCTTATCTCAACCCACAAATTCCTTCTGATTCCCTTCTCGAGTGCTGGGGGATGAGAGGGGAAGTAAGGGGCAGCTGGTGGTACCTAGTTGCTGGCTGAGGTTAAATTGTGACAGTAACTTAGTGTCAAACTGTGCTACAGTTATCAGCTTCCTCTGAAGGGCAATTCTCTAATTCAGCATGAAATAAAGACAGTCTAAGCAGCACTGATAAGCATACATACACCAAGCAGCTGTACGGAATTTGTCAAGATAAAATCATTAGAGGTCAACACAATAAAGCTCTATCTGCTAGCTTGTCATTATCAAAATGTACATTTTATTTAATTTATAATCTGAAGTATCTAAAGTATGACTTGTGATATTAAAGAACGTTGAAAGCAATTTAAATTTGAGAATCTATGTAAAATTCACACTTCAATATTTAAAAAAAAGACTGATTTTTGCAGCACTGAAATACTAACAAAGTTCCTTTCAGTTCTCTTCCGTCTCAGGAGACATTATTATATATTTTTATAAGCTTTAGTTCATATACCGAAGTCCCCTAAACCAGCAGGTAAGAAACCCCAAGGACACCATTCTGAAAAAACTCACTTGTCAATGATGTACTTGACATTGTGGTACATGCTGCGATCATCTCTGTCTTTGTAAGGTTCGATATGAAAAGTGACCTGAAAGATGAAAACAAGCAACAGCAACACAAACATAAAACACCACTGAATACATGGGCACTGGATACTATATGAATCAAGTACCAGTCAAAAATGTAATTCTTTACAGACCAAACATTTCATCAGTCTATACTGAGAATAATCCAACCCTAGTACAACTCCCGTACTACTGACATTAGAAGCTTCTGATTCCAGGAAGTTTGGTATTAAATACTTAGGTTTTTTACATTAAAACAGAACACTGCCTTTGTTTACCCTAGACTACAGCAAGTGGTAACCATGCTTCAGAAAAATTAAAAAGCTACAAACCCCAAAACATGAAATAAAATATTACCTATTTGAATGTCAAAGAACTGATAAACTAATGAAACATTTTAATATTTAATTTCTAACTAATGTATTAAAATCTGCTAAAGATAATGTTCCAAGGATAGTTTTCAGAGTCAAAATACATTCTAAGATATGCAAAATGAAAACTTTAATTTAAAATTTTATAGATTTATCAACAGCAACAAGCTCTTGGAACTAAATCTAATATAATGTACAGCTACTGCTCTGAATATCAAGCTTGGAGCTTATGGAATTGATTAACCAGTATGTGTGAATTCCAATGTAAAAATGAATTTGTTTTCAAATAGACAATCATGGAAGAATACATCACATTAATCAAAGCAGCAACTTTTTCAGAAGCAATTTTAGAGCAGAATGTATTTAATAAAATCTTTGACAACTCTGCAACAGTAGAAAAAATTCCATTGCAGAGCCAATCTCCCTCTCTATTAAGTAGAAACTATAGAAAAATAGTGTTAGACTAAATCACTGACTGACAGTAGAGGCTGTAAAGCACTATAATTTCATCTTTCATTTCCAGCTAAGAAAACCAGGCAAATCAAAAGGGCATATCTTCTCCCAGACTTATATTTAGCAGACATAACAGAAACATATTTTGTATATTGGCTTTGGTAGACTGAGACTCCTAACACTTATTATAATAACTTACTAGTGCAAGAATGCTTAAAAACATTACAGTGAAGGTAGCACTTGCTGCGATATCTATACGGAATATCTGTATTCCAGTAATTCTTCCAAGTGGTAACAGCAGCTTCATTCATACTGCAATCATTATCACACTATTACACACTACTGCACTTTCCTTGGTAGCTTATTTAATTTGGCCTTGACTCCTTTGAGACTTGAATGCTAACAAGTTCTTTTAGGTGAGAGCAAACACTACTAGATGGTCTGAAAATTTTGGGAAAGGATAATACCTTTTTCTGTCTTTTTAGAAATTTATTATTAGATAGAGTGCAACCTCTATCATATAATGCAAATCACTCAGTATTTTTAACAGCTTCAAAATTACTTCTGCATGTGATTTAATCATCCTATTCTCCTCTTGCTTGCTAAGGAATTTACAGTTACACCCAGTGACAGGAAATTTCACTGAGAATCTGCAACTTGCATAACCAACTAAAACTCGAGCAGATGAACAGGCTGTGTTTTCAGTACACAGTACAGACAGCACACTCCAGAGATGAAACATATGCAGCTACTTAAAAACTCAAATTTATTACTTGGGAGAGATTAAAATAAAATACACATTTTCATTATCACAAAAGGGAAATACAAGTTTTATTCTAAAAATAAACAAAACCAAACCACAATTTAAGATCTACTGATCAATTCATGTAATCTTTAACTGACTTGATATTTCACCTATTTTAAGAAGTCAGTAACTTAGCCCTTTTTTCCTGTCATGTCCTAAAGTCTGAGCAGCATGTCTCTGACCTTATAGTCCAAAGCAAGTGTTTCTGGTACCTTCTGGAATAAAGACATTTATTCAAACTACATATTCCAAATCTGTCTTTATTCCTCATAGATGCTCACTCCTGACCTCTATGATCAGGTGCTAGAAAGTTATGAAATAATGCAAAATGAAGGTAAATCTTTCTTCTTTCTCAAAGGTTCTTAGTTTATAGCTCACTGTATTTCACAGGATTTTGGAATATGTAATACTTCCCTCAACTCCCAAGACTCACTGGAAAACAACATAATGTCTTATTTTAAAAACTGTTTTCTGAAAAGAAATTAGAAAAGAATAAAAATCCACAACACTATGCCTTAGGTTCTGCAAGCTAAAGCAGATAACAATATTTATTCTGCTTATAAGGGAATATTACTCAGGTCCTACCAAAGTTCAGTAAAATTCAAAGGCTTCCATAACCAAAAAGAGGCGCAGTACAATAGCAAAGTTTACTTTCCTAATTGGTCCTATTATATGCATCTAGAAATACTTTACCTTCAGGTTATATTTGTGTGCATAGTCCAAAACAACTGGCACCAAATCATCAGTTGGCTCTCCATTTTCATCAGCCATACCTGGTGGGTACCATGAAAGCACTATTACACCTGAAAATACAAAACTTGAGTTTTAAATCATATTGTTTAACATATTACAGGTATACTGTACCACTGTCATGAGTTACAATTATTGATGTAGAATCTACATAAAATAAATCAGAATCTCAAATTACTTTTTAATCAGTTACAAAACCTCAGTATTCTCAGAGTGGATTTTAACTCCTCTCTTTATAAGACTGCAAAACAAACAGTGGTTAGATCATTTGTCAAGGGAACAAATCTGTACTCAGTGTCCTAAGCCTAACACTTAAGAGCTGTTCCCTCCCACTTCTCAGCACAGCACTCCAACCTTCAGGTTGGACAAGAGGAAAAGAGTGCTCCCCTCTAAGGCATTATAGCTACACCATGATACAGGCAGAGAATATCAAGATACATGGGTTATAGAACAGTCAAGAGATGAGAGCTGTGCATGTGATGAAAGAGATTCTTATCTTATGGAACTTTATTCCCCATCTTATTTCTTCATTGTACCTCTGGCTCAAATACAAAACAACCATTTACTACTAGAAGCAGTGACTTCAATCCCAAAACCTTCTTTCTTGCTGGTACAGTTACTATGGTGTAATCCATCCTTCCAAGCACGTGAAATTAGTTTTTAAATTTATTATTTTCAAAAATGCTTGAGTAACTCTCAATAATTTAAGGATGTTACCAGTGCTGTGGAGAAAAAAGACAACAAATAACATGTCTTCACACTGTAAATTTTTCTGATGCCCTCAAAGCAAAAGAACACACTCTTCAGAAAGGCAAAACCTTTTCCTTCTAAAATAAAATGCTGTCAAATAAACAGATTGGATCTTTTAAATGCACAGCTGGAAACAATATCAAAAAGAAGCTAGACCTGAAAGAAATACATGAAATACTGATGTAGGAATATTTTCCTACCAATGCTATTTAGGACATACAGAAGAATAAGTCAATGTGGTTCTTTTTAACTAGGTGATGATTTAAGTAAATTAATAAATTCACTGAGCTAGGGAAGTATATATTCTAAATTCTACCTAAATTCTAAATTCTACTTTACTAATATTATAACATTTCTGACCAACAATTTCCAACAAACAATTCTAAAATTAGGAAAAAGAAACCATAAATTATAGTGAATACATAATCACACAGTATCCAAATCAGAAATTTGCGCTCAGCACACACAGAAGGGAGTTTAACTACCCTTAGGCACATTATCTCTGCATTTCATCAAAAAGAAAATCACAAATAACAGATAATCACAAGAGACAGTCTGCTCAAGGAAAGTAAAATGCAATATTTTACTGCATTTTATCATATTATCTTTTATTTCACACAAAAGAAAAGGACTAAATGCAAATAAGTAAGGTGTAAAGGACAAGCAGAACAGCAACAAATCTGGATATCCTGAATACATCTGACAAGACCCTCTTTTATACCTTTAGGAAATATGCAAAAGTTTAGGAGACAGAATTGTTGATCACGGAGCTTAAATTCACATTTGTGTTGGTCTTTTCCTGAGAAAGACTACTACACGTTTTCTTTCCTGTGGTTAAAAAATAAAGCTATGTACCACTTAAAAAGTCAAAAAAAAAAAAAAAAAAAGGATGGACTCGACACTAAAAACAATGTCATAAATGTTTAAAACCAGAATAGTCACTAAAAACAAAAGTGGACTATCACATAAAAAAGGCTGATGCAAAAAAATAAATTCCCCTAAGCAATCTCATGAATAAAATTTACTGTATTAATCTGTAAAATATTAGGAAATTATTGCATAAGAATTGTAAAATATAAGAAGAATACAGGGAAGCACTGCATGAGACTTCTGTTGTCCCAATCTCTTATATGCCTTCAATCATTAGACAATAGACAATATTTGCTGAAAGAACCACTTACATTTCTCTTTTTTCATAAGATCCTTGATAAAGCCTCAAAAATGGCTAGAAAAAATGATTATGTGACTGTAAAATACAGTCATGGATGAGACACTGGCTAAGAGAGAAAACGGAAAAACTGTTAACAGTCAGCCTCACAATACGCAAAAAATGTTGATGATTTATGTTAGTCAAATCTAGATGGAAGAAGACAAATTCATTTGTACTTAAATCCTTAAGTCAGAGTAACAGTAGGAAAAAAGTGACTCTATAAATATCAGTTATGTTACAAAGAGTGTCACAGGAAGTCTGAACTACTCATTCACATTGCTGAGTTTTAAACAGAAAACTAATTGAAGGTACTAAAAAAATTGATTATGCAAAGCATTTTTCCTAGTTATTGGCACCTTTTTCACCAGCAGTTCAACTTTCTTAGACATCTGTATTAAGAGGATGAAAAACATCACATATTCTTCTAAAGCTGCAAGTGCCCCCCTTGCCTTCATCACACTATCATAAATTATTTGGTTCTAGATAAGACTAAAACAGCGCTTACTGGCAACTTGTATCTGAGATTTCTCTCCAACGGTCTTGTTACTCCTATTGATGGAGTTATGTTACTGAAGAGGGTGAGAGATTTCCTATGTTTGTATTAACCCTTGTATAAAATAAAAGTTAGGTTAAAACCCACAAGATGACAACAACCAAGAAGTAAACACTACATGAATAATCATCACTAATCAAAACATAACAATTACATTAAACCTTAATGATTAGGTGAATGAAGGAGATTCAACACAAGGCGATTAGCAGTATCAATAATGCTATGAGCTTTGGTCATTTTGCTCCAACTATATTTACAGAAGCTGTTCAGAGTTTAGTATTAGCCTGTATGACTGCTTATTTTAAAGAACATTAACATAAAAAGGACCATGAAGCCCAACTACAAGGAACAACACCAAAAAATATATTGGATATTCTTATGTATACAGTTCACTTATTTAGAAAAAGGGAACATCAATTTATATTGAAAGAAGATACTTTTGGACAGTATTGAATTAATACTTAATTGTTATTGCACACGCACAGCATTCAGAGAAAAAAACCCCACTCATATTTGAACAAGCTCCTCCTTAACCATGTTAGCATGATTTACTGAAACCTGTTCTTTAAACTGAAGTATTCATCTCCAAAAATAAAATACACAGACAATATATTCCAGTCAAGGTTTCTGTTTTTTCATTTATGGTATCAGTGTTTAGCAGTAAGCCATAAAAACCATGTTCCTACAGTATTACAAACACCATGCTTATGTTTCTGTGTTGTTACACTCATCAGACACAGATCTGAAGATGTAGGTTTCAGTTGGGGGTTAAAACTCAGAGATACAAAGACATTTACTAGTTTCAGACATTTCCTGAATTACACAGAAAAACAGAAGGATAGCTCAGTTGCACTCATTCACAGATGTAAGGCTGGATAAATGAACAACATGCTGAAACGTTAACATTCATTACCAGTTGAAGCGGTACGCATCTGCTTCATGTGGGCTTCTATGACAGTAGGGTCTTTGGAACTGTAAGATCCAAGTTCTGGATAAAAATTGGCCCCAATGTCCTCAGGAGGATTATGCCTTCCCTTTGGATAATTGTTTGCAATTTTGGGATCCCAATGTGGCAACAATGGATGATTCCAGTGAATATATTTACCATCAAACTGTGGATTCCCATACCAAGAATAGTAGAATATGTGAAAGTTATAATTAGGAGAAGAAAGCTCCTCTTCCAGCTTTTTTACTGGAGACATAGATGCTTTCATAGTATTGACAGCAATACTATGCAAATTACTGACACGTGTTACAGTATCTCCTTGAGCCCTATTTAGCAAGTTCTGTTTACTGTCTAAGAGCACTGTCCGTTGTTGAAGCTCCGGCAACAAACCAAGTCCAAATGGATCCCCAAAGCCAGCTCTATCAGGTCTCAGAGTCTTCAAAGCCATCATTATGGAGCAAATAAACAAAATAAAAAGCAACAAAATGATGCATGTTCTTCTGCGAAATCTTGCCATGATGTCATAGTTCAGAATCCCAACAGAAGGATTTTGGCCGGAACTGATCAAAAGACAAATATTTTTAAGTTAGATTTCTTATTACCTAGTATTCAACAGTATGAAATGCTTCTTAAAATCTCTACATAATAAAAATAAGACGAGACAAATGTGATGCATACACTGACCGCAGAACTAACAGACTTTGTGGAGGGTGGGGTACACAAACAAAATCCCATTTCTTTCTTTGAGATTCTTTTACGTGTCACATTTTGAGGTTCCACCACCAAGGACTTATATATTTTATAAAGTATTTTACTTTTGAACTTAATTTTTATCCTAACCCAGATAAATCCCATGAAATGGAAATTCTGGCTACATTATTTCAGAACTATTATGTTTTGGAAATGCTATTCAGGTAGCAATAATAAAGAAAATAGAAGAAAAAAGCAGAAGCCGTGAAAGGAGAATAACAAAGCAGAACAAGAGTAAAAAACAAAATGGGGTATGACAGAACTACAGCTTGTGCTCAGAATGCAGGTTTCATTTGCTAACCTATTTACTGGCTTGAGACCAAGCACTTTGTGTTCCTTTAACCAATATATTAAGAAAATACTCCGGCAAACTAAATTTGAAACCATGAGGCATTACAACTTTACAGATCTAAAATTTTAATTTTTCTTCTGAATCACATAAGCAAAAAACAGTATAGCATTAAGGATGCAGCTCAAGCAGAAAGCTTGCAAGTTAGTTGCCGGCAGCCAGTTAGTACAATGTCACAGCTGCCTGACACTTTATGTAGTGTTCCAGGGATAAATTCAAAACAAGACCAGTGGTACACAGCAAGATTTGAACCATGAAACTAGGGGGAAGAAAATCAGTATAATGGAAGGCCTGGTTATTTTATTTATAACTTTAATTCCTGTACAACATTATCACAAGAGAACCAGAGAAAAGGATCAACAAAATTTAGGCTACCACAGAATTATGTGGAACAAGATTATGCATAAAACTGACAACACTAAACTGGAAAATCTAAGAATAAATTTCTGATTCAAGGGTCATTAGACATAGCATAGCTGTGATTTGTATTTCTGTCACTGACCTCCAAATTTTAGAATCTTATTTTAATTTACTGAGATATACACAGGTAGTTTTAAAATACTTGTAAATTATTTGACGTTAGTTTCCTACCAATGTTATAGTACATTAACATAGAGCTCAGTTGTCACAATATGCTGCTTACTGCTGCTGTAATAATTTTAGATAAGCAATTTTAGAATATGTTTTTTAAAAACAGCCTGAATGGGATTAGCAGTATTACACTTCCATTTCCAATAATAATCCATTCATCCTATTATCTGTTATAACTTCTGGTATTAATTTGGTTTTCACAGTAAGGTCACTCACTTACTTTAAGAGCAAAATCCATTTAACATTTCAAAAATAAACAACAAAATCCCAATGCACTTTTACCTTGTTAGAGAGTGAACTCAGCTGAATGAGAATCACAGCACTAAAGCCAACAAAGAACAGATGGAACTATGAAAATGATGTTGTTCATTTTGCCCAACTGGATTCTGAAACCATACATTTGGCTACTGTCAGGGAAAATGATTTTACAGCATACATTCTTACAGGATTTCACGTCACTTTACGTCAAATTACACGGTTCTTTTTCTATGGCTAACAATCCATCCCCATGATTTTAGAATTCTGTCAGAGATTGTTTGGAGTATAGAACATCTTACTTTAATAAGAAATTAACTTTAAATACACTCAAACTGCTCCTGCTATTTTTCATTACCTTTTCAGTCTTCTTCCTAGTATATTATGCTACCTCTACCTGGTAATTTAACTCAATTTTCAGATTAGATATACTGAAGTTTTCTGAAGGGTTAGGAGTTTTTTTTAAGGAAACAATATTATTCACCTGACTAATGTATTAATATATCCTGTTTAATTTAAATTAAATGCCATTGATCTTCATTAAACAACATACAGGACTGCCAGAGATAAACTACCTCTGTAATTATTATTTTATCTCTTGTGTGAAAAAGAATTCATGACTGTAATGTCACAAGGTTTGCAATGTTCACAAGGTTCGTCATTTAGGTTTTCCTATTCCATATCAAAGAAGCTGTTCCTTTTTATTCCTGGTTGACATATCAGCTACTCAATGCCTCCTGTTTAGACCAAGACTTCACCACCATTAAGTCAACCGTCTGAAGCATCAGGAATTGATCATGGTGCTCCACATTATTATTTCAACAAGTATTTTTTAATAGGGAATATTCACCACTGAAGTATACTAAAAAATGAGCAGCATGCCCACTAGCATTTGATTAACATTGAGACAGACGTCAGTCTACCATATCATATTATGAACTTCTGCTATGCTTATACAGAGGCTCAGCATCAAAGTGCAAAATTTCTAGAACAAGGAAGTGGTATCTATGGTAAAGGCTTGTGTTTTGGGGAGACATCAGTCTCAATGATGATAATGTAATTCAGACCTGGCACAGACACCTATACTGTAAAAGCTGCATCAAAGAGCTTCAGGTTGGCAGTGCTTCATTTGTCATTTAATCTTGCTGAGATCTACTTTTCAGAGACAGTGACAGATAAACTAACCTCATCAATACTAGTGCCACAGCAGAATGGCAATATTGGGGAAATAGACTGAGCAAACATGCCTGTGAAACAGCTACATGAAGTTATGTCTATCCTTGGAAGTGGAAAAACCTTAAAAATGCATTTCTGATTCAACAGTATTAGACAAAGCATAGCTGTGATTTTGCACTTCTTGTGGACATTCAAATTTTAGAGTCTGACCGGAATTTACTGAGGTACATGTCACTCCTACAGACTTAGGGAGTACCTTGCCTTGGACTTTTGGGTGCACTTGGATCTAACAGCAATTGACTTTCTCGGTAGTAAAAAGTCAGGCTGAATAACTTCAGCTTTATGAAGGTTAAGAACATGCAGTTACCCTGACTCAGAAGCTTTTGGATTCAAACTCCATGTTTGTTGACACATATAGGTGTACCAGACAAAAATGTAAGCAGTTTGGGTTCTTTCTCTTGCCTACTCAATAAATTTTAAAAGAAGAAAAAACCATCTGTAACAGGTCAGAGTTCTTCCTTTACTGAATACAGACAGTAGTTTCCTTCATAACATGAGAAAAATATGAAGCTTTACCAGGAAAAGTTAAAACCTGTATTTCCTAAACATCTAGTTCTCTTATCAAAAAAACCCACAACATCTGACACAGTTGTTTTACTTGTTAGTTTGTAAGTAACTATACATAATTAAAAGCACAAAATACATGTAAGTCTATCCCATTATGATCATCTCTGTTCCAAATTAATTTGGGTTTTTTTGTAGTAAATAGCATTAAATTCATCACAGTAGGCAGAATTTCCAGCTGTTCTTCTTAAAACAACTCCTTCATGAAGAAAAGAAAAAGGGTCTACGAAAACGTCTGAAGTATTTTCCTAATTGTTCCACACACTTACTTGAATGTCCCAAGCTCTTACTTGACACTGATTTTTTTTCTCCCTGACTACTGCTTTTTATACCCTTAAGGTTGCAGGGAAACCTTCTGTTTGTCCTTTCCACTATATGAAGAAAAAAAGCATACAGATGTACAGATGATGAGCTTTTTTCCCCCCTGGCACGTTTCCCCAAAAAATAATGTTTCTTTAGTTAGAGAAGAAAAAAAAGTGGTTGAAAGGGACGATGGTGCTTAATTACTTGAGATAATTTTGGTCAGGCAACTCAAGTTTCAGTGCCCTGCTCAGTGGGTTGCTTTTTTCAGTTTTACAAACTCCAAAAGAGAAATACACTATGCAAAGAAATTAGGTTCAGATAAAACAGATTTATCTAGTTTAGCAAGAATCAGCAAATACTATAATTTATTTGCTCTGATGTTCCTTAACGACAACCAATGGAAATGCAATACAGAGGAGAGCTCTGAAAATCTGACTTTATTGATCAAAGGTAAGGTCATCCAGAAGCCACTGAGGCTGGTACCTCACGGATGGGATCAAAGCTTCTCAGCTAAGTTATCTAAACTTAGCTTCTACTAAGTTTTCCCAGCTCAAAGAAACTGAAAACTCTGAAGTGACAGATCAGCTCTAGATCTAGGCCTTAAAGCCCTGATTCAGGAGCTACAGTGCAGATGTGCACCTAGAAACATTAATTCAGTTTCCAAGTGATTGACCAGGTGAAGACTGGTGAAAGTGTTAAAAGCACCACATTTACATAGCACATTCTGATCTGGAGATCACAAAGAGCAAAAAGCAACAGAAGCCGACCATATGCGTGGGAACCTTGTGAGTATTTCTAGTATTAGAAAGAACCAGGGAACTTCTCAAAAACTCTCTGTATGTGAAAAGTCTTTTTCTAAAGCATTTTTTAAAAAATAGCTTGAAAATCATTAAAGATGTAAGAAAACATTAGGTATGGCATGCAGACACTTCACAGCTGTGTTACATGCTGAAAAGGTATCTTTTTAAACACTTCCAATAACAGAAGATTTCTTTTTGGTCTACCCAATTTAGAAAAAGTTATTTAAAATCTGACAACCAGAAAACAGAAACTGTGATTTGAATTTAAGAAAGACAGCAGTAACAACAAAACACAATGCTTCTGGATTATTTGCTGTAAACGTGGTAAGAGAGCCTCCAGCATTTACAGTATTTGCCTTCAACGTGCCAGCCTTCTGCTTCGAAAGGACATGGAAACACACCTAACTCTGGGCGGCTGCAGGCCATGAGAAGAAAGCGACCTTCAGCCGGTCCTCACCGGGAGCTCCCCGGGGCAGCTCAGAGCCAGGCTGCTTGACAAGAGTTGAAGGCAAGGGCGGGGAGCAGACCCAGCTCGCATTCCCGGAGCAAGCCACCGAGTTCCGAGCGCTCACACTTCTCTCCCACTCTGCGGAACCAAGCGCCAGCCCCCGACATCAGAGGAGCATCAGCCGCGGGCGGGAGGCGCGGCGAGGCTTCCACAGGGGCTAGGAGGGAAGGCACCGCCCGGGGGCCGCCGCGGCCCCTCTGACAGCAGCTGCGGGCGGGGGCGGAGGCGGGCGCCGTGCCCTCCTCTCCCGGCCTCTCCCAGCTCCGAGGAGCCCTNCGTGCGCCAGCCGGAGCGCATGCGCGGGGCGGGCGGCGGAGGCCGGGCCCCGTTATCCTGCGGGGGGAACCGCACCGCGCTCCCGCCTTTTCCGCTGGGAGCCGGGGACCTGCCGCTGCTGGAAGGCCAGGGCCTCCGCTGGGCTTTCACATTCTGTTGGCTGGGGATTTTTTAATTTTTTTTTTTTTTTCTCGAAAGGCGTAAAAAAAATCTTTCCGTTCTTTAAAAGCCTTTGCTGAATTGTTGGTTGCTTTTCAGCAGCGAAATGGTAGTCACAGAATCAATGTAGGATGAGATCATCGACTCCAAGCTATGACCGAACACCGCCCTGTCAACTAGACCGTGGCATTGAATGCCACATCCAGTCTCCTTCAACACGTCCAGGGATAGTAGCTCCACCACCTCCCTGGGCAGTCTGTTCCAATGTCTAATCACCCTTTATGTGAAGAAATTCCTCCCAGTGTCTAACCTGAATTTCCCTTCATGCAGCATAATGCTTATGCCATCTCATCCTGTCACTAGGGAGAAGAAGCTGACCTCCCCACCTGCCTACAACCTGCTTTCACCCCGAGCCTTCTCCCGGCTAAACAATCCCAGCTCCCTCAGCTGCTCCTCATGGAACATGGGCTCCGGGCCCTTCACCTGCTTTGGTGCCCCTCTCTAGCCTGATGCCAAAAACTGGGCAAGAAAATAAAATTCTATAGTCAGATGGCTACAAAGCAGGTATTTCTTTATTCAGTGCTGGGAGTGAGTGGGATCTTTCAGCCAAAAACTCAGGCAATCCTCTTTAGCTTTCAGCTACATTTTAAAAGTCCTTCCGCACAATGTCACAATTACAACGTATCATTAGCATACTCATACTTACATAAAGCTGTGTCATAGTTTTAAACAGTTTTTCCGCTTCTGTGCATACGTCAGTTCGTTCTGTGGTGGTCATCAGTCTTCTAGTGGTCTTTTGATGAAGGCTTTTGTAGTCTTCCTCACGGTTGAACTTTTCACCTCTACCTTCAGCACATGCTTGGTGTTTCTTGTTTTTCAGTCTAACTTGTTTTTAGCTAATTTTTGTAGTTACATATAATTGCAATATTGTCAAAATGTTTTCACTGATCTTTCATACACTAACATTTTATAAGTGCTTTATTCTTTTTTCCTAAGCAGTGAAAATGGGCTATGAATAGTTGTCGTAATGAAATTAATAACCAAATCAATGAAAGAAATATATTCTCTTTGTCTACTGTAACAGCAGAAGTCTGAAGGACAGAAGAACGCTGGTATATGAACACTGCAGACTGACTCAGTGCAAATTGTTGCACTAGGTAAACATCACAGTCTTCCCATTGAATCAAAACACTTCTTCCCTCTGTCATATGAAAAGTGACTGTAATTAATTGGATCCCTGTGGTGTAGTTTGCCTGATTTTTTTGTTAAGAATCTCTCTAAGCCATGAGAGAGAATACAAACACTGATCAGAATTGTGGTTTCATTGAAATCAATAGCAAAAGTCTCATTGATTTCAACAGAGACAGGATTTCACCTCATATGTGAATGAAAAAACTTGGAATGAATGTCTCATACGGTAGATATAAACAAGTAAATTCAATAGCTCCCATGGTTCTTTTGAGTTCTGAGAAAATTGAAGGAATTCTGGCATGATGTTTTCTTTATGCTGTCTGAGTGATCTTATGGGGAAAAATTTGCAGCAATTCTAATTTCTAATATTTCTTCCATGTATCTGAATAATTTCATTAACAGAGTGTGTTGTAAGTGATTCAGAAATGTCATGCTTTAATAATGGATTAGTTGGCATATGAATAGTGTGGAGATCAAATCTTAGTATCTGTTCTATATCCTCACAGTATCCCAAATCTTTTCATTACTGTTTTCTTTGTTGTCTTTTCCTTTCTCATTTTTTTCTTTCCTTCTTTGCATCTCTTTTTCAAAAGAAAAGGTATTGTAGGGGTGGTCTTCACTTCTATTTTATGGAGGACATAACGTTAATTTTCACTTTACCATCTGGAAGAACTTCTACAGGAACTAAGAAAATTTGTTTGAAAATAAGATATTTAGAAAGTTAAAGAATGTAAGAAGTAAATCTGAAGCATTTGATAACGTTCCATTAAGAGTACATGTTTAGTAGGCTAAAAGTATACTAATGTTAGAGAATAAGCAGGAAAAAATCATTTAATGAGAAGGAAAAAATCCTAAAAGTTGTTGTTCAGGCATAGTTCCATTATGTTAGAGGATTTTTGCTGATTAGACTGAATCTACTGGCTAAGATTTCAGAAATCAACAAAAGGAAACCCATATCAATTTCCTCCAAGCCTTTTTGCACAGTAAGGAAATTAAGTAATTATGTTCAGTTTAAGTTTAGGTAGAACAAGGGATGTTAGTATAATTGTGGTAATATTAATGATTAACTTTCTTTTTTAATGTCTTGCCTTATATTTATTTTTTCTCCTTGGTCTTGTGATTGCTAATTTTTTCCATTGTAAGGTCAAGATGTACTTTTCCCTAGCCTGCCTTCTGATATTCTTATCTTTCCTTTAGCTTCCATTATTTTCTCCTCCATTATATCCTCTGTCTTCTCACTTGTACTGTATTTATGGGTATAATAGCTGTGATACACTGTTCTGGCTTCAGAACAAACACAGAAGAGGGAATAGTCTGTGCATGTAGCCTTTCCTCCTATTCTCAATAGTCCTATCTGTCTCCAAATCATGAATCTCTCAATTTTCCTTCCAGTAGTCATTCTTAAGCCAGAGCTCCTCCTTTGAAGTTTTGTGAATCTCTGCCACTTTAGCTGATACATAGCCATCTCTTTGAATTTTTCTTCAGAGCCTTTTACTGCTGTATCCCATATTTTTCCTGAGCAGAAACTAAAAACAACCTTTCTTTTATGCTACAAAAAACAGTTGCAAAGTGATGGTCCATTTTTCACAGGAAATTTTCAGTAGCAGTAGAAATAGAGTAACGATTTGGTTCAATTTGGATAACTATACTCTTGCTTCTTTAAAAATCTCAAAAGATAACTATGAAACAGTAAAGTCTGGCTGCACAGACAATTTAGAGCAATGAAAGCTTTGATTACTTGAGTTCAATAATGCACAGATGAATTACCTGACTGCCTCCTAGGGCAGCTATAGATCTTCAAACTGCAAATATAAATAAGTTTTATTAAAGCTCATACTAATTTTCTGTCATGCAACTAATCTCTGGATTTATTGAATGGTTTCTTGAATTGTGTGTATCTCATGGTTTAACCCCTACTCAGCCCCACACTCCCACTCACCCACTTGCCCTGGGTGGGAAGAGGGAGATAATTAGAAGAGTAAAAGTGAAAAAAACTTGTGGCTTGAGATAAAGCCAGTTTGACAAGTAAAGCAAAAGCCATGCACACAAGTGAAGTAAAACAAGGAATTAATTAATCGCTTTCATTTGGCTGGCAGGTGTTCAGCCATTGCCAGGAAAACAGGGCTCCATCACACGAAATGGTGACTTAGGAACACAAACACCATTGCTCCAGATGTCCCTGCTTCGTTCTACTTTCCCCAGCTTTATATGCTGAGTGTGATGCCCCGTGGTACTGGATATTCCTTTGGTCAGTTGGGGTCAGCTATCCCAGCTGTGTCCCCTCCAACTCCCTGTGCACCCCCAACCTCCTCACTGGTGGGGTGGGGTGAGAAGCAGAAAAGGCCTTGACTGTGTAAACACTGTTCAGCAGTATTGGATTAATTACCAACACTGTTCCCAGCACAAATGCAAAACATAGCCCATACTACGTGCTATTAAGAAAATTAATTATATCCTAGTCCAAACCAGCACAGTGTATTAGAGATTTGTTCCAGCCTTTCAGAGAGGAAACTATTCTACATGTGTAGAAATTATGTCATAGTCTCTTGTAGTTTTGGTATTTAGAAAACAAGGGTTTCACCTTCAAATACAGTGGGGCTTGCATATTTCTAAATTTGTGTTGTGGGATAAAAAAAAATCCAGCAGGATAAGCTAGAAAAAAGAGTTGTAATTATAGCCACTGATAATGTACTGTACTCACATTAGAAAGTTCCATTTACTTTTGTATGTGAAGGTAACATGTGCAAGTAGAAATTTCCTTTACTTACAAAGTGAAGTAATCTAATGTAGCTAATTGTACAAGGTCAAAATGTTGTAAACTTTGTTAATACAGGAGTGCCTACCAGGCTTATTGAACTGTGTGCTGTTGTATATATTGGATTTGTGTGAGGGTTATTGATTGGGCAATGAGTACAGAAAATACATGTCACATCATTTACATCAGCACGTATTGGGATGTGCTTTTTCTCTCTTTCATTTCATACTGTTTTAAGACCTTTTCTGGAAGGGTATGGCCAGATAAAACATAGCTCTTTCTAATACTCTTTTGTTAGAAATAGAGTTATATAACATCTTAGAGAGTAAGGGAAAATAACTTTTTCTCTTTGCCCATAAAGAAAATTGTACAGGAAGAATTTATGTATTGTTTTTAAGATTTTCCCTAAAGTACATATCTATCTGCAGATGTATTTTATTGGGATTCTCATCTCCTTCATAAATTAAAGGCTTCCTCTCAGATTAAATGAACTGTGATGGGACAATGATGTTTTCTTATTCTTGCAAAAACCTTAATTCAGCTCAGTAGTCTTGGGTACTCATTTGTCCTTTATATTTTCTTTTTATTTCTTCTTTTTCTTTTCCTTTTTCCTTTTTTTTTTTTCTTGTTTTCTTAATTTTTTCAGCAATTATAGAAGAAGAAATAGTTGTTCAAAGGAGGAGAGGAATTTCGAGATTAGGGGGTGATGTGTACTTTAAAAATAGCTGAGTTAAGTGATATTGATGTAAAAAAGGGGCCAAATCAAGGGAGAGTTTAAAAAAAATGACACACATAGCCTGTGGGTAAACATATACATTTGGATTCAGAGTGTGTAAATACCATTTAACCATCCTTAGTTGGATTAGTATTAAGAAAGGAAATAAATGATATTTCATCTCACTTTTAAGACTAACCAAGCCTTTCAAGCATTTCAGTCTCTAGTCATGCATTAATGCACACAGACTTTCAGAAGAAATAAGTACTCTTCTTGTTGAGGTGCAAGGCAGTTTACAGGTAAAATGGAAGCACACAAGCATAGATTCCCCTTGCTGTGTGTTCACAGTACTTTTAGAGTGCCAATTAAGTTTCTCACGATACAGCAGCCTAGTGGTTTTGTAATGTTGTAAGGATAGCTCTACAGGGTGAAAGAGTTCTTGTAGTCTTGTAAGGGACCCATAACCCTCTCCAGAGTTAAAATAACTGCCACCACAGTTCAAAATTCTGAGGTTTAAAGGGACCACATACTTAGTTGCTGCCTTTTCAAATCAGTACTATCATTAAGTGACTTTTACTGTCATTAAGTGTGACTTTTTTTGTTTGGTGGAACATCAGGATGAAAATGTAAAAGTATCAAATAATGTACCATGCTTTCACTTCCAACTTTTTACTATCTTTTATTTTAGGAGTAAATGAGTCGTTAATATATTTCCCATTGAAACATGTAACTGTTACAGAAAAGTGATTGCATTTTCATTTTGACCACTAGGTACACAATTAATCTATAGGTGAGTGAATGGTAACAAATATACAAATTTTTTGTTAATTTAAGGATTGCTAGTACGCAAAGATATTTATCTTATTTCCCAGTAAACAAGTTTAAATATTTTCATATATTAAGTATAAATATTGGCTCAGGACAAGCCAAAGGTATGCAGTTTCTTAAACCACCAAAATGTATTGCATGAGCTGATAATGGTAGTGCAGCTGCAACGACAGAAGATTACAAAGCAGTGTATATTCTGCCTAATTAGGCTGCACTGTTAAAGATACTGGCACTGAAGCAGTCACGAAGGAATGGGAGGAAATATGTGGAATTAGACAATGGAATGAGAACTTCCAGTAATGGAAACACTATGAAACAGAGATTTTCCTCATACAGAAAATAAAAGAAAGGTATATTTCTGTTAAAGTATTTCTGTCTTCCATTCCAGTTAGTTTGAGCTCATAAGCTAGAATGGGAAGTGTTTTACCATTTTTATTACAGTGTTGTTCTATAAACCAACATTTTTTTCCATCTATATGTCTGTGTGGATATAATTGAGATGCATAAAACATTAGGAGCATATTACAGGCATAGAATCTGTATTGTTCTTTCAGTCATTTTTTATTGCACTTGGAGATGTATTCTACCTACAAAAATGTTTCCCTGTATTGGGGATCTTGTTTTGGAACATTGATAGAATTTGGAGTAGCAAAGAAAGATCGTGGAGACCAGGAATTGTTAATGAACGCATCAGTTCACAAAAAAAAACCCCTGTTTTTACAGTAAAGCTATGCATAAGTGCCTGAAAAGTTGCCAAGTGAGTGCAGTAATTTCCATAATTATGCAGTTAAAACTGTCTTCATCATGAAGGCATCTGATTAATTTGAAGATCATATTATTTTATAGGGCGAGAGAGGATGAACTTCATGCAGCTTGTTAGTGTTGCCTCAAGACTGTAGAAAACTTGTCATCTGATTTATCACTAAGAGAAGAGGAACCCTGGCAAAGCTGGAAATTATCAAACACTGCAGCTTGCAGTGTTATCAACGCTAACAACTTTTGACATTAGATTGTTAATGGTGCTTCTTTAATAATAAAAATAAGAATTCATGACTGTAGCACCTAATTGGATGAAAGTGCTTCTCAAAATAGGTGAAAAGAGAATACTGCCTGTCTTGAGGGCTTCTCAAGCGTGATTTAATTTGGTGTTAGAAGTGAGATGTAGTTATGGGCATTGATGGCTTTATCCTGTATAACTGTCATTTGTATATTGGTATTTCCAAAAATGGAATAAGACACCAGTTTTAGTTGGCTAACTTCTTGTAGGATCTGCTAAATAAATTGGTCTGAATGAGGATCTTAGTGGCACTGCAGGTCAGCTCAGAAGAAAATATATGTAGGATATTGGAAAATACAGACAATTACATAGATGAGTGTGGAAACTGGTAGCAAAATAACAAATGGAAGCACAGATTTTGCCTTTTTGTTGTGGCTGTTCTACTAAATATAGTAGCCAGGTGTATAGTTGTTTATGGTTTACTCTCAGGAAAAATACTGTCAAGAGATGACATGCCAGTTGGCACTCACTTGAAAATATTTAGACTTCTTGATTTTTCTGTGGAGTGCCTTTCTTTGGGGAAGAACAACTTTCTCTGCTCTCTGTAATGAAACATATGAACTGTTCACTTTTAAGATTTATTGTAGAATTCATTTTCTGCCCACTTCTTTAAAATCAGTTTATGTGAGCCAAGAGGTTAATTAAAATACATTTTACAACATAGATGATGAATTGAAAATCATTTTGTAGTTACTGATTTTCTATTTTAAAGATAATTAGCCCTGCTTAATGATACAGTATTATGCTGCAGGCAATATAGATGTTGATTGGCAACTCTGCTGTGGGACTGAATTCCTTCTAGGAAGTCACTGGACATAAAATAAGCATGTTTTATGGAATAAACATATCCCTTGATTAAAGACAGTTCAGTCCTTTTCATAATTTTGCAATTTTCCTACAAATAAGTAGCAGATCATGAGAAATTACACTTTCTGTTTTGCTAAGTTAGAAACCATTATAAAAGGCTTTTTATCCACAGGAGTCAGCAGAGGGTCAGGTATGCTATGAAAAGCTAACAGCTGCAAAAGTGTTCAAATAATTTCTGAGCTGTAGGCACATTTCAGCCTCTACTCTTGGTTCAAGGACATTGCTTTACATGAACTTGTCGTATGAAATCTGCACAGGTGATTAATTCTACTACCTTGAAGGTGTACTAGGAAGTGGAAAGCTTTTTAATGGACATGACTGGTCATCATAATATTTATATGTATATTTTCTTTTATGTTTCAGGGATGTTTTAGTACACACTTTCAAACACCTGCAAAGCAAAGACTCATTTAACTAGTGCAAAAATCACTGAATCAAAGATAATAATTTATAACCTGTCTTGCACTATGGTATCATGTGAAGCAAAACCTATGCAGCACAAAGAGGGAGATAAAAGGAACAGTTTAATGTTAGCACTGATGCATTTCAGTCGCTGCTTTCTGAAAGTTAACCTTGAGATTTTGATGGCCTTCTAGAATTCTGTTGTGTTAATTTGTCAGTAAAAGCAGCAGATGCTTGGAAACAACTGTTTGCCTCAGCCTCCTGCTAAAAATGGATGAGGAGAAGAAAGGCAAATAGTAGTTCACTGTATTTGCTTTTCTTAGGGGGGTTGAAAGTGACCTGTTCTCCAGTTGATACTGAAAAAAAGAAAATAGCAAAATATATAAAAAATTATATATGAAACATGATATATTGTATAGTGAAGGATTCCTTGTATATCTATTGTAATCAGGGATCAAGTGCACATTCTGACCATCTCCTTTTATGAGTGATTAGCAATGTGCTGGGAACTAAGTTACATAATAGTGCATTAGAAAATAGCACAAAGAAAAAGCCCTTCTATTTCTTTATTTATAATTCATTATTTATTAGAAAAGCCTGGTGGACTCTGAGCATTAAAATTTTAGAGAGCAGGAATGATCTTTGTGTTCTGTACATAAAACTATGTAGAGTAAGTTGGGTTTAATCCTTGATTATAGCCTTTGCACGCTACTGAAATTAAAATAAGTGTGGTATACAAACATGTATTTTCTGTCATTATTTTTCTTCATTACTTCTGTTTTTAGTCTGAAGCAGAACATATTTAGTTCAAGTCCTCAGCCATTCAGTTTTTGGAAAGTGCTTTAGACAGTGTCTGTACTAGCTTAATTTACCTCCACCACAGCTATGACAAAAATATCACCAAAAGATTCAAAAAATTAATTATTAGCACTCAACCTTGTGATGTTATCTAAACAAAGACACTCAGTGCCATCTAAGATCCACTAAATCATCATAAAACTCCCATACAGTTGGAGTTGGAAGTTTCAACACAACTACAGACTTCTTTAGGAGGTGACTAAATTCAAACTTCAAACCTTCAGCGACTTCTGTGGACAGTGAATCCATAGTTACTTCTTTACTTGTTACTTATTTTTTATCCTTCCTTAAGGAAAGATTGTTAAGATTTTGGTCCATCACAACAGATTCTCACTGTCTCTTTCTGGTAAGACATCCATGTCTTAGAATTGAACGTACTGAACAAGAAGGCATCATGAGACTGAGTATGTTTAAACAACTGAATTCCACTTGCATTGCCTCCCTAGTGTTTTGTACCTTCTACATGGACTGCAAGGCTTCAGTCCCCCCTTCCAAGGATGATGTAGACACTTTTGCATTCTTGAAATCCAGGTGCACTTTCTGGATAAGGTTAACTATAAGATGTGTCATGTTTCCTTCTGTATTCACAGTTCACCGGGTACTTTGCTTCAGCATCTCAGCTCCTGCATGCTGATTTTGCACCTGTGACCTTGAATGAATGTTCATATATCAGTGGGTCAATATAAAATTCTTGTTCTTGAGTCTAAATTGATACTTAAACATGAACGTAATTTTCATATCTGTTTCTATAAATGTATATGTCCTGTTAAAGTCCTTGGTAAATTATTTTGTTGTTTAATTGTTAAAAATTTGTGCTCTTGTTCATTTGCTGTTACAGTGCCTTATATCCTAGTCTGCTGCTTTGCAGATCCCATTACTTTTGAAATTTACATTCTTCTGGTGGTAGAGAGACTAAGTCACTCTTTGTTCTTTTGTTTGATAAGTTAAATTTTATTCATACCTCTAGAAGAGATGCCTCACATGGCTTTGATCATTCTTGTGAATCATTCCCAAGTCTTCTCTGCTTATGTCTAGTGCAAACTCTAGGTGTAAGAACTAGATACATTATGTTAACTGAAAACAATTTTTTCCAGGGGCATTTTTTTGCAGGGAAAATCCATCTTATAAGGATATATTTACAGATACATTTGATCACTGGAGTTATAAGAGCAGTAAGTGGTTTTCTTGTCCTTGGATACATTTTATGCATGAGGACAGAATATACTATAATTGTGTCACTCTTAAAGGCTGATTGTAAAAGATTTACTTTAGCAGATTTCACAGCCTTCCTAAGCAACCTGTTCTTGTACTTCACTGTCCTCACTCTTCAAGAAATTTTCTTGATTTCTAATTTAAATCTCCTTTTCTGGAATTTTACCTTATTGCTTTTTATTTTGTCTTCACACTACACAAAGATGGATGAATTTTCTTCTTTAAGACCTCTTTTTACATTCTTAAAAGATTATTGTGTATGTTGTAGGTCAAGATATGTATACCAATTATCATTTCTAATTGCTTCTTTTGGGCTGTCTCAAATTATTCCATATCCTTCCTAAGCTGTATTCTTTCAAAATAACAACAACAACAACAAAAAAAGGGCCAGCAGATGCTTGAAGAGTACTGACATGACAAAAAGACATATTCTGAATGTTTTTAATGCACCACTCTTGCATATAAGTCCCAGAATTATATTTTATCACAAGAAAATTATATTTTTAAATTTTGTTCAGAAGCTGTGATCCAGTGTAATATTAAATCATTTTCTGCAGTATTGATGACTATCCAGTCTAGTCTTGCATTCTTTCTTAACAAGCTAAAAGTTGCTTTTGTTTTTGTTATCTGACGTGAAACCATATTAATGCCACTTTTATGATGACCAGACTGAAAAATGCTTTGTTCGCCAGCACACTAATAGTAGTGACAGTTTCTTTTAGGTCCTTATGTGTTTACTTTTAAGGTGAAAATTATAGGTTCAAATATATATTGTTTCTAGACCATGCAACTTTCATCCTTCCATGTGAAAGGTAAAAATGAGCATCATTCTTGTTCTGCATCAGGACGAGGCTTTACATAATTTCTGTGTATAATGCTGAGGACTATGACTCCTTAGAAATTTATTCCATACTTTAATAAGGTAGGAGAAATAGTTCCTTTCCCTCATTTGCCATAAGCAGGGTTGTATTTTCCTGTTCTACTTATTGCCCTGAATTTGATAATGTTGCGGTTGGCTCATGCGGGGAAGAGATGATGCTGAGTCTAATTCAGAAGGCTGAATATTTTATTATTATTATAACTATATTTTAATACATTAGTATATATTTAAAGAGGAGTTCTTAAAACTACATCTTAACTTCTAGCTATCATATCTAACTACTGTAACTGTAACTAACTTGTGACTCCCTCTCTGCAGGGAATCTAGACACAGGTGCATACTATTGGCTATCAGGGCCAAACAATCTTCACCTCTTCACCACTGTCTAATCAACTAATGATTCTAAGTAAACAATTTCTCAATGCATTCCACATAGAAAAACAAGGGACAGGAATAGAAATTGTTTTCTTTTCTGTCCTCTCTCTGCTCTTCTATGAAACTATCTTCACAGAGCAGAGATGTAAGCACTACAGATAATCTTCATTCAGCCAGTAGTCCCAGAGAGGACTTGTTCTTCTTCTTGGAGCACTACTGTGTGGTACATACAATCACATAGAGGAATATTCAAAAGTATCGAGAAAGAATTGAAAGAAAAGTACAATAAATTAAATTTTCAGTCACTAAGAAGTTAGGAGAAAAGATATAAAATTAGACTGTTCAAGTAATCTGTTTTCCTTGCTGAGAAATGCCATCTCCCAAAGTAGGGAAATTCAATTCTTCTGGTCTTTTTATATGTGTTTATTATGGTTTGTTTTACCCAACAGGACAATAAATCACTTTTACTGTATAGCAAATCTACTTGACATAACTTTTAAATACCAGAGGAGATGTATCATGTTGCTCTTTTCTGTCATGATAATAAATGAATGCACAATAAATTAATGTTTTGTTGTTATTATTTTTAAAGTAGTATGCCAATTAGGAGAAATTTCATACAACATCCTTAGCACAGTAGAATCCACAAATCTTTTGCACAAATAACTAAGAAAGAGTTTTTATGTGCTTGTATTGCTTTTATGTGTCTCTTCCCATCCCTAATAGTCAACAAAAAGTTTTTTCTTATAAATTACAAATCTGTTTCAGATGTACAGACCTCAAAGTAATTTAGGCTAAAACTTTATGGTGGATCTGCCCATTTTTCCTGAGATTATTTACATAAAAAAGGGAGGGAGGGTTCCATGGCTAAATAATGTTTTGTTAAAGTAGGAAAAGATAACCTGAAAAAATCCACCGCATTTCTACACTTAAAATGTGAGTTTGCAAATAAATCCTTGCATACTGCTTTGCAGAAAAGTACTTTCCTTCCAGGTTGCTTCTGATAAAGGGGCTTTTATCCTTTTTGTGTGTTTCACCATGCTCTTGACAATCCACTTCCAAACTATTGGATAAACTTCTAATGTGGCTTGACAATGACTGCTTCCTGCCAGCATTGATAGTGACAATTTTTTTCCCTTATGTTTCAGGTTGTTTATATTTTGAGTATCTGCGTTCTTGAATATTTTTGGATATCTCTATTGCTTTTCTTTGAATTCCAGATGGTGCTCACAAATGGTCATAATCACATGCAGCACAACAAACCTCTGTGTTTTAACAGCAACTTCTAAAGTTAAGTAAAATATATACAGTACAGTTCAAGTTGCAAATAAATAAATAAACTAGGCATCATTATTTGTGAAGCTGTCACATCTCTTTTTTTTGGTTGCCACCTAGGCAGAATTTCAGAAAGTATTTGTTGTGCCTAGGTTTTTTTTAGTCTTCAGAACAGGAGATGAGGGTGGAACCTGACAGGTGAGAGAAAGACTTGGGCAACTTCAAAAATGGGTGGACTTGGATGGCAATTTTCAAAATCTCTACACAAGCAGACTAGAGCAGAGGACTTGGAGGAGGGTAAAGAAGTGAGTTATGTGAATTCTCAGCTGAAATACCACTGTTCTGAGGCAGAAGGATGCTGTCTATTGGGTAAGTCAGGTTCAAGTCTGGGAAGGACTGCAGCAGTGTGATCATACTGCTTAGAAGTTGCCACACACAAAAGAGCTTCTTGAAAGCATGTGACACACAAGGCCAGCTAAAAAAATCAAACAAAACATGGAAATAATTACTTTAGGAGGATCAGTGGTTGAGAAGCAGCATGAAAATAATGAAGACTAAAATGAATGGGAAACTTAACAATATATTCAGGGATGAGTCTCTTAGTTAGGATTTCTGATGCAAGATAATACAGAAAGAGAAAAATAATATTACAGCAGGAAAAGAGGAAAATGGGAATTGAACTTTTCTCTCTTAATTATCTTCAGAGAAACACATATTTAATTAATAAACAGTTATAACAGTCTTCCAATATTTTTTGCATTGCTTTTGTTACAGCTAGCTCTCCTAATGAATAGCAACCTAACCCATTACAAATTTCTCCAAATATATGTAAACCCATGATAGGGCAGAAAACTAGACAATAAAGGGACTAATGGAATAATTATAGTAGTATAATAATAAAGGGAATAAATAGATCACATAAGTGAGGAATAAGCATTTTTTTCTCTGTAGATTTCTCAAACATGGTATTTTCTCTGACAGCTTGAAAGGTGGAAAGTACAGTATCAAATTGTCTCTAATTTCCTGCAAGATAACTCTGAATACCTCTGTTGAAATTGTAACTGTAGTTTGCTAAGAAAAGTATCATCCAAATCTACAATTACTGTTTTTTCGTATAGTATTTCATAAGACTTCAGCACTACACAATACTTTAAGAAATCCATTGAAGCTTTCTGAGAAGCTTCAATACCCAACAGCAGAAAATCTATGTTATAGCAGGGTGTCATAATGATTTTCCAAGCCATTGACTTAAGAAAGACCTTATAGTTTTTTTTAGTCTCACATGGATTGTGATACAAAGTAGCCCCAAATAAGGTATTCTATAACTTGACTTTTTTTTCTTTTTGAATCAAATAATTATTATGATATGAAATAACAAGTTGATTCTACCTGTTTTGCATAGGATGCTATGCTGTTTATTACTATAAGAAAAATCCTCCAGTGTTTCATTAACTTGGGGACAGCATTTGTGCTACTCGATTCCCTTTTTTTAGCTTCAATTGAAAAATTGTATGCCAGGTTTTGCCCTGTTTTGCCCTGTTATTAGTATTGCAGCTGTGCTACTGTTTAGTGCACATGTTGTTTTGTACTAATTTAGTAGAAAATAAGTTCAGAAGAAAGTACTTGTATTGCTGCCAAGATTTGCAATTATTTTAACTGCTGGGGAAAATTATATTTTGCACATCTGAGTTGTGAATTTTGTAAACAACATGTATGATCCATCTGGAGGAGCAGCAAACTGGTGACATCCATCTTCTCTCCAGAACTTCAGAAGAGTTTGAGATGTCATCTCCTCAAGGATCAAACATGTGATATTCTTCATTCTTTTCAGGACTAGGATGGCCAAAAAATCTTTTTCAGCCCATGTTGTCTTTTTTTCCAGTGACCCATTAATTACCTGAATTGATCAAACCTATCCTAAGTCCCCTAGAACATTCAGCTTGCTTCCAACAGTCAGTTCTGTACCAGAGACTGTCTTCACAGGCTTTCACAATAGATTTGTCAATTCAACTTTTGAATTGTTTTCTACCTTTTCTTTTATACAATTGACTTAAGTAAATTTGTATAGTAATGTGGTTCTACACTTCAACTGTGTGTTGCATATGTTAGATGAAAATTGTTTAATTTTGTTTAAAGAACCTCCAACTTGTCTTATAATTTACAGATTTTTTTTTTTGATCTTGCACTGTGAGAAAATGGAAAGTAGGTATTTCGGTTTCATGTGATTCATGATTTTATAATAATTTATCATATCTCCCACCAGGAGTCTCCCCTCTAGCAGGAGAGTTGTTATCAGTTTGATTATTCTTGTAAAGAAGCTCTTTTGTTTCTGTGTTCCTCCCTGCCACCTATCTTATTTTAATGTTTTTATTAGAACTCTACTGAGATATGGAGATCAGGACCACACACAGTATTTGTCATAGGTGCTAATTCTGAGTTTACATTATGGCATGACACTGGTTTTGTGTTTTGTTCTTTATTTCTTTCTAACATGCTATTTGACTTGCTGATCTCTCTTAAGTGACAAGTTAGATTTTTTATAAGATTATCTCTGTGGCCCATTTCCTTAGCAATAAATGACTAGTTGGTTTTGGTATTTTGCTTTTTTTTTCATTACTTTTTCATTTTGTTTTGTTTTGTTATGAATTTCTTGACATAGACTTTTGTCTGATACATTAATTCCCAGTCAGCTATTATCATAGGCAATTCTTTTCATCAGCTTTTCTTTTAATAATCTATCCTCTTTTAATATAAATCTACCCACTTACTCTTTAAAGACTGTGTTCATAACTTGATATTCTTTTGCTATCAGCTTCTAAATGAGTGCATTTGAATAGTCCCTATACCAACTACATTTTCCTCTTTTAACCAGTTATTTAAAATATTTTTAAATAAATTTAATTGTTGCAATTTTTACAATTGTTACAATTTTTTCAAAAGCTAAAATATTATTATAGTGCATTTCTTTAACTTTTAAGTTTGTTAGATGATAAGAAATTTGAGTATATTACGATCTTCAAGTGTCACATTCTGTACCAAATCTTATGCCAAACTGATGACAAATCTCTCTTCTGGTGTGTTCCCTCATTAATCACTTGAAGTAGTCATAAATAGGAGACATAAATGTCACCTCCAATGGACATATTATTATGTTATGGAGTTTACATATGCCAGCCAAATCTTTCATTAATATTGTCTCTGACTTCTTAGCAAATTGTTCTTATTGTTACCATCATGGGTGTTTAGGCAAGATATTTTCCTTTATCTATGTTTCCACAGGTTTCGGTATGCTTGGTTTCTGTGTTCCTTATTGATGTGGATGATATATAGTTAACATGATTTAATGTATAGCTCCTTTCCTCTCCTGGTTTAACCTGTATTCTGTTTCTCTATAAATACCCTTTCATCCCATTCACTATCACCTTCTAGTAAATGTTTGAGATGCTTGAAAAATATTAATTTAAAAAACCGTTATATAATATCTTTAAATGTCTACATGGTAAAATGAATTCATAACATATGTAGGCTTCTGTCTGAATGAATTAACTTCTAAACTCTTTGAAAACTGGATTTGATCACTGTAGCCTAAACTTTTTCATTCTTTGCACATTTTAACTGAGGAATGACTTAAACTATATAAAGCTGACAGACAAAAATAATTTCAGTGGCTGGTTAAAATGGCTAAATTTAACACATATTATCTTATAGAACTGAAGTTGGTCCCTCGAAATGAAAATCAGTCAGGCAACCGTAGAAGCTGATGCTTGTTTTGAAATACTTCTTCGGAGTGTTATCTTTAGGCAGTATTTGTCCCCTGTGTCTTGCAAGTCCCTGTGCTACAGCTATCATCTATAACTGTAATAGTTGTCCTTTGCAGAGCCTCTCACATCCTCAGAACACTACACAAATACTAATAATATTCAAAAAGTCCATCTGAGGTAGAGGTATGTATTATTAAACAGTTTTTCATTCCATGATTAGAAGATGTTCTGACAATGCAAAGCACTATCTGAAAATTGTAAAAGCTTTTTTCTTGTGCACTTGGAGATTGTTTCAGATATTGTTTAACATTTTAACTATGAAATAATGAAGTGACTTTTTGGTTTCTTTCAAAAGCAAAAGGAAAAATATTCAACAGGCTTTCCCAAAAATTTAGGAATATGCTTGATAAAGAAAAAAAATTGTTTTACTGAATCTATCCAAGAGAAAAGGACATCTTGTCAGGTCAAACAGATTTTAATTTTTTTAAAAAGGCTTGCTGAAATCTCTGTTATCATTAGTATTTGTTGATAAATTTATTATTTAAGTAAGTGCTGAATCCTTCTGTCCTTCATGAAAAACTACAATTCTTCTGAAGACTGAGATAAGCCAAGAAATTTATACTATCTACAGCTGAGGAAAGCAGTGCATATTAAAAAAAGTGAAAGTCAAAATGGAATGATACAGAAAAGATTAGCATGGGTCCCACTCAAAGACTGCCTGCAAGTTCATGGACAGAAATGAGACTATGTCTTCCTTGAGAGCAAATAACACTACTCACCTGAAAAAAACTTCTGAAAGGCAGGTTGGCCAAAAAGAAATGAGAGAAATGGGGATGTTGGAGAGAGGGGATGTTGAACAGGAAGTGAGCATAGGCAGGTCTCAGAGGCTTGGAAGGGAAATGTGAAGGCATGGAAAGCAAATGGATAGACAGTGTTCCTAGGATAAGGATTGACTCTCTAAACTTTCAAACAGGCCTGGAAAATTTTGTTTTCAAATCCCTTGTTGACCTGTCTCAACTAGGAGAGTCACACTTAGTCCTTTTAAAAGATAATTTACTCTAATTTGTATTCTAATATGTGAGCATTAAAGATTCATAGGGCCTTTGCTGTGCTTGCTTTTAGAAGAAGTTTCTGGCAACTCAGCCTATACATTTATCTATACATTTATCTGTACATAAAATTCTTCAGGGTGGAAGCGACAGTTTCTCTGTATGATGGTGTTTATTAATCTTCCCTTGAAGTAAGAGTACTTTGAAACATTAGGCATTTCACTGTGTAAGACATAATTTCTGTCCCTGGGTGAGGTAATGGAGTTTCTTGATAGCCTTAATGTTCTTAGGTGCTGTACGCTGTCACTAAGCAGATAAGTATCTAAAGTAACAGCCTTTTTTCAGCACTTTTTTCATCCAGATGAATATATTTAAATAATGAGACCTTGACTGTGAGAAAGAAGATTGAGTTGAGAAAACAGTAAGAGGGATACTTTTGTTTCTTGTCCATTAAGTCAAAGTTTTTGCGCACAAGGCCATTAATCTATTTCTATGTTTCACTCTGTTCTTACAGATTTAACATAAATTATATTTTTTCAACACTTAATGACTAGACTTGCATTAACAGCACAGGTATCAGCATCAGCAAACTTTTTTGTCGTATGCTTGTTTGTGCAGTTTTTTATAAATAGTATAAATTGTTGGAAATGTTGATTTGAAATTTCTACATGCAATTAATTTAGAGCTGCTCATGATTTTTGTTTCCCACCACCCCCCCTTGGATATCTTAATATTTTTCTGTATATGCAAAAAATATTTTATTATTGATGTGATTAGTATTTAGAAATTGATGCCTGAAAGATGACAGACCTCATCAGAAGAGCTAAAGCCTCTTACTATACATTTTGTAGCAAAATGCATGTCTTTTGTGTGTGTCTGTTTTTCAAGCACTAGAAATCAGCACATGGGTTTTAGAACAAATTATAAATGAAGTGATGCATACATCCTTGGAAAAATGATTGCTGTCATGCTTTGCAGTAGAGATCATGCACTTTCTTCAAAGTATGCTTCATTAACAAATATGGAAGAGTACATGTTAAAAGCAATGGTATTCCTTAAAGCTTTTAAAGGGTAATATGTCACTTGCTAATGCACTTGATATAATTTAGATGTTTAGAGAGGACAGAACATCAGCCTTAATACATATTACTACTGCAAATTAGAACAATGAAGTGTTCACAGATGCATTACAAGGGATTTGATTAAAAAAAATAATCCCAAGATTTCATTTGGGCAGTTAAACTCTGTTGTTCATATGATTTTTGTGTTTAATTGGTTCCAGTAAACATTAAACTGAATCATTCTATTCAACAATATATAAAAACAGACATTTCATTATACTTGTAGCAAATTTAGGAGAGATGTTGTAAGTTTAGTGAAAAATTTCTAAAGATAATGATGTGCTATTGAACATCATTGATATAAGTTAAAGGATTAATTGGTTTCAATTGATCCAAATTTGAAATACTATGATTTAACATTTTAAAGAAGAATGGGGGAAAAACCCCTGTAGTTTTTCTGTTTAAGATCATAGGGGCTGAAATGAAATCTTCATGTTTGTATCGGTAAACCTTGCCTCCTAGTTTTGCATTTTGCTGGTTGAGTGACACACAATATTTAGTGGAGACTGACATTCTGTTCCTGCAAACCACAGTAAAAGCTGTAAGTGGTAAGTAGTTTCTTTCCTACTAAATTCTTCACACTGTAAATCTTAGAAGAAAAAACCTAGCTTTAAACAAATGGGTGTAAAAATTTTTGATTTCAATCTGGTGCAACAGAAGCTATCTGTAAGAGGCTATTGCAGTTATTGCCCATATGGGAATTCTGAGTCATGAGGCATTAAGGTCACATGAGTATGAGTGCACACTGGATTAGCAGTGAAGCTAGAAAAGGAATCAAAAGTCTTGTATTCCTTGATCAGTGTCCTGTTCAGTGGGCACAGCCTTTTATCCATGCTCTTTCCACATGGGAATATATTTAGGTGCATTAGGGGTTTCCTTTACTTTGTTCTTCATGTTACTCCTTGAGCCTTTGTGACAGGGGGAATTTGTTGGCACTTTCCACTATCCATCTATTTTGTGTGGTGTCATTATAGTGAAAGCAGAGAAACATTGATTTATTTCTTCTCTTGGCCAACAAAAGAGAAAGAAGTAAGCTGTGAAATTTTAATGGAGCCCTGACAGGAGTCATTGCCAACATCACAACCCCTTCACCTTTTTTACCTGCCAGCAAAGTCAGAATTTAGGAAACCTCACTTGCATTAATGGGTTGTGTCCTTAAACTGTAACTATGAATGCTTGAGTATTGATGTTTATTCAGACTAATTGAAGGTATTGTCCTGGAAAGGGTTCTCCTCCCAGGAGCAGGAGTGAGTGGTAGGTGCCACTGCATCTGTGCTTTGATTTCAGTGGAGAGGTGGGAAATAGCAGCATTTTTCCCAAAAAATTTTGTGCTTGCCTGCTTTTGGGAGAAGAGAGCCAGAAATGGGAAGTGAGAGTCAGATCTGCAGCAGGGATGGCAATATCAGCTGGTGAAAGCTGTTGTTTTACCTCACCTTAGTCTGACCCCAGCTAACAGGACTTATTCTCCATTCTCCTGGTTTTAGGAAACAGCAGTTAACAGCTTCAAAAGAACTTTCTAAACTTGCTTTTCAAAAATATTCAGCTCACGTATCCATTTGGCATGGTGACCTGAGATGCAGGATTCCACAGACCACTCAGACCTATCTAACTGTGTGCAAGTACAAACCCAGAGTCAAACCAAGTTTGAATGTGTGATATAGGTGTGATTTAATAAGCTAGCAATTTGTTTTTCATTTAGATGTGATTGACTGTCAGTAAGACAGCGCAGATACAGAAAAGGGAGAGGGCAGGGCAGTCTGGTGACTGAAACTTGATGGGGAGAGGAGGAGGGTGGCAGAGGCAGAAAATTCATATTTCCTCAGATGCATAAAATGACCCATCATTTCTTATTCAGAGTGGAGTATTCCTGCTTCTGCCAGCACTCAGTACTTTACAGTATAGAAATGTGAATCCTGGGGATGAAATAGACTGAGAAATCCTTGGTGATAGGATAGGGAGGAAAACGAAGTTCAAAGCTATGTATGTGATAAAAGTATAAGATATTTTTTCCCGAAGTAATTTCCAATGTGAATATTTTATTTTTGAATTCCATATTCTCTATGAATAAAGATTAATTCTAATGTCAGCAGAAAATGCTAGTTTTAGGCAACAGGTCGTTTTTTCCACATTCTCTGAAATTTTAAGAAATAATTGTCACTACTCTTGAAATCATGTCTGCAATATTTTAAGTGGATACAGCATGAACATCTGACAGCATATATATTTTCCAAAGAACTGAGGAACGGATATACACATCCAAACTGTCAGTGGAATTGTTTTGAACTCTCTCTGCCTGTCTCCATATCTCCTGCCTTAGCAGTCTCCAATCTGTGCACACACTCCAAAAAGACCCCAAACCAAACCAAAAAAACTGGCCTTCCTCCCTCCCCCCCTCCCACATGCCACATCCTCTCCCCCTCAAAAAAAATTAAGCAAAAGCTTTGGACGGAACTCTGTTAAGAAAAAAAAAAAAAAAAAAAACAATGCCTACAATGGTAAGGAAAAAAGAGCCAAAAATCTTAAAAAACAAGAGTAATTTCTGAAATAAAATTTTTAATAAGCACATGCCTATTCTTTCAAAATAAAAGGAGGTGATTATAAGGCAAGAAAAAGATTCTCATCTGCTGTTTATGAAGGGGTAGAATTTAGCACCACTTATTTTTATCTCAATGAAATATTGCTTCAATGCTTTAAATTTTCTCATTAAAATGCACAAGGATTATAAAAAAATATGTATCATACCTTTCTCCATGTGAGCTTCACAAAACCTCTAAGGGTCATAAGAAATTTCTTTTTCTCCCTTCATTCTATAGTCACAGTGAATTCTCCAAAGAAATAAAAACAAAAACTTGTTCAAGAAGCTGGGCAGCAGATGAGGTTTATTTTAAAGACCTGTCTTCTTTTTTTGCTTTAACCTAATGGAGACATTGACATTTTAAATTTTAAATTTTATAATATCCCCATAATAAGTACTCTGATTCTGTCTACATAATTTCAGATTTTATGAACTTCTATTTTTTTTTGTTAAATATATGCACACCCTTGTTCTGTGTACACCTTCATTTGCCTTCAAAGATGCTTGAAATTTAATGGAATTCTATATACTAGCGGGTAAAAATAATTGTATAGAATTAGCAAAGAGTATTTTAATTTCCATCAAGATAGAAAATAAAAGGACTTCAGTTACAAGAAGCAGGTTGTGACTGTGAAAAAACAGCTGCTTGCTGTTTACTTTAATTAAAAAAGTTGGAACAGCTAATGGATAATTTAGAAATAATTAGTTTTGAAAGTGATTGAATCACTATTTTGATTATCAATAATTGAGCAGAGAAATCCCAAAAGGGAAACTGGAAATTAAGTTTCCCTTCAATGCTTTTTATTTTAGCTCCTAAACTAGGAAAACTGTTGAATTATGCACAAAATACTGCTTGTGATTATGTTGTATGGAAACATTATTTTCTAAATACCAAAGTTTCAACCACTGCAATTAGGACTTTCTTTCTAATGATTCTAATTTTTTTCTTTAAAAATACAATTAATTCAAACAAATTCATAAAATAGTAGCTGCATAATAATCAATAATTTTAAAAATTTAAAAAAAAATGATTTTTACAGGAATATATAGTTTGGTTATAACCAAACTATTCTGCAAAGGCACAGGTACAGCATACACCAAAGGATGAAAGTCAAGGCAAGATTCAAGACTAGAAAGTTTCATAATTCTTATATATTATCCATTTCACTGTAAGATAAATTTTTATAAATAAGATAATTGAGATGTAATATTTTTTTCTTTGAGCCGTTCTGTGCTGCGGACCACTTTCTCTTGTTATTTTCTTGTTATGGGAGAACCCCATGGGGGATTTGTGGGAGGACAAGGTCTTTCAGGTCCCTCAAAGCATCGCAGAGATGTCTTCAACATCTGGGAGCCTTTGTGATGTCCATATGTTTTGGAGGCAAAGTACTTTTCATATGATTTAAGGCAAATGTAAAGTCTCAGACAGAATGGTTCCTGGGGGGCTGCACATTGATATTACTCAACCAGGTGTGTGATTTGCCTCAGAGGCCTCTGTCTGGGTCCCAAATTACACCAAAAGTAGCTTGAGCTCACCATGCTGTCTTGTTTATGCAGTTAGCATCAAGGGTCTTAAAAGAGATGCAAAACAATATTCTCATGAAAAGTATTTCAGATCCTTTTTTCCCTTAAATATAATTGATGAAGGAAACTTTTTTAGCAGGGAAAGTCAAGCCTGACTAGTTAGCCTCAGGTTTTCTGACTTTAACCAAATTCCATTAGAATCACTAAAGTTATTGGGTAATAGCCAGCTTGTCATAGAGAACAATTAGCGTGACTTGCCTTTTTTTGATTTCTAATGGTGGAAAACATCATTAGCCTGAAGCTATGTTTCTTGTTAAAATAAAGAATTTCTGACCATGACCTGATTTTTTTTTCTAATTATATATGTGTATAATCATATTGCCTTTATAGATTGTTCAATTTTGTATTAACAGAAAGTAATTTAGAGATATAATAACTTTGAAGCTGCTATTCCTGATATTCTATAAATGTGGTATCAGAACATACATATGGACCATATTTCTTGTCACTGGAACTGCCTGAAGGGCTTGGAAAATGAAAGGAAGACAGATAGGAGATTATTCTTACAGATTTAAAAAAGCTTTTTTTTTTTTTTTGGTACATGTTAAATGGGATTTAATTAGTGTCGCTACTATATGCTTTCTTTCCTCCTTGACTATTATGTTTTATTTCTGCATTCTGCCTTTTGAAAATTATATGTGGCGTACTAGGAGGTTGAGGTTTTTGTCATAATTCTCTCATGTTCATAACCAGTTTTTATTCCTCGTTGTTTAAATCATAGAGTATATAGTATAAGTTGTTTATTTCAAATTAGAAGCTTTGTCCCAGGTTTAAATGTCTAGAGTGTTGTCGTTCAAATATATGAAGACTAGTAACTAGAAATGGGAAAAATAGCACTTTATGAACTATGGTACATGTTTGGTAGCTGCCATAAATGTGAGTTACTTCTGTATCACAGATGTTTACTTTGCTTTGGAAATAACCTGTGTGCTTTCTGTGCTGTGCAACTTGACATATTGAATTTAGTTTTAAACTTAACTTGTCCTCTGGTAATAATGAGTATTGGTGAGTAGTGGTGCTGAAAATATTATATTGCCTGACTTTAGTTGTGACACCTAAGACTGGTGATAGTGCTCATAGAATCATTAAGGTTGTAAAACGCTTCCAAGATCATCAAGTCCAACCTTCAACCAAACACCACTACATCAACTAAACCACAGCCCTAAGTGCCACATCCAGTTGTTTCTTGAACTCTTCCAGGGAACACTCAACCACTTCCCTGCGCAGCCCATTCCAATGGCTGTCAACCATTTCAGTAAAGAAATTCTTCCCAATGTCCAACCTGAACCTCTCCTCACAAAGCTTGAGGCCATTTCCTCTTGTTACCTGGGAGAAGAGGCCGATTCTCACATGGTTACAAGCTCCTTTCTGGTAGTTGTAGAAAACAATAAGGTCACCCCTCAGCCTCCTCTTTCCGGACTGAACAACCCTAGCTCACTCAGCTGCTCCTCATAGGATTGTGCTCCAGACCCTCACCAGCTCTGTTGCCCTTCTCTGGATACTCTACAGCCCCTCAACGTCTTTCTTGTCATGAGGGGCCCAGAACTGGAGACAGCGCTCAAGCTGTGGCCTCATTGCTGAAAAAGTAAAACAATTTTTTACAGATTCAATTTGTTTTTAGCAGGTGGTATCAAACCTGACTGATTTGCCCAAAAACCAGCCTGTCAGAGAGTACAATCAGCCCATTTTCTGGGAGTTGCCTAAGTTCTAAAAGGATATAATAATTTTGTAGTACTGTAAATGTTTGGCCCAATCCATAAAACAATTTCTAGGACAAGATACATTCTTCACATTCTTACATGTCACTGCCATATAGCTATCATTTGTCTCTTCTTTTTAAGGAAGTATGTACACTTTTGTTTCCAATTCCATAATGATTCTGCCAGGAAGACAGTTGTGGTTTCAGTAGGAAGCTATGATTCAGTATGGATGTTTATTATGCATGTTCTTTTTTTTTCATGGGATGATGAAGAGAATGCTTTAGCACTGGATATGTTTAAATTAAAGACCCTTAAACTGGAGAATAATACTTTTGGCTTTATGTTCTTGTGGAATTCAGACTATATGAATTTGATCAAAGTTATATACATGAGTATTGTGCATTCCTGTCACAGCAGCAGTCTTATTAAAAAAAAAAAGAAAAAGGTTGCTACAAGACCATTCATGAATCCCCATCTTCCCCTGGGCACCAAGGACTTTTTTACGCTTCTGTGTGTCTTTCAAGATAATGAAGACACCCTACAGAGCTTAACATTCAAAGACTACTGCAAATTATGTGTACTGTTGAGTTTTATAAGGTTAAAAAAGTTAAAAAAGCTCCCATAAAATCCTGTTACACTATATAGACCTTTCTACTATGAGGTGAAAAGCCAAGTTCTCAGGCTCTTAGCCCTGTGCTCAGTTGAATAGCTTTGTTAAAATGTCTTATGCCGTAGAATTCAAAATACCTAGCTCCAAGATTTAACATTTATATGTAATTTTAAATTGAAAATTACTCAGAATGCTAGAATTCCCTCATTAGAAATTGCATCAATAATTAAGGTAATGATCTCTGTCCAAAAATTCTTCAAAAAAATAAACTTCATTATATTACAATTTTTTATTAACAAGTGTTATATGATAATTTTAACTTCCTGAACTAAGAAACTGATATTTTAGGTTGGTTTTTTTTTTTTTTTTTTTTTTTTTTTTTTTTTTATTTTTTACTAAAAA
>VXBC01001887.1:0-30322 GCA_013399945.1 Ploceus nigricollis | reverse complement strand
AGATCACTATTACATAAAGAGTTTGGGTGTTCTAAACTTTGTGCGGGAGATGTGCCTGTTTATAAATAATAAACAGTTACTCAGTTGAATAATTTGTCTCAACATAGGACAGAGGTAACAACCTGGGAACAAATCAAAATGGCATGGGGTAAGAAACAGCATATTTTTCCTTTTAAGTGGATGAAGTTAAACAGAGGGAACATTTTATTCTATTTTACTCTGGCTTTACATTCCCTAACTTTATTCTTAAGTAATTTTAGAGATTCTAAGTATCCCACCTGTTCCAGGAGAAGATACACTGAGGACCAGATGGCATTTTCCCAGGATGAAATGGGAATAAGCTTTATTCAATCAAATGGATAATCTAAACACAGAAGTTTTATTTCTGCCAGCTCTTCAGCCTAGTGCTAAGCTGGGCTCAGCTTGGGAAATCTGTTATGAGGTTTGTAAAGACCTTTTGATCTTCATTATCAGAGCAAGTAAAGTAATGATCAAGCCTTTCCTTTTTGTTTGACTGGTATTGATACATGCTGCCTGCTCCTTATAGGAACCATAACACAGACACATTCAAAAAAGTACCCTAAAAGGGTAATTTAGGGGCTGAAGCACATGCATTAATAATTTGAAAGTCTTGTCAGTGGAGAAGAAAAGTGTCTGCATTGACACTGCATCTAAAGCAGGCATCCTAAATTTCCTACCAATGTAAACTTAAGGTATTATAAAAATGATAATGTCATTTTAGAAATAAATGTTTTATTTTTTATGTATGTTTTGTTGCATGTAACGATATTACAGACCTGCAACTTTCTTAGCTGTGAGGTAATACATTGTAAAGATCCAAACCTCATTTTGGCTAATGCAGGTGACCTAAACTAGATTGCAAATTCCAAGATATCCTAATGTGTTCTGCATTGCTTTGTCACTCTTCTATCTAGAAGAGTATCACTCTACTTTCACTAATTATTTGGTTTATAGGACTTCAGAAAAAAAGAACTAAGTGTTAAAATCAGACTGTGATCAATTAAAGAGCATCAAAATGAAAATTGCAGAAAGAAAGAAAGAAAGAAAGAAAGTAGGGCAGAGGTGAAGATAATGTACTATGTTACTTACAGCAAGAACAAAAAGACCTTATCTGCCTGCCCTTGTACTTCCTTTCCTGAATAATTTAAAGCAATAAAGTATAACAGCCAAAATGTTCTATCGACTATCTGAGTTAAAGTGGCTAAAAAGAAAATCTTGGCATAATCAATATAAGTGAACTATTAAGCTGAGAAGGGTCTTTCAAAGTCATTGTTTATTAGGCTAAAGTACTGCTTTATGTTAGCTCTCTGTTTTGTATTAATGAAGTTTATTTCATATGGCATCATTTTCCAAGGATCAGATATCAGATGTAGCTTAAACTCATAAATCTATCATTTATTATAGTTTAAAAAGTTAGATTTAAAAGTTCTGACATTACTTGAGAACCTGCTGATTTTAACTGATAATTTTTTGCTTTGCTGCAATGATCCTTCCAAGACTTATCTTCTACTTTTCCTAGATGAGTGTGAAATAAGCCTAAAATAGATATAGATATTTTATTAGATATAGATATTTATAGATATATCTATAGACATAGATGTTGTATAGATATACTGCAAAAATGCTTCTTATTTCCTAGTAGTAATACGGCACTAAAACTTTTATAATTGTATTCCTCTGGAATAGGTTACGTCATGTGTTAAATTAAGTGTGATAAAAATGTTGCAGGTATATAATTAGGATATAATTGCTTCAGTGCACACCTGTCTAAAAATGTATTTGCCATAGTGATGTACATAGATGTATCTAGTCTAATAATCTGCTTTTTTCCTCATAATTTGATCTCCCACAGCTTAAATGACAGCACATTTTGTATTAGCCTTTCCTAAGCTAGAAGGTACTATGGACATGTATGATGGAAGCCTATTTCCACTGCTTTAGATGAGGTCTGTTGCTTTTGCTGAACACTGAAAATAACTACTACTTTGCTTTGATATTAAGATTGAAAAGTGCATGTGGAACACAGGATAATGACCTTGTCCGATAGAAGGGTGCAAAAGTATTCTAAAAGACGTGAAAAGAACACTTTTGTGTTAGAGAGCAAGTGAACAAAACATTTTGAAGTGATGCAGTTCAGAGCAGTTCAGACCAAATATCAAACAAAATGGTAAAGGACTGAGTGTTGCTGTAGAGCACAATAGCAAAACAGATGAGGTAGCATTTAATACTTACAACTAAAACTGGAAGTGTATATCTCTCCAATTAAGTCAGTAATAAGGGTTTGGGACCATACACCATTTGTCACCATTGATTCCAATTAAACTCAGGGGTTCTCATTGTAAAGAATGGTGAGTAATCAATGAGCAATTAAGAGAAGAAGACCTTGAAAGTAGCTTATTTTACTGTATCTGGTATGGAAATGTGCAGGCACATTGCCATTAAACCACTTACAACAGTGATAACATGCTGCAGGTGACATCATTTGTTGCTCTTTTAGCCTAGACTGTAGTGCAAATAGCTTTAGGTTAAACTTAAATTCCTGGGACAACAAACAACATCTCTCTGTAAATCCTGGTCTGGCGCTTGCTGGTTTGTTCCCTGTAACCAGCTACTATGACTCCTATCTTTATTATTAGTAGCTTAAAAAAGATAAATCAGGTCCTCCAAGATCACATAAGGTTAAAGTTATTAAAGGCACAAAAGATGTTGGTACAGGGAGTGTGAAAGGTGAATTTCAAGAAAACTGTAGCAGAATGTTCAAATATATTAACTTGCCCTTATGTGCTGTAATTACTTTTTATTCCAGGACTGAGGAAAGGAAATAAGGTTAAATGAAGTTCTGGCAAGCATCATGCATGCAAACATGGTTTGTGTAATAATTTAAATTTTATTTGTCAAACACAATATTTAAGAGGATCTTGTCACTTAAAAACATCTTTGTCATGCTGCCCTCTCTATAATCTTGTTCAATTAATACATTCCTTTTTTTTTTTCTTTTTAATGGCTTCACTAACACCTAATTAATCTTGTTCATGATTGTTCATTTTGCTTGTTGGAATTTGTACCTCTGAGGTCAGGGGCTGTTTCCTCTTGAATGTGTAAATGTTTTCCCAGGCAAAATACACACATGTATGGAAAATATAACTATTTGTATTTATCAACATAGTTTGGATTTGTGATCTTGCCACTTTAACTATCCAAGTTAATTTAGAAAGTTGTTCTGCAGAGTATCATTGCATGACTAGGGACTAATTAATGACTGGAAAACCACTATGCTGTCTGTATGGCTGGACATTTGTATCTTCTCTATTTTCTGATTTTTATATTGTTTTTCATGTTACAGCGTTATGTAGCCTTTAAATTACATGCCTGTGTATAACCTACCTGCCATAGTTGCTAAACTCAAAATCTTGCTATGGACAAAAAGGAGGACATACATTAAATGTAAAACAAGGAAATGTGTTGCTCATTGCCTTAAAATCCTAACAGATTTTACTAAGACGAAACAAAGATATTACGATTACTCCAGTTGAAATTATAATAACAGTTACTGTCCAAATTAATATCAAATAGATGCTTAATATGTTTAAAATGGTTATATCAAGCTTTGTGGTCATCCTTTTGTTGTATCTCTGATTCTAAATGAGTCAGGGTGGGGTTTCAGTGGGTTGTCAGGATCCAGAATTGAAGAAAGGGAGGCATTTGAAGCTGGTGATGATTTTTTTCCTCCTCTTTGAAGGAGTATATATTTTTTTTTCTTGTCATTCTAATGCCTGCTTGAAGTGGTTTAATATTTTCTAAAATGATTTCTATCTTGCTTTTTTTTTCATTGGTCTGGAACTCTATGATATATCTTAATTTCATGATAATTTACATGTATTTTTATGTAGAGGAGATACTTGTTCTTTGTTTTGAGGCTTTGNTTTTTCTTTTTTCTTTTTCTTTTTCTTTTTCTTTTTCTTTTTCTTTTTCTTTTTCTTTTTCTTTTTTTCCCTCCAGAAATAACTCATATGCTGTTTGGGAAATATACAGGGGTTTTTGTCACACACTGTGTACAGGGTTTTTTTCTTTTTTTTTTTTTTTAGTTGGTATATTCCTTATTGGACTGATGATAAAATTGTTACTAAAAGTGAAGAAAAATTTTTCTTCCATAATCACATAAGTCATCCAAATTTGAAAAAAAATAGAGATTAGATATTTTTTAATATCCTCTTACTGAATGTTAATATGTTTAGATGGAAGTATTTTTACAAGTCTGGCAAAGAAATTACAGACAGAAAATTGATTTGAAATAGTTCATGGGCAAATCAAGTCCTCCCTGTTTCAAATACATTGGTTTGTTATTTTCTCTGGCAGATTAATTGCATTTGTATACCCATAAACAGGGTCATAATGCTGGAGGAAAGGAGTATGTATGGTTTCTCTGTAAGGTATTCTTTAATCAGAAAACGAGAATTATGTGTATTGACAGATTTATGTGCATTCTGTCTTGTAGCATATGGTGGTGCTGATAAGAATTTGTACTAGTCTGTCTAAAACCTCACGTCTATCCAATGCAGTGCTAAGTGCCTGACATCCTATGCTCATTTTGAACTTCAGTGGGAAGAAAAGTGAAATATAATATTGGAGATTGAATGATAGAATTCATGACACTCAATGTCTTTTCCTGGACAAGACTGATAGAGTGAAAAAAACCCACCATGACAAATCAGTTACTTTTGCAAAGTCTCTTCTGTTGTGCCAAAATAAAATGTCTTGATTTAAGCAGAGAGAATTGATTTACACATCAAGTAAAATTATTTATGATAATGTTTTTTAGATATCTTTGATTTAGGTACTACAATTTTCCTGGTATCTCTGCTGCGCTCAGAATATATTTACGCTAATAGTACAGCTTTGTCTTGCACAGCAATTTGTGTGCATGCACCAGTGGTGCTTAGCTGTTCCTCCTCTAAGGAGCACATTCAGAGGCAAGCCCATTTAAAATGCAGGCCAAGAAATTTCAGGCTTAATTCAGAAATGTATGGACTCATCAACAGTGCTAAACTTGAAACGTTAATCTCTTACGCTGTGTTACTGCACAGTCATGCCAAATGCTGTAGGTAAGGGACTGTCATCAGTTTTAGTCTAAATGTGAATTTTTTGATGTTATGATATATCCAGTGTAGGGGTGGAACAAATGGTGCATGTTGAATGATCTGCCACTTTGGGAAATCCAGGCCTCTTAAGAGAGATGTGAGTGTTCAGAAGCTGTGAAAACAATTCATGCAGCTTGGATAGCTTTGGGTTGGAACCATAAGCAGGAGCACTGAAGGGGAGTTATGGGTCAAGCAGATGTCAATAGTCTTGTCTTTGATGCTGGGAAATATTGAGCCCTTACCTGAGAATTCTTCAGAACCTATAGAAACAGATTTATTTGTTTTTGTGAATGCACCAAATTTTTGTAGCTTCTTGGATTGCCTGTCAGGTTCAGATCTTGTAATAAAAGGCTCTTCGTTTTGGGAATGAGTGAAGGCAAGCAGAGTTGTCAGAGATGTTGAAACTTCAGAAAATGCTCTCATTCTCTACAGCATAGGAAAAAAGTTTGGCATAGGGAGTACTCTCCAAAAAACACAAAAAATAGCTGTGATTGTTGTTTGTTTAACATAAAAATGGGTAAGCATATGAGAAAGGAACATTTTAATAGCATTTAAAGGCAATAATGTGGATGACATATAATTCATCAGGTCATTGTTTTCAGTGTAGAAATCTCTCAACTTACTTGAAGGAAACCATTTCAAATATATCTACATTGATTTGTAGTCTGGACATGAAGATAGTAGGTAATGTTGAAGCTGTCAGGATGTCTTTTGTAAGAATGTATTTTTTGTTTAATAAAGTGAGGCAATATTATTTTAAGGGTCCATTTTGTCTTGTTTTACTGGTAGTAAACAAGGAGAAACATAATTATGCCTTTTATATATACAGTTATGCTATCTACTACCACTTTAGATTACTTGTCTATACCCTTTTCAGCTTTTAGTTTATGTGACACTATTATTTAGGAATTATGTTATGCACAAATAGCTTTTTATATTTTTAGAGGTAGGAAACCCATACATGGTATGAAAAATGTAATAAATTTTGTATATTTGTTACAAGGTACCCATATGCTGAGGACTACACTTAAAGATGGCCAAATTGCAGGAAATAGAACTTTTCTAAGATAATAATCAAAGAGTAACACTTTCAATAGAGACAAATTCCAATATTCCTAGACATGAGCATTCACAAACTGAATAGAGACCTTTAAAACTCTGTGTAGAGTGCCTTTCTCAGACAGTTATTTTAGAGCTGGGGTTACTTTAGTCAATTCCATCTCACTAACATGTTGCTTAAAACAGGGTCACTGACAGCACATTTTACAGATGGTATATTTGTATCAGATGCAGGGATAACACAATTTTGTACAAAGTGAACCCCTCATTTTCATTAGTTATGTTTCCATTTTAAGATCCAGCTAGGTAGCCTGAAACCACCCTCAAGCCCAAGTGATTCTTGGCTGTTGGTACTTTGATACAGGCTCATACTCAGATATGGACAGGCAAGTTAATGTGCAGGTTTGGGACAATTTCCTTGCTACATCTGCCATCACGTGTGCCACAATGGATCAGTAAGCTGAGACCTTCCTAGACAGTTCTCAGCATTGTGTGTTGAAATGCCAGGCTGACTCTGCTGTGGGCTCACCAAAGGGGACAAAGTTGTGGTTTTCTCTCTATGACAGTGTGGACAATCGAAGCCTGGGTAGATAGTCTGGCCAGGGAGCATGCCGAAGGTCAGCAAGCTTGCTCACGGGCTTCACTGCTTCAAAGGACAGCTGGAGAGAGAACATCTGTCTTGGAGTGCCACCATAAGCTTCATTTTTCAGGCAGACAAAGCACCTTTCACGTTTACTTGATACCAAAAAGTCTGTGATAGAGTTCATCATCTTCAGACCTGCGTGTTTCTAATTCTTCTTGTGCGTATGTGTATTTTTGTTCCACGGACTGTTCCAGGCAATAAGGAGTGCCAATGCTCAATGTGTCTTTCTAGTTATGATAGAAGGGCAGAAGTAGTGACAAATAGAGCCAGCAGAGAGAAGCAGAGTTATTAATTCAGCTTCCTTTCTTCCTTTCTTCTGATGCAGAAATTGCTTGTCCCACAAGCCTAGACCAGAGCAAGGATCTGAGCCAATTCTGGTTGTAGGAAATATATTTTTGCAGTAGATCAGGTGCCTTTCTGAGGACATTGATTCAAGAAGAATGAAATGGAAACTAAGGAAAAATAGACTATCAGGAGGTTATTTTAGAGGAGGTCTGATATAGTAGAGAAAGCAGCTGTGTCTATGTACAGGGACTGTAGTATCTTTGAATATTAGGGAACTCAGCAAGTGAAGGATTATGGTAGCATTCAATTGTTACTTATCCTCATGTCCTTTTGTCTTTACTATTGCAATTATTATAAACATGATGATGGGGAATACTGGACTGAAATTTGGGGGAAAACCCTGCCAAACAATAAAACACTTCCCTCTTTAAGATATGTCTTTTGTTTTGCTCAACAATAAATTGAATAGGTTGTTACTGGAGTTTTAATAAGACCATAAACTTTCTGCTCTGTATGTAAAATGAAGCAGTTGATTTAGTTTATAATGATACAAGAAAAGCTACTGTAAAATATATGTGATTTTCTGAAGTATGAATTTGATTAGAAAGCATAATGCTGAGAAATACACGGCATCTGATGCAGCTAGACAAAAGAGGCAGGAGAATAATTAAAACATGGCACACTGATTTATTTAAAACTCAAGGGTCTACTTTCCAGCATAAACCAATACATTCTGCAAAAGATCATCTTGGAAGGTAACTGAAGTTATCAACTAATACAAGTTTCAGCCAAGGCAAAATATGCGTGCCTCTTCCAGTCTCCTTGCCTACAGGAATATGCTTTGTGCCAGTCATAGTTAATTTTGCACTGGAAATCCACATGGGACTGCCAGCTGGAAGCAGGGGGAATGAAAACTCTGCACGTAAGTGCTTCAAACTGCTGCAAATACGATTCTTGGCATTTAGATGTCAAAAAAATTGCTACTTGTTTATTTTCAAATTAAATGCCCTCAGACTAAGAGCTCATCTATAATTAAGTTTATTTTTAAAGCAAACTTCAGCAACATCTCTTTCTGCCCTTGCCACCTAGTTTTATTGTCGTTGAGATGGAAATATCACCAAAGAGATTTCAAGTTTATGTATTTTCAAGGAACCATAGATTATGCTTAGACAGTTCATCTCATGGGATGAAGTCCAGATCAGCAAGTTGAGTAGTTTTCTATTTTAACCAAAAAAATAAAGGGGGGGATGGGGAGGGAAAGCTATTATAGAATTGTGGAGTAATTCAGCTTGGAAAGGACCTCTGAAGGTCATTTGGTCCAGGTTCTGCTGAGAGTAGAGATTTATATTGTTAGTTGAAATTATGTAAAAAAAATGAGCTCAACATGGTTGAAGGAAAGGAGATTTTTTTGGGTTTTTCTTCCTCATCTATCTAGAGTGGGAGAGACATCTAGATTTGGAGACAGAAACTGGTGATGCTTATCTAAACCATTGTTTTTGCAAGAAAATAATTTTTAAAATTCTTACCCATTGTACCTGTAGAATTCATGTATCTTTTTTCCTGTACTTCTCTAATAGTGCACAAAGCATAAATTCATTAAGGTTTCTGGTGAGTGGAAGTCTATTAGGCTCTTGTTTCCACTTTATAGGTGGCGATGGACAGCAGTAGAATCCTGAAGTGTTTGAAAAGTGCATTAGGTAGCTCACCTAATTAGATCATCAGATTAAGAGACATGATCTAGTTGATCATTCAGTGAGAGCTTATATCTGTTGGATGGACTACCACTGTCCTTCATGAGGAATTCCTTTGACTTTAGGGATTATCTTGACAGAATCTGACCCTTCCTTTGAGCTTTTATTTTATGGTCTGATGGTCTATTTCAGCTCTTAGCTCATAAGCATTCTTAGCACATCATTTTAACATTCAGATTCTAGAGCTAGGACTCTCAGGAAATCCCAAGCCTGCTATAGAAATTTCAACTGTAACTCTATGAAATCAAGTTTTAGAACTTCTCAGGGTTTAAAGGCTGTCTCCCAGACACCTTTGGCTCTTTGGCTGCTTCTTACAGCAGAGTACTGGCTTTATGTGCACAGCAGCATGGCACAAGCAGAGCTTTTTGGGATCCAGCCATCTCCACCAGCTTTTGGGTGATAGAAAGAGATGGGAAAGGAGAAATGTAATACAAAACAAAGAGGAAAACTAAGTTCTAAAAAAAATAATGTTAACTGTTAAATAAGCTAGAGTTATTTTTCATTTCAATTAGGCAATCATAAAAGGATAAAATGTATATTACTTTAAATCATGGTATTTTTAAAAGGCTGGAGTGACAGATTTAGCAGCTAATTAATTTTATTTAAAGAAAACCAAACAAAAAATTACTAATTTCTGCTATAACTTCTGAACTGTAACACTGCAATGAATGAATTTTTTCACTACATGCAGTTTTATGGTGCTTTAAGGCAAAGGTAGCCTGCATGGTCTAGCCCATTATATTGAACCTCAGCTAAAAAAGAAACCCTAGAAACTTCAGGCAAAGCAAAGAAGATGAATGAGAGAGACAAAAAATAGTTATATAAAGCCATGATTTATATGTAATGGGGGTGGAAAAGTGAGTAAAATAGACAAGGTGTGGGTAAAAAGAAGCAAATTAAGCAGTTGAAACTAGTAAAGTAACAACAGAAATTAAGAAGCAGGGAGATTCAAATGATTTCTGAACATATTTTTTTTCTCAGGGAACACAGTACTTTCTTGCACTCATGTTAGTGATTAGGTTTCATAATGTTACCAGGGCATTACAAAAAATATTTGACTTTACTAAGGTCCTTGATTTTAAATTAAAGGCTTTCAGTCTGCCATACAGATCTTCTGAAGGTCCTTCATATTTTGAATGATATCAAGGATTTTTCTGTATTAAGGATTTTGGAAACAAAATTAATAATTTAAATAATTATGAATTTGTTTTCAGTGCACCTGGAGACAGCTCTATTGTGTGAAATATCTCCCCAAAGAAAACGGGTATTCGCTTATTGAGAGCATTCTTAGGGAAAAAAAGAAAAAATCAAATCCAAAATCCTACCAGAGCAGTTTTCAGAATATATTCCTAAAATCTCTATCATGAGTACCTGGATAAATTATATGGAGTAAATTAAAATTATCATTTTTGTAAGTTATTTAGTATGCAAATGCATTTTCTATAATTTTTTTATCTAGTCCACTTTCATGGTTACTTGCTGAAACATTTTACTTTCCATTGCAATAGATCAGAGATTTGCATTAGCTGACAGAATTTTTTTAACAGCTCTGCTAATGAGACAGCATCTGCTAAACCCTGCTACATTACTATTTTAAATCCTATGACTATGCATCATCATTTTGTTTTGCTTTATGATGATGACAGCTTGACATAATTTAACATCCTCACCTTCTCAAAAGAAGGATTTCCTGAGAATGCAGAAGAGGGTTCACCCTTTCCAGAAAATAAAACCTTTACATGAACAAAATACAGTGTAAAACTGTTATCAAGCTTAATTTTTGTTTCTGTGGTCTGAAAGAGAAAGCCAGACTTTTCCAGCACAGAAGAGAGAGGTCATGGGCTTTTTTTTTTTTCCCCCTTTGGTAAATACCTGGATCCAGTAATCCGGTACTTAATTTTAAATCTATTGCATCATGATAGGACAAAGTTTCCTTCTTCCTCTATCTTTCCTACAATACACAGGTCTGATAGAGTACCTTCCTTTTTGCTTTTCATCTGTCAGTATTTACTTTCACGTCCAGTGTAAAGCTACAACTTATTATATACTATGTACTTAGCATTCACCACATCAAAGATCAAAGAAATCATTAAAGAAACATCATTCTTTGCACTATTAATAAAATGAAACAACACAACTCCAAAATGTAGATAAATTGGAATACACCTTATTTGTAACATATGAAGTTATGCGTTTCATAAAAAATGCACATAATTCAAGAAATTTTGTTACTGTTTTTTTTTGCTGATCCATAATGAATTTTATGAATTTGCTAATTCAAAATAGGTTGACTTCATTCACTCAATTCAAATTTTCCTTGTTGCATCTTCTCTGTTACTTGCTTCCTATTATCTTTTTATGTGTCCTTCTATGTCCTAGTAATGAAGAACTATTACCCCTTGGTGTCTGTTTTTATGTGTTTGGCTTTTTTCCCCCCAAGTCACCTCCTTTGATTTCTTTTACAATTCTATTAAGCTGGTAATGTCAATATAGGAATTTTACTTAAAATAATTTCCTATATATTTTAGGGCTTTTGATCCACTTGCAAAGGCTTGTCTAAATATGTCAAAAGCACAGTCAATTATTCTTTTGCATTGTTTTTGATTCTCACTCAATTCCTGTTCCAAACTCCTAGCTAGGAATCACTCAGTTATTTTGTTATTGTGGAATATTTTGATTGTTTTCACTTATTGTAAGTCTTTTTTAACCCCCGAAGTCAGAGGTGTAGTTATTCTGTCCCCTAAGCCTGAGTACTAAAGTGATGACAGTGATTTAAGAAGCTAGTCATTTTCTTGCTTCAGTAGGTATGCCTGACTGACTTTTCTTACTTTTTTTCTGTTTTTCTAGAAAGTTCATTCTGGGAAAGAAGAGACCTGGCTTTCTATGTGAGCCCCTTTGTAATAATACTCAAAAGTTACTAGAGCTGTCTACTGCTGTAGATTTCTTTCTCATTACAGGCAAGATATTTTTGGTGTGTGTAAGTGCAAACTTCAATATAGGAAGCCCTAGCTGGCTTGGCTAGTGGAACAGAAAGCAATTTAAATGATTTATCATGACAGAGCTGTATGGTGCCACGTAGTTTATTGTGCATATGCGTAGATCACTGTGGGCTAGAACCCCTGACAGGCCAATGAGTGAAATTTATGCATCACTTGAGATCCTCAGATCTCTCTCTTGCTGCCTAACTTAATAAAATATCTAAATTTCCTCAGAGTACTGCCTAACTGTGGAAATGCTAATCCAATCTGTCAAATTGTTGAAAACATATCCATATGCCAATGTGCTAGCTGAACCCTCTGAGTAGATTCTTTACTCTGTTTATGAGATCTCAGGCCATGCCCTCAAAAGAAGACCAGGACTAGAAGGGAGTTTATAGATCTCGCTGAATGATGACTGCAATTGCAGAGGGCTGGAATATATTTTCATAAGTATATAAAAACCCATCTCAATAGTACTTTTATGCTCTACCCTTGCCATTCCTTTCTTCTCCATTTCCCATAGAAAAGCTGCTTGAGGGCTTCTCCTGACTTCTTGAAAGTTTATTCATAGCTGCATTTGTGCTGACAATATTCCTCTCTTGAAGTCACTATTCTTCCTCTAGTGCCAATCTCCTGAAATATTTTAGAGAGAAGAGTTAAATTGTCTCTCAGACTTCATTTTGGTCTGTGAAAAAATCTAGAGGTCTTTTAGTCATCTTTCCTGTGACAGACTTTTTGTTGTCCTTACTAACTTAATAGTCCTTACCTAATTCTCTTCCTTTTTATTAATGTTTTAAGATTGTCAGTCGCCGTATTCTGAATGATGATTTTCCAGTATTGCATTTGCCTTTTAGGTAGCTGTATCACATTTATATCCCAGTATCCCATTAACCTATGATTAACAAATAGGATTAGGTCCTTCTGCTTTCATATGGTATAAATAAATTTGAAATTCAAAATAAGTTTGAATATTTTCAGTTATTATTGTACAGATGTGTATTTAGTATTGCTGAATATCCACTAACATGGTCCTTCAGGTCATTTACCCGTGTGTTTTGCTAACATTGTCGCCTATCTTTGTGATGGGAAACCCTTTTCTAGCAATGGAAATTTGTAAAGAGATCAGGCCAAAAGCTAATTTTTTCTTCCCTAATTAATCTCACCCAGGAGTTTCCTGTTTAATTCTCTTTGGTGTTGTCTCCTCTTAGACCAATTCCTTGTTCAGGTTAGGTTTCTATTAGTCTTTATCTGCTTGGCTAGACTACTAGATTTCAGTGTGTCAGAGTGTTAGACCCCAGATGGATAAACTCTTAATTCATTACCCTACTGTTGAAAATAATTTCAGTTTTTAAAAGCTCATGTTATATTTTTATATTTTGAACGAACAAAATTGAGTCTACAGATAAATGGAAAATGTGTCCAAAACCCTTGCACATTATTTCAGTGATATGAAAAATTCTATATTTATCTGGTTATTTTTTTTCTCCTGAATACAAGTATTTTTTATGTTTTTCAGGTATGTTCTCCTCTTATGAAAGCTATCTTAAAATATATGCTGTCTGACCTGCAACTTCATTTTTCAGTTCTTCCACAATTCTGGGATGGAGTTCAGCTTGTGATTATGAGCAATTCGTATATGTTTAGCTGCTTGAGATCTGTTTTCACTTCTGTTTCAGTATTTTTAGTTTTTTTGTTAACACACACTTTTATTTGCCTTACTGTTATCCGCAAGGTCAATGTCATGGTCTGTTAAAAACTGAAGAAAGCTATTTATTTTGTTATTATTCATTATTATTATTATTCATTCTACTTAGTCTCCACCTCTTTATGGCGTCTTCTAGCTCTCATAAGAACAAGGCTATGTATCTTCACTCCCAAGGTCGTTCATAGCTGCCTAGAAGAGAATGAGTCACTGCCTCTCAGTGTTGCTCACAGAACCAAAGTTGGGTTGAGGCTGGAAGGGACCTATGAACATCATCTGGTCCAACCACTCTGCTCAAGCAGAAGCACCAAGTCAGCTGCTCAGGGCCATGTCCAGATGGCTTTTGAGCATCCCCAAGAATGGGACTTTACCACCTCTCTGGCCAACCTGTACGGAAGCTTGGTTACCCTCACGATGAAAAAGTGTTCCTGTCTGTTCAGAGGGAACATCTGGATATTTATTCAGTTTGTGCCTGTTGCCTCAGGTTCTGTCACTGGGCACCACTGAAAAGAGCCAGTCTCTGGCCTCTCTGCACCCTCCCTTTTGATGTTTATATACACTGATGAGATCCCTCTGAGTCTTCCCTTCTCTAGGTTGAACTGTCCCAGCTCTCAGTCTTTCCTCATAGGAGAGATGCTCCAGTCCTTAATCATTTTACTGTCCCTACACGTGACTCATTCCAGTAAGACTTCACCTCCCTCATACTAAGGTCAAAACTGGATGCACACGTCAACAGGCATGGCCTCAGCAGTGCTGAGTAGCAGGGAAGAATCATCTCCCTCAATCTGCTGACAGTGCTCAGCTGACTGCAGCCCAGGATGCCATTTGCCTTCTTTGCAACAGAGACACGTTGCTGACTCCAGCAGGACCCCAGGTACTTTTCTACAAAGCCCTCAGCACTTGCTGGTAGGAGGTTCCACCTTTCAGCATCAGATTTTCCCTGTGTATTTTGTGTGATGCCTGGCCTCCCAACTCATGGCTCTAACTCGGCTGGAGAGAAAGGTGCCCAAAAGTTGAATTTGGCAATAGCTTTTATAGCTTGGTCCCAGTAAGATTTTAGTCTCAGATTTGATTGTCTCACTTTATCATAAATGCAATTTAACTATGTAGCCTTAAAAAATTGAAATGCATATTTACTCTTATAGCTGGCCAAACCAAAATTAGTGCTAAATTAAGGTATTGCTCCTGTGAGTTTGTAGTTTTCTTTCTTTCCCGCATACTTTTGGTAAACTTGAAAGTTCAAGTTCTTGTTATTTCCATATCGTAGACCAAAAGGGAGCTGAGAACACCAAAATATTTGCAGAAAGTAGCTATTTGTAGAAGCAAGAAAGAAGCAACAACATAGATTTGACCTCATGAGAAATGTCACCCAATCATCTCCTTGACAGAGCTTAAGATAAACTTGTTATATTATTAATTTATATTTTGATTAAAAGCTTCTTTTTAATTTGAGGGGTAGAGTGGGGTGGGGAGAATAAAAGAAAAGGCTATTTTGGAGAATTTTTCTGCTCTATTACTTTTCTCTATTGTATGCCCGGGTCACTTATTTTTTCAGCAATGGACATTTTGCCCTCTAGTGGTTTCTTTTGGTTACAAAATATCCAGGGAAAATCTGTGCGCGCTCAAATTCATCCACTTAGATTCTGGTGTGGACCTGCAAAGCAAAAACTTTTAAGATGTGTTCTTATTTCTTTTGTCTGTATCCATTAATGCACCTGTATGACTCTACCTTTAATTACATTGTCCTCAGAATATATTATATTCACATGGATTGTTAAGGGGAAGCTAAAAGCCACTGCATTTTAATTTTAAAGTAGTGGCAAGGAAATTAGCTGGCAAAGATTTGGATTTAACTTCAGAGCAGTGACACTTTATTGACATTATGGATAACATAATTTGTTATTTTATATAACAAAACAAAGGAATGAAAGCTGTGTAATAACTGAAGCTGTAATATATTTGGTAAAGCACCACGTATATGCTCCAAGGTTTTTCTTTAATTCTATACCAATGATCCAATTGTGCTTACTTGGGACATGACTTGTGGATAGACAGAATGTATTTAGTTTTATTCTAGAGCTTTAGTTACTGCTTTCATGCTTTGGGAGTATGAAAATGAAGTGGTACTATTTATATTGTAATATTTCTGACACCAGCATACTGGTTTTCTGTTGCAGTATTTCTATGCATTTTTGTTATGTGAAGTTTTGCTGAAGTGAATGGCATGTTTGCACCCTCAATTTTTTTGAACCTGTGCCAAAGAGAAATAATACTGCATATAATAAATAATATTCTTACGAAAGATAGGAAAAATCCTAATTAACATGCTTGATGCAGCACCAATTGAGATTAAATATGCATGCTACTCAGGGTTGTTCTCTTCAAGGCAACCTAAAAATAAATATTTAGGGGTTATTTCAAAATGCCAACTTCAATACAAAGTTTCATTGCATCTATGAATTCAAGTGCTTCCTAATTGGAATAAGAAAGGTTAATAGATTAGTGATTTTCAGTTCTCAGCTTCATGGTTCCCAAAATATTCAGTTTAACTAGTCCCTGAAAAGAACCACTGATGGATCGATGCTACTCAATGGTTTTAGAATGATTGGATTACAGTAAACCTGAGTTAGATGAGGCTATAAACCAACAACAGTAACAAAACTGCAATTGCACTCTTCCTTGCATCATAATAAAAAAATTTCCACAGATGAAAATATCCTGAAGAAAAAATGTATTTCGTTTGCGCTTTAAGACATTTCCATGCTATTCCTTTCATGGCTCTATTTTTCCTTCAAAATATTTGTTTATAAATATTTACTTTTTAAATCCTTTCCTTCCACTATAAAATTTGTAAGATTGTGTCATTGAAAACACTCCTACTTTATGAAATAAGAGTATTTTTTTCATAGAAATTCCCAATTTTATGAGAATAATGAGATTTTTAGAGAAAAGTGCTCTTTCCATGAGCAGTGTAATTCTGAGTACTGGTCTACAAAGATAGGATAAAAGGGCCACCAAGTAAAGAAAATTGTTCTTGAAGCTTTTAGGTGCTTCAGCTCTTAAGAATAAAGGCTGTGGGTCTGCTAAAGTGGCATAAGCAGCTATGGCATTGGGAGAAAGTTGAATTAAGGACTTGTATGGTTCAAGGGTAATCTGCTTATGAAGCTGAGAGAAATGTAGTCAGATCAGAGAAAATATCTCTATATCGTACTTTAAAAAGCAAATTTTTCAGTACCAATATGTTCTAAAAAGGAGCAGAATTTTAAAATAATGACCAGGAGAAGAATGGGGATAGAAGGGATGTGTGTCAAGATCAAAGAGAAAATAATGCAGTATTCTCCTTATTAGTTGCAAATGTTCAAAAAATCATAGAAAAAAGTTGGAAAAGACCCATCAGGATTACCGAGTCCAACTCCTGGAGGCCCTGCAGAGGATACCCCAAGAGTCACACCATGTGCCTGAGCATGTTGTCCAAACACTTCCTGAACTCTGTCAGGCTTGGTGCTTTCTCTGGGGAACCTGTCCCAGTGCTCAGACACACTCTGTGTGAAAAACCTTTTCCTGATATCCAGTCTGTGTCACCCGACTCAGCTTCATGCTGCTTCCTCCAGTCCCATCACTGGTCAAGACAGTGAGGAAATCAGGAGGGATATTTTTTGTCTGTAGCTGGTTCTCTGGTTTCCTGCTGCCGTTTTCTTGTTTTGTTAATGTAGGGGGTGGGGAGAACAAGGGGCTGCTATTTGTATGCATTCAAGGCCACCTCTTTTCCCATGGATCATATGATCTTAACTACCATTGCTGATGATGTTTCAGATCATCTATGATGAAGATTTCTTGCAGTCAAGTGGGCTCTGCAGTTCAAAACCATCATGTGTCATATGTGACCAAGGCCTCTGCCTAGAGCTGCAAGCAGACTTGGCTGCTCCAATGTAGCCATTATTGCCCAGAACTACATATTCTGTCTTTCTATTTAGGGCTTCTGCCCCTGTGGCTGGAATGAATGAGACAGTTCTGTGCCTGGCACCTCAGGTCCACTGATTTGTGGATTCCTTAACAATTACCACTGAAAACCTGTGCTAATAGGAGGGGCTGTTTAATCATTGTGCTCTGAGGTACTCTTACATACATAGTACTCTATAGGTACTCTTACAACTTCGGTAGCTCTGCCCAAGAGCAGGGGATGTTTTGAGGCATCTGTCACTTCAGTACCACTGTTTGGTCTCCCTGGAGTCAGGACCTCAAGTCTCCAGACTTGGACCTGGAGATGCAGTGAACCAGAGATAAGAACACATGCAAGGTCCCTGTGGATGTTGCATTGAAGTCAAGGTTACTATAAAAGAGGTTTATTTTGGACAGGTTACCATCATTCTTATGTGAATAAAAGCAATTTTTCTGAATGTGAAAAATTTCTCTCATTATGTGAGATGTACTATGGCAAGGATTCTTGTTTTGATTTTGCTCTTCCACTATAATTGTTATGTTTATCCCTAATTCCTACTTGCAATTTTCAACATTATAATTTTTTGCTTTCTTTGAGAATATTTTAACAGCACATAATACTGTCATTCTTCTTCCTTTACATACAGTACAAAAATAAACACTGAATCAAAAAGGAAAATTGTATGTCAGTTTTACTCTTCGTGAGAGCACTGTAGATCTTGTGAATTGTTGCCTTATGCTTTAATATGCTCAGCAGTTGGTGATTGTTAAGTAGACTAATCAGATGATGATGATGTTCAAAAATCCTATTGCAAATAGTATAAATCATCGAATATTGAAAAATATATACTTATGGCCATTTAAGCTGCAATTAAAAATAATCAAATTATCCTGAGCAAAGCAGGTTTAATAAATAGAAGGACACATTAAGCTTGATTTTATTCTAGTTTTCCTTCTTTAATAAATTATGCTAAAGCATTAAAATATCCCCTGGGGAACAAGTACTCTAGGTTCTTAAAAAATAAAATAATATTTCAAAGTTTTATATCCATGGCATATGAATATCTAGATGGAAGATAAACAGCTTTTGAAAAATTACCTGAAAACAGCAATCCATCATGTTTAGGGAGAGTTTTCTTACAGTTTGCTGTGCTAGCATTTTTGCTATAGTGCTAGTGATCTTAGGAAAAATCGGATTGCCTAGAGATATTCTTTCATCATGGTAGAAATTTCAGCCAATCTAAGTGCTTTTAGAATAAGAGTGGAGTGTGGTTAATTCTGAAGGAAATCTTTTATCTTCATTGCACCTGCAGCTATTATGTGGTGCTCTGTAGTTGCAGTTCAAATATCCTTCTTACCTCTACCTAAGGCTGAATGCAAAAACAGGGCCTTGAAAAGCTTAAATTCATTAAATTAGCCGACTTAAATGGAGTTTCTTTCCTGTTTTTAAGTCTTTAGTCCTCTCAGAACTATGCAATGCTTTTGTACTTTTGTGCTGCACTCATAATTTTCCCCCTCTTTTGAGGTTTAATGATGCTTACGATTTCAGGACACCATAGTTTTTGCTTTAATCAGTCTCAGATTCAATAAAGATTGCTGCAAATGATACTCAAGAAAGCTTAGTGCTCATTGTCTGATCTCCAGAGAGAACTTGAGTCCTAGCTTCTCACAGTGAGGTCTGCTTGTGAAGAAAGTAAATGCCAAGATGAGTACTTCTGACTCCCTTCCCTGCTCTGGAGGTTAGGTTTGCAAGCCAGTCCTGCACGTCTTCTCCTACACAAGCCACAGCTCCAAAGCCTTGGGAAATAGTGGACTGTTGTGGGTTGCTTCCCTCATTAATTATTAGAGGATAATCAAAAGATTTTCCCAGGGAGCTTAAAATCCTGTTGAATGTGCTTCTCAGCTACAAAGGATTCAGACCTTGCTGCACATAATTTTATATGTTATCTTTAAAATAATTTTGAAGGATTTGAGATGAAATGTTGTACAACAGAGTGTGAGTTGATGCACTTTAGCATTAATAACAACATTTCTGCAGTAAGCCCCTCAAAGGAAAATAAGAGTGTAAAGAGTAGATCAAACTCACAGACTTGATACTGAAAGCATCTGCAGTGATTCAACCATGAAAATAGCCAACTAAAATTTAAGTTGTGTCAGAAGAGGTATTTAGAGTAAAGAAGGAAAAAGTTACTCTAATGATATGTTATCGTCTAGTCAGTTATGTTAAAGAAAGATAAATTGAACATCTGAGTTCAAGACAGGATTGGCAAGTCTCCCATTAGACTAGACAACCCACCAGAAGGGAGCAGAAATTGTTTTCCTTTTTTTCTTTTAGATCAGGACAATGCAGAGAGGATATATTTGTTGCCTGCAGATGTCTTGGAACAGTATGACAAAAGGATAGAGGATTTGTTGAATTAAGGACAATATTTTCATGGAAACAGACATGTACATATTTTATTTGAAATAAACTTGAATCTGTGGTTTCTTGAAAGCAGGAGATTTGTAGCTAGCTCAGGTTATAGAAGAGGTTTTATATTGGATGACCTGTCAGGTTTTGGCATCAACCTCTCACTAGTCATCCGCAGGGGAAAAAAATGTGAAGCTTCTAAATTGTAAGAACTCACATTTTCTGATGAGTCTTACTGAGAAAGTGATCTGCAGGATTAACCACCTCCCTCTACTATGTGTTTCCAAAAAGTTCTGCAGCTCAGTTACGGGCTGTGCTCTTCTTGCTCATCTTGTTATGGTCTGAGAAACAACATTTTTCAGTTAGATGCTTCCAGCTTTTTCAGATCACTAAGAAGGTTTCTGGGACTGCATATTAAGGGATGCCAACTTCAACCCCAGGTTTTTCTGATGCCCATCTACTGGAGGCTAACCGAGGAGCTTAGACTTCTAGGGCTCAGTCCGAGGCTGAACTGTTTGAGACTAAACTGTAGGAAAGATACATGCATATTCCAGAGATATAGACATGATGATAATCCTTGTTTATATGAGTCATGGGTTTGGGAATCTTTTTCTGGTCACTAGGGAGTAAAATGCTCAGCTTTCATGGGCACCTATGGAAAGAGTCACTAGAGAGATCTGTCTCCCCACCTGCCTGCTTTAGAAACGCAGTAGATCAATAGATCACAAGTACATAATAGGGATCATTCCTGGGCACTAAAATATGATCACCCACATTATTAAATGCTCTGGGTGTTTCTTGCATGCTTTTAGCCTGTCTCAGTAAAGCATACTGAGACTCAGTAAAGCAAACTGGCTTTGTGACAGCCCTAGTTTTGAGTGCCAGGATAGTTAGATACTGGTATAGATGCATTCCATGCCATTTAACGTTCATACCCAGGACCCTCACTAGCCAAATTTAATTTACTAGAGCAAGCCCTAGAGATTTTCTAGTAGCACCTGACACTCAAGATTAGTTAAAGGAGAGTCATTTAGCTCTCAGTTCCCTGAAAACAGTAATTTGGTGTCATCTTAGTTGCTCTTAGCTGTCTGAGCCAACTCCGTGGTGCTGGTAGATACGACACAGAACCAGCAGAAGATCTGCAATGATCTGGAGTAGCAGTGAGAACCTGGCCAAAATATGCTGGGACAAATTACAGGGTGTTTTGTTTAGATAACTCAATCTCACCCTTATCACCTCTGTTCCCAATCATACCTAGGATGCAATGGTGTGAAGTTTAATATTGCTGATTAGGTCAGGGATAGAACACTTTGGTAATATCCAGGTAAATCAGAGTGGTCCAGCCAGTGGTCCATGCCAGATCTCACATATGGGCAGGGTTCCAGGACCATATATATAATTTCAATAACATCTGGGCAAGCTGAAGTGTTTGTCTACATGGGATGTCACTAACAGCATTACTACATGTTGTGTTCATGCTCATATGTGATGTAAAAGAGAAAAGTGGTTGGGTCGCTCTAGGACAGGGGTTAGGAAATGTGGATTTATCTGAGAGAGAAAGTATTTTCATGTTCACCACTCTGACATGGATTTAATCAGTGCCTCTTCCACTATCCCCAAAATCCCTGTAAGATATCATACCAATGAGAATGCTCAAGGGTTAAAAACAGTAAGTTAAAATTTATTTTTATAGTTACATAATGTTTCATTTACATAAATCCTGTTTCTTCAAGATTTATGGAAGAGTGGGTGAGACATGTATTAGCTTGTATGTCTGTCCTTTTTCATGTTGCCATTGGTGATGCAATTCCTAATCTGTGTTTTTCTAAGCAGTACAGTTGCATTGACTATAGCAGCGACACCAGCTGGTGTGCCAGGGTGAAAAATGTGTTTTCCTTTTTTGGCTTTGTCTGAGTAAGGCTATATAAGCAATTTTATTCTTGAAGCAGATTTCATAACAGCTGCTTCCAACTCTAATTCTTTCTTTTTCCATCTGTCTTCTCCTAATTCTTCTATTAGAACGGCTAACAGAGCTCCAAGGGTGCTCTGAGTTTCTGAAAAAATTCGGCAATTTCTAGCAGCATCTGAACAATGAAAGCCCAAAGTTGCATTTGAATTTAACTCTACTTTCCTGCTCTAAATAAAGACCTGGGGGAAAGGAGAGCTGCACAGATGTTTTGTGTGAAAAACACAGATTTAAGAGAAGTCTAAAGTTGGATTAAAAGCAAAATAAAAGTTTATTAAACTCCGTTAAATTAAATTAACACCACCATGAACCTGACTGACTAATCGAAAAAAAATCCTTCTACTAAATTCTGTCTTCAACAGCTCTGTTTCAACTAAACTTAAAAAAAATCCTATACATAATCCTATACATATTTTAACTCAGGCCACCACACCATCTCTACTGTAGCACTTAATGCTACAGTAAGGAAAAGGTGCTATATCTTCAGAAATGCCCAAAATACCCTACAGACATTTTAAAAATGGAGGTTCTCATAAATTAACCTTTCATATAACAAGATTTACATTTTCCCCATTGCTTAGAACCTATTTTCTGTTTTTAATAGAGTAATATTTCTTGGTGATTTCACAGTGATCAATGTTTTTTACTGAGGCTGGCAGTCTGTCTAAAGTGAGACGTGCCCCCTAAGATTGATACCTAGCTCCACACTGTTCAGGACCCCCATAAATAATCTGTATGATGGGTTTGCTGGTGACACTAAACTGAGAAGTGGGGTGGACAAGCCAGAAGGGAGAGCCATCTTAAAGAAAGACCTGGACTGGCTGGAATGGCAGCAGTAATGGTACAAAGTTTAACAAAGAGAAATGTAGTCATGCACCTGGGATGTCATAACCAAACAGCTCAGTACAGGCCAGCATCTGTGACTGCAGAGGAGCCTTGCTGAAGGTGACCTGGAAGACAAGTATGCCAGCTGTGAGTTGCTGCAGCAGCAATGGCATGTTGGATCCTGGGCTGTATCCATGGGGGCATTCCTGGCAGAAGTAGAGACAAGAGCACCCCACTGACAAGTGTACTCAGCACTTGTCAGGCTGTACCTGGAGCGCTGTGCCCAGTTATGGACCCCACAATTCAAGAATGACACAGACTGGAGAGGGCCCAATGGTAGCCCTTGAAGATGACCAAAGGAGAACCTGCCCTCTGAGAAGAGAGTGAAGAAATTAGAGGTTTTTTTCCCCTGGAGAAGAGAAGGCCTAGAATGGGACTTCATTTTTTGGTATTTCAGTCCTTAAAGGGCAGCTTCAAAGAGGACAGAAGCTCTCTTTTCACAAAGAGCCGCCTGGAGAAGATATGGGGGAATAGATGCAACTTGCACTGGGACAGGTTTTATCATGATATAAGAAAGGAATTGTTTACAGCAAAACCAATCATTCAATGGAACAACCTCCCCAGGGATGTGGTAGAGACTCCAAGACTGGAGGATTTCGAAGTGCAATTGGACAGAGTGCTAGATAATCTCATCTAGGTTCCCTTTCCCCCAGAAACTGGGTCAGATGATCTTTTGAGGTCCCTTTCAGCTGGAGGAGTTCTATAGTTCTGTCACATCTATCAAATGGAAGGGCAAGGAAAAAGTAGCTTTTTAGGAGACAGCCTCAGTGCTTATTTCAGTAATACTAACCATTTAATAACTGTTTCTACTGAATTATCTGACTAATATCACCTTTCTTCAGGGTGAGTAGCAAGGTACTGACAAAAGGTGACCATATCCTAGCACTATTACTGACTTGCTCTTTGAGGCAGTCTTACCAGCAGAAGCAACTTTAATTTTTTCTTCACTGATACCTGAAAGGGAGCGAACATCTCTCAAAGGGAAGTACCTCATGCATACATATTTTGTTCTCTTTCTGCCTCCTGGCTGACTGTTACTATTTTTTGCAGATGAAAAGAGGTAGCAACCAGAGAAGTTTGCAATTTGAGTTTAACATAAAAATAGTCTTTTTTTCAGCCTTGTAAAATATGAGATTGACAGAGTGATCTGCTCAGATCTGTTGCCTATTTACAGATGCATGCAGTGCATGCATCTTATCTTTTTGCAGCAAAGTCACTGAGGTATGAGAACAGTGTTCTCTCAACATCTTCAATTATTTTGTGTTAGGCTTGTCTCCTTTCTAAGTTGTATGTCCAAGTTATCCAAGCTTCATTCATCACATCCTTGGCTTTTGATAAAAAAATCCCATTGTATGCATTTTTAAATCTCGCTATAACCACAAACAATTTTTTCTTTTTAATAATTTTTCCAAATTCAGTCAACAAATATATACATAGTTTGCTGCAAATATGATAACTAAGACCTTTATTTATAATAATATTTTATATGAATTCTCTTCCAGATATTAAGAATATTTGCTGCTGTATAATTTGAAATCTTAAACACTTGGTCCCATTCTTTTCTGCAAAAGACTGCCTCTTTTTTATAAGTCCAACAGTATAATAATGGGCATTATTTTTGGCTCAAAACTGGGAAGGAAATAATTTTTTCATATGTCGTTAAACACAAGGAATATAAATCACCTTGTAGTAGTGAGAATAAGGAAGATCAGTCATGCTTCCTGAGGGGAAAGGAAACAAGGGAGTTGTATTTTAATCTATTCTCAATGGAATATTTAATATCAGACTTCAGTAGTTCATAGACCTGAAATTCAGTGCATCATTTTAATTGTCTTCTGACCGTGTTGGGAAAAACTGATTAATAAATTAGATAGTACTTAACTTTCTCACAATGAAAATTCATTCTCGTGTATAAAGTGTTGACATAAATTGCATCTGGGTATTTTTTATGGAGTAATTATTCTGTTGGTTTTTTAGTAAATTGACATCAGATCTAATCTTTTAGGATGACATTCATCTTGTCTAATTTTATTAATCTAAAAACTAGATAAATGTTGTAAAGGAACTGTCTGGGATTCTTGAACAGCCAATTGATAAAGAGACGTGTAGTCTCCAAAATAGATTTATACCTGTACTTTAAGTTTGTTTAAACTGTAATTTGGAAAAAAACCCATTATTTTTTCTATTAGTGTAGCTCTTTATAGCACTGGAAAAGCCTAAATTAAAGCTATGATCTAATCAAAGTTTGTTGATGTCTGAGGTTGCATACAATTCCATCTTTTGTCTTCACACAAGCAATCATTTGATCAGCAAGACGAAAAAGACTGCATTTAGTTTATGTGACTTTCCTGATATTCTCAGCACAATGAGATAATTTTACAGGCCTTATGTCTTGAATTTTCAAAGCAGAACCCAATTTCAGTTGACAACAAATCTTAGCATGTCTGTGACTGATCTGATGTTAGTTGTCTGCGTGAGGATGTTATTTTCACAGGAATGTCTTTAAGTGTTTTTCTGTAAATTGGAGCCAAGGTGACAGGTTGATTTACAAGAACTCTTGTCATATATTTTCAATTATTTAAAAATGTCTAAAGAGGGTTTATTTATACTTGCAATACATGCTATTCTAATATGACAACAATAGAGGCCACTATGGTTCCAGAATTCAAAATCTAAAGAAGTCTATAAATTACAGTTTCCTAGAGAACAAAAACAACAATAGTGATTTTCAGGTAATGTTTGCCTTTTAAATGCTAGTAAAATATTAAGTAAATATGTCTTGATGATTATAAATACTACCTGTCTGAAAGTAGATTAAATTCAGTGGGAATAAGATTTTGTTTAAACTGGATTAGAAGTTTAGGAAATATTATATAGGAGGATTAGGACATTAGTATAAGAATAAATTTGCATTTGGAGGTGCTGGGGTGTCTGTACAAAGGTAGAGAAGTTAGCATCCTTGCTTCTACCTCTATGCTGAATTGAAAAATGTATTTTGACATTTATTCTAGTTAATAGTGTTTCAGAGCCTGCTAGTGGATACGTAGTAGTGGAGGGGTTATTTTATTTTGTTTTGCAATCTAACATTATTATTAGGTCTTGCAAAGAAGCAATTATAGATTAGCAATTATAGATTAGGCTACTAAATGCATAAGGAGATAGATGTTCATATTTTCACTGAGATTTTTTTGACACTTACATGAAAACTCTGAAGTGTTAGCTGTGAGTTATTCTAAGCACTAAACACCGGTAGAATGAAAGACCTCTCAGGAATTTTGTTAAACTTTGCTTATTTTCTGTTGGTTGCTGTGGTTCAGTACTACAACTCTCAGTTTCTGAGCACAGCCACGGGAAACAAGTAGAGGAGAGGAAGTTTGTTCAATATATGGCAGACTGCCCAGTAATTAAATATGCTCCTTTTAACACGCATCATCATCTCTTGAATTGTTGTTTCTTTTGGAATTTGTCTGAAAACTGAGGGTGCTAGACTTGACCTAAAATACAAACTGATGCTTGTCCACTTAACATGCTCCATGTGGGAAAGGCTTAAATTTTCTCAGAGCTCCAATAAAGGCAGTGATGCTTGATACAGCCACAAGCACAAAGAGTAATGGGGACATATCTGAATAGTTATAACTTTGATGCCTATCAATTTCACCAGGCAAAAGGCCAATTGCTAGAGGAGCTGTCTGACAGAATACAAGATTTAATGGTGATACTATCAGTAAAAGTGTCGCTCATCTAGTTGGGGAAGATGCATATTTTTATTTGGGTATTGTCCAACACTGAATTAAAGTAATTTTACCCCATGCATTGAACAATCATGAGATAGCTGTTGGCTGCTTTCAGGTTGAGCTAGAATTAAATGTCAGTTTGAAGATGGCAGATTTAAATCCTTGAAAATGAATTCTGATATCACTTCTGTGTGGTAGCTAATGAATACCTTTAATTTTTGAAATAACTTCAGTGAAATTCTCTATCTGCATTGAAGTCATCATGTTATTTCACAGTTACAATAGCAGAATCTAGAAAGAAAGTAATAGCAAGCTTATCTTGCTTTCTTTCATTGTTCAATTACAGGTGCTATGGGTGATATCAGAGATCATGAAATTAAATATGGGGCAAGTCCTAGAGTAGCTGGAATGCTTCTCTTAATATTTTATGTTTTCTTTCCAGTGCCTAATGAATGCTGTATTTTTTTCATTCTCTCTATGTATATCCTCTGTGTGATTGTTCGTAGGCTGTTTAAGATGCTCATACCTACATCTCAGATTTTTCTCACTATATTTGATGTCCACACTTGCTGACAGAACTCTCAAGCTGAGATACTTTACATGTGGCAAAAGAAGAGCTTTGTCAAAAAAGCCACATTACCTTTGTTAGGTCACAGGCTAAGTTGAGAAAAAACCTCTTGTTTACTGTATCCATTCTAGAGATTTTGCCAACTGGTACCAGTCAAGCAATGTGGTTTTATGTCTATAGACTCTTTTCCCAACATGACTACATTGGCAGAGCATGGTAGTTTTACCTCCAGAGCGCATCTGTTCTGTTGTGTGGCACCTGATCCAGACAGCTTGTGATCTGTAGCTCATACCTCATGAGTTTATTCAAATAACCTAGGATTTGAGGATTTTGCATTTTTTTCCTTCTGTTTATTTCTTTCAAATCTCTTGGATAACCTCTGGAACAAAAAGTTACCTAATCCCTACTCAACAGTCATGATGATAATGGAAGAAAAAAAAAAAACCCAAAAAACAACCCAGCAGAATCTAAACCTTTAACCTTTATGCAGGTCAAATAGAGTTGGAAATTCCCTCTAGAGACAAGGATTTTATTTCTATAGAAGAATATATCTGCTATTTGTTTTCCCTTAGGATGTCTCAGCCTAATCTAATCTTCATCCTGGTGAGTATCAGAACTAAATTCTCTACTACTGTGAATTGTTGTGATTTGTTGAAAACCTGTCACAGTGTATCAACAGCACTGTCCCAAAACAGCAGTTGCAATTTGGAATGCTAACATTAAGACAATTAATCTTTTGGCCCCATGGACTGATTCTTCACCTGCCCAGGCTCAAGCATGATGTGAAAGCATCATCTATTGGATCAGGTTTGACCAACATCACATCAGTCAATGAGAACTCTTTTAATGGCTGTCAGCAAGGGGAAAAATGGCAGAGAAGATGCAATTACAGTACGAAGAGTGTTGTTTGAAAAATTACTTTTCTATACTATACTTCTGTGAATGTGAAAAGTACAGTCTGTAGCTTGTTACGTTTAAGAATGGCCAGAAATGGAAAGATGTTTCTCAAAGTCAGCACCAACCTAATAAGGAAGACGATATGAATATTCTGTGCTTTCTACTAGAGACAGAAATGAGAGGGACAAAGGAAAAAGGGTTGAACAAAATTAGACGTAGTCACAGGTGGGTCAAAGATACCTAAAGTATTTTTCTAGTCCTGCTGTGTGGCAGTTACTAACGCTTATAGTAGTAAGGCTTATAATGTATGCTTATGAAGGCAAGGGCTAGAGCAGGATAGCTGTGCAGTGTGACATTACATTACAAAATAACACACCAGCCAGTTTCTCTATCAGCAGGGATGTAACCCTTCAGTAGCTCAAATTAATGAGGGAAACTTCAGAAATCCAAAAAACCAAGCAGAGAGGCTTTTCTCGTGGCACTGCAGCAGGAGGAGGCCTTACTTTTTCCTAGTGACTTCTTTTGAATGTGGTTCTGCCATATTTGTACTTATTTCAGCCCATATCACTGCAGGCATACCACTAATTACTTGAGGTAGAACTCCTGCCAAGGAGCACAACTGGCTTGTAAATCTAGGACTTTATTGCGAGGCTCTTTCATCCCTGAATGGTATTGACAGAACTGACCAGAGTGCCACTCAAAAAGAGTGGTAAACCCTCTCCCAAACCCTTATTGCTAAAAGTGTGGTTTGCAGGAAGCAAGGGAACTCAGAAGGAGAACAAGGAATAAGAAACTGAGAATGAATTAAAAAATATACAGTCCAAAAATAAGGTTATTTGTGTTAGATATCCTGTTTTTGTTAGGCAGGTTTGGCTGTGTTAGCAATTCTACTGCAGTCTTTACAGTGCCCTGAATATAGTAAGAGTTAAACCTTGTCACCTTTAAATGACATAGTTCAGTTGAATGCTTGTAAGGTGAACAGTTCATTGCAGCTCTAATGCAACATTCTGATGCTCTTGAGGCAAAGATCAGTAATTAATGTTCCACTAGAGACCTTAATGGCACAATTACCATCACACATTGTTATGTTTTATAATGGCATCTCATACCACTAATAACTTATAAAAGCATAATAGTGATAATACTTGAAGGCAGCAAGTTAACCAAAAACCCCCTCAGTATCCTCCCTGCTGTCTCCTTCTTCCCAGCATTGGATGCTCGTATCTCTGATGGGGATCCTAAGGCAAAGTAAGCATTAGATAGTGGTTATTATAGAATGCTAGGTAAAATAGTGTGTTGAGTAAGAGAAGAAACAAGTGTACATCATGCCATGTAAAGTCAGTGGAATCTCACATAGACAGGATGCACAGTGTGCTTTCAGGTCTGTTTGCATCATGCAGACCTAACTGACTTAGGTGGATATGTTCTCAAATGATAGGCAGGATCTCAAAAGCTCAGTCACTGAGCACACAGAAAATAAAAAACCAACCAACTCCTTTCTGGAACTCTTTATTTCTTTTTAGGAAGTATTTCGTGCTTATTGTTTCCTTGGCAACGAATTTCCATTGTATCAAATGTAGGACAGTGCAGACCATTCATCTTTAAAATTTTACCTTTACATGGAAATTTCTGTCAAATATTAGTAAGAGAATGATCGGGCTTGGTATTCACAAATTTTCACTTTAGCCCAGGGAATCAAGTACCTTTAGGCTTCCTCTGCGCTTGGTGATGAGGGAGACCATGACACAAGGAGCAGTTCTGAGTATGTAGAGTAAGGCTACTGCTCTGAATCCTTTCAAAACAGGTCCTCTAGAAGTGATTCAGAGAAGAAATCTAATTTTCACTTTTTCATCCTTGCAACATAATTTTTTTTCCATAAGTATGCAAAACAATTTTTTAAAGCCTCATCCTATCGACATGTTCTGAGGAGATACAATTTCAGTGGAATTTTGAACCATCCCCAGACATTCAGCAGAAATGTCTGAACTGGATGATCAGACATCAATTTCCTGCTCTGAAGTCTTGATGTGCTCCATCCTTCCCTATGAATCCCTTTTCTTAAAGAAAATATGTGTGCATGTACGGGAGGGGATCTGCAGAGCACTGTGTGAGAGATTCTGCCTGGCATGAGGGGTAAGGACTGTGAAACATGGACACACCTTTTTCCTAGTTTGAACACTGCCAATACCTCCAGTACCTTTGCTTCCTCCCTTTTCTCTTGGGCATCCGGCCACCAACAGGAATGATTTGGCCTTTGATGAAAAATGAAAAACATGTTTCTTATGCCAATGTACTTCTGCAAGGAATTATTTCTTTTGTATACAATTAAATCACAGAATCACAGAA
>VXBC01001866.1:253608-311279 GCA_013399945.1 Ploceus nigricollis | reverse complement strand
GCTTTAGTAAGAGTAATATTAGCCCCAGGTTCCCAGAACAGCCTTGCAGGGACCACTACAGCAGCTGCAAGCCAGGGCCTTCATGGGCATGTTTTAATCCAAGTCACAAAAGCACCAGAGAGCCTGGAAATCCAGGGACTTGGTAATGCAGAGAACAGTCATTCAACCACAGAAGTGAAAACTGCATCTCAAAATTTATACTTCAAAATCAGACAGGTGACATGGGCTGAAATTAATGCCTTTTCAGGCTCTCCATTTGGTCTGTTCATCACTGCATTGGCAGGAGTTGTTCAGCAGCTCTGCAGCTCCCACCTGGGGCTGCCTCACCAGCCTGGGTAGCTGCTCCTTTTGCACACTGGGGTCTCTCACTGCTGCTGATGCTTTAAAGCCTTGTCCTTCCATTGTTATTTTTTCCCTTCTTCCTCTTTAGTCTTGCACCTTGCTGTTTTGTCAGTCCTCCCCACATCCCCCTGCTTTCATTTATTCAGGATGTTTTGACTAATAACTAGTGTTTGAGGAGTCTGCTTTTAACCCTCCTCCCTTTTGTGCATTTGGTCTTCTGGGAAAATAACAAGAAATAATAATTATAATTGTACTCATAATAATGAGCAAAATGTGTCCTTCAGAGATCTCCAAATTGATGCTTTTCTTTTATTCCTTCATTTGTTCTTCTTATGCAACTTGAGCAGAACATCTGATCATTATTTAATTTCTAAACTGCTAGCATATTTTATAAATCCCACATCTGAGAAAAATACGTTGTAAATGCCTTGTATCATTCCCCACCCATTGGTTCACTGTTGGGTCTTCTGGGATACATTGTATAATAATAACATAAATTATAGTCTTCCACTGTAAAGTGCTTTTCTAAATAATCTCTGCTGTGCTCTGCCCTTCTCTATATTTTCCGAGTTTTAGAGCTGAATGGTATAACAACCAGAAAAAAAGATTTTTTTTTGCCTTATCTAAATCTTACATTCAAGCACTATTTTTTTTAAAGTGAGGCATAAGCATCAGCTCTAATTGACAAATCAAATGAAAATTCTCAATTAAAAACTTTCCACAGTATTGATTTCCAGAAGCTGGAGAGTACACTTTGTAAAGGGCCATTTGTTGTGTCAAATATTTTTTTGTGCATTTCCTAGGAAAATTGACAACCAGCATCTGTTACAGATATGAAGCTATTAAAGGTAGCTTGAAACTGGTACTTAGCAGTCTTATCCCACTCCAATAATAATCAATCTTTTTAATGAACTGCAATGTTAATTGGCTGAACCTTCAGCTGGAATAGCATTTGTAAAACATACTGTTAGCTTTTTGACTTATTTATATTTCATCATCAAATTCAAAATTTCCCTAAATCACTGTTTATTTGACTCCGCTTGAACCTCATACTAAAAAGGCAACTTGCAGTGGCACTGTCCCACATGGCATCCTTCTCTGTAGGGAGACATAGATTTGAAGAATGGACCTCTCAGTGGGTAAGGAACTGACTGGATGGTCACACTCAAAGAGTTGCAGTCAGTGGCTTGATGTCCAGGTGAAGGCCAGTGAGGAGTGGTGTTCCTTGGACTGCCACTTTTCAACACCTTTGTTAGTGACATGGACAGTGCACCCTGAGCAAGATTGCTGACAACACCAAGCTGTGTGGTGCAGTTGACACACACCTTCCAATACCTTAAGGGTACAAGAAATGCAGAGAGGTACTTTTTACAAAGCACGTAGTGATAGGACAAGGAGAGATGGTTTTAAACCAAAAGAGGGTAGGTTTAGATTAGGTATTAGGAGGAAACTCTTTACTGTGAGGGAGGTAAGAAGCAGGCTGTCTAGGGAAGCAGGAGATGCCCCATCCCTTGAAGTGTTCCTGGCCCGGTTGGATGGGGCTTTGAGACACCTGGTCTAGTGAAAGCTGTTCCTGCCCAATGCAGTGGGGATTGAAACTAGATGATCCGNATGCATCTTTCATTAACAGTTACCGCTTTGTCTCTTCCATCTCAAAACCTACACGTAATTTTCAAATGTATTATATATTTCAAATATTTATATATATTTCAAATATATTTCAAAGAATCAATTTTCAGATTCTGTTCCAGGTACCCCACTTATTTGGCAAAAACTCAGAAAAGTCATGAAGTCTTTTTAGACTAAGCTCCAAGTATCAACAGTACACTTTTCAGTTTTCCACCTTGGGCCTGGAAGCAGTCACTCCCTTAGACATTCCAGTAGAAGTTTTTCCTCATTTTAATGTGTCATAATAAGGGACACATTTCAGCAGCTTCTATACAATGCTATTTTCATGTGATTAAATGTGTATTTAAGCCAAAAATTACAGCCGTTCCATAGGTAATTAAAGTTTCTTCCATTAGATGTTCCAATATTAAGGTTCAGGCCCATTAGCCAAAGAAGTAAAGTTATTTACAATACTTTAAAACAGTAGCAAACATTGAAATCTTATGGTTATCCATACTAAACAAAAGAGAGGCTCTTCTGTCCAGACATTCAGATAGTAGGTTTACTGAGCAATCAGCCAGGCAATTATCTGTGCTAATTCATGTGAAGCTACATCAAGGTCTGCAGGTCATCATCAACATAAATACTTTAGGCTGAAATAAATATTTACAGGCAGTTCCAGGTAGAAGGGGCCTAAAGGCATGAACTAGCAAGACAGACCAGAGAGGGCCTGGAAGCTCATTCATTCATCCTTGAGCTATAATTTCTGGCCAGATAGTGGCTTCTTAACAAATTGTCATATCCCACACCACCAGCAGTTGGTTTACCACCACTCGCTCCCAGGACAGTAGTAAGATATGAGGGCACCTTTCAGAGTGTAATAATGAGTTGTGTCTAGGTAAACAACATTCAACATCTGAATGCAGAGCAAGACCTTTCACACAGCTCGTGGTGCTGGTTTTCTGGAGTTGCTGACAGCTATCTTTCATTTGTGTAGTGGAATAGACCCATGACAAGGAGCCAGCTGGTGACTGACATGCTGTCACTGCTTGTGTCCACTCCCCCATAGCTGTCCATAAGCCCCTGCTGTCTCCTTACCCTGATTGTCAGCTGCCTCTTGAGAAGCTTTTGCTCATTTGTTATATCAGTTTCAAATCAGCTACGTTTTATCCATAGCTAAAGGAAGGAGTATGCAGAGAGCAAAGTTAATTAGTTTATGGCCTTAATCTACCTCTCTCCAGAGAGTCAGCACAGTCAAATTTGTATCCCCATACACATCATGTGAGCTGGTTTATCAGATTACATGTTCTTTTATATTTAAATGCCATGAAGACAATATTTATGGTCAATTTTTAGTAGAAGGAAGTCCTTCCAGTGCAGCACCTCTGTGTTTGGAACAGCATACATTTCAGTTTGAAATAAGATAATATGTCTTAAGTAGCAGAGAAGGCTAGAATACACTGGAGAAGACCTGAAAGAATAAATATTAGCATTTCCTCAATGTTATGCTCAATAAAGACACAGAGTCTCAACTGTGATATAAAAAAAAAACAAAGAAAACCTGAACTGACTATAATGCTGTTGCTATGCATTAATCAAACATGTCCTACATTGTAGAATGTAGAAGTCCCTTAATGTGTCCTGTTACTCCCTACTTTCACAAGTTTATTAGAGAAAGAAAATTAATGCTCCATCGTTGTCATATGATTCTTGGGGCTGCAGTCCCCAAAGTAGTGTGGATCTTTCAAAAAAGTGGGAAAACTGTCAGTATACTGGGGAAAAGAATCAGACTGATGTGAAGGAGGTGGAGGTTGTCACGTCTCCCGTGGCTGGTTGCTCAAGGAAAAGCGCAGGACGTTTTGTCACAGTAAAGAAAACCAGAGATTTTTCTTCATCAAGCCCCAAATTTCTGCTAACTGATGCACCTGCTAACCCCTCCCAGAACCTCTGTGTGTCACTGAGCACACTGAACTGAATTAATCTGTCAGACATGTTTCTACTTATTTACCTTCTGCATTTTCTTCTTGCAGCCTTTGTCATCCACATGATAATAGTGTAAACCTGCTCTTGACAGAATTTTTCCCCTTCTGTTAAATCTGAAATGAAAGTGGGAATTATATGACCCCAACACAGTTATTAAACCAGGACTAGAGAGAGGAACAACATCAATCTTCAAAAGAAGTTTTGATAGGAAATAGAGGACTGCTGCATAAGAATAATACTTGCTGATAAAAGACCTGGAGAAATTGTGCATAGCCAAAAGCTGTTTGTAGCTGCTTTTTAAGCACATCTGGAGCCAATATTTAGAAGGACACATGCACACAACAATCATAATAGCCCACATTAAGCCCATCAAACAGCCTGGCTAGCCTTGGGCATAAGAGAGAGAGATGATTGCTCTTCAGAAATGCAGGGGTCTCTCTTGTGGTAGCAGCTCTGCAGCAAAGCACAGAGAGCAACTATTGATTTCGTAATGGTAGCAAATTCTTCCCAAGGCTTATTATGCCAATAGGCAAGTCCAAATCCAAAAGTACATTCAGCCCAGAGCAGAATACATATGACAAAAATGACAGCTATGTTTCTAAAATTCAGTCAAGTTTATAACATTTTAAATGTGCCCTGATTGTTTGGTATTTGTAAAAAAGATGAAATTAGTCTTCATTAACCTGTGTTTACAAGCTTTGGCTGCTTGACGTAAATATAAGAAGTCAATTTGAACATTTCTGACCTTTAATTTTCCTGGTTTTATATCCTGTGAACGACTTCTCTTCTGTGCTCACTGATATTTTAACATTTTTATGGTACTTGATTCTATCTTACAAAATAGAATTATATCATCTTTCTCTACAAACTTATAAGGAAACAGATAAAATGAAATATTTTTTTATATTTAAATCATGTTCTGCATACATTTTAAAATTTTTTAGCTCAGAGTAATAATTCTTTAACTGGATCTTGGAAAATTTTATAGAGAAATTAATTACTATTTTTTAATAAAGATGTTGCAAAGTTTGAAACTTGTCTCTACAGAGATGATAATAATACCATCTGTCCTCTGGTTTGTGAGAGACAATAAAAAGATAATTTCATTGAAGTTGGACCACAGATTTATACAGCAGAAGTAATTTCAGAAGAAATTAGACCTAGCAGGATCCTCTTTTCAGGGGAAAACATTAATTTCATCAGAAAATATCACTTTATGAAAACAGTTCTTGTAAAGAGAAAAAAACCCCCTCGCATACTTTTCACATCAATATTTTGACAGGGCTTCATCTTTCTAACCCATCTGTCTTGTATTTCAACTCAAAGTATTTTATTTAAATGTAAACTAATTATGCTTTATTCATATTTAATTGTAATGGAAATCTTTAAAAGCAAAAATCAAAATAATGGTTTTAAATTGCCTGAAAAAATTTCTTTTGACATAATTTCTCTTTCATTTAATTTTGTTTTGACCTAGAATCATTTTTATTATGAATAGATAAAAGATAAATCTTGTATCCAATGAACTATCATAAGCATTGGGAGAACACTCTCCAAAGAATAATGAATGTTCTGCTATATTAAAATGGATGATTACATAAGGAATCAGAGTGAAATACTAGCTGCTTTCTTCTTTGTTAATAAAAGTGTACCTTGATGACATTAATTTCTTATTGTCAAATGAAGATGCCTATGTGAAGTATAAAATAAAAATGTCTGTTTAAATGTAGTTTCTCTTTGCTGAGAATCCAGGGCAACTGCACATAAAATGATTTACTAGGTAAAGACAAAATTGAGGAAAATCAGAGTATGCATTAGATAATTTTTAATAATCTTCAGTAGACATCATAAAGGCAACTCAGTAATCTACTTACTCCTTAGCATCTCTGATTTAATTTCCCTCTGAAGCAAGGTTCTGGGCAGTGAAGACTAAAGAGCAGCTGCATGGTTCTGTGGAACTGAGGATACCTTTCCCTATAAATCTGTTTAAAACATTATGAAAAATAAAACTCTCTAAAATTTTTCTCTAATGTCTTTGTGAGATGGATGTGAAAGGTGTGAATAGAGTGTGAGATATTACTGAAATTTATTTCTCAAAGGGCTTACAAAAGGGTTAATACAATGTTAGATTCTTTCTTATTTACTGTCAGTGTAAGAGGCAGCAGGAGAGAACTGCTGCCAGTATTTGCCTTTAGAAAAGGCCTCATGTAAGTGCCTAGAAGGACATATGTCTTAGAAATCAACTCATCTTTATCTTGAACAAAGTTGAATATTCACCAGCACACTCTTTGACCAACAATTCTGTGACTCCATCCTATTCTTACAGGATCCTGTTCAAAGGAAACCTTGAAGCAAATTACTTGAGAAGGGTTAAGAGAGGAAGCCCTTTAGTTTGCAGTTGGGCAAGCAAAACAAGAGATCTTCCATGGTACCATGGGTGTGTGAGTTTCCATGTGTGTGTACATATATATGTGCACACAGAGAAAAGACACCTTTGAAACCTGCTCATATACTTTTCTCCAACTCAAGGCCATTAGAAAATCATACACCTCACAACATTTCTAAGAATAATAATTGTGTACCGCAGCTTTTCAGGAAATGAAGTTTTCTGAAATAGATTGCAGAATGGGACTTGGAAACATTCTCCTAATTTCTATATTTGGTATGTTACTAAGAGAAATATGTTAAAAGCTTATTGGTGTAAGCTCCAGTTTGCTTCCAGATAATTCTCCCCTGTTTCTAATCCTCCATTTGTGTCTATAATATATCCGAAACCTAAATCTCACTCTCATATCTGATATTCCTTCTGTATTTTGCGAGGAAATAACTTCCAGCAATGGACTACATGAGTAGGTTTACACTCTGGCACAGATATCCATAGGATTGCACCTTGAAAATTCTAAGCTCCTGGTCTTTACCTGCTCTGGACCAGATGCAATCCACTGTCTATTGTACAGAAGGAAAATGCAAAGCTTTTATCATCTTAGCTATGTTCTTCAGAAAAAAAGTAGAAAATAATACTATTCGTATAATGCATATCCTTCCATCTCAACTGACCTCCACTGAATTAAAATTCTTGTTTTGGCTGCTTTTATCCCAGTCATTTTTTTTCTCTCCCATTTACTGTGTCCTTGAGTTACTTTCCTGTCTGTGACATATTGGGATAAATGAATTGTTCTGCACAAAAAAAATTAAATTTTCTTGCAGCAAGTGCTGCTGTGACTTACAGTGCATAGTAAAGAATAAAGCAGGCAGAAAATTTATATTGAAGAGGAATCTAGTTTTATCACAGTAAATTAATTTTTTGTGTTTCACTGATTATTCAAAAATAAAAGACATGGGAAAATGTCTGAATTATACAATGACATAACTTTAAATAATGAACACAACTGAAAAATGCCCTTCTCTTTTCCATTCATATATAATAAATGCAAAAAATGAGAGGCTCAACTTTTGTCTGAACTCTTAGAAATATCACCACATTCATAGGAACTGTTAAATTGAGCTTCATGATCACTTTGGATTCACTCTGGATGTATAAATGACTTCCCTCATACAGAGTAACTCCTGACTTCATCACATATATCACTTCTCTTAATTCAAAAGCTGTCACTGCAGAAGCACTCACTGTGATTTTTGCATTTTATCTGGCTTTATAATACAGACTGAAAGCCTTTCCTGAAGCAATTTCTAGCTGATTGCTAGAGGAGTAATTATTAAAGCAAGAATATTGTCAGTATTGATATATAGCCAAGAGGATCCTTACCTGATGAAGGAAAACAGCATATGAGAGATGTCACCTTTCTTGTAAAGGTGTTTCAACAGATAAATAATATTTTAAGTTCTAAATGTGTTTTTGGCAGCTTCTGTCATCAGAGATTATTGAAAAAATCAAGATACTGTAAGAAAGCATCATAATTTTGGTAGAGTCGCAATTTGTAAAATGATGGGAAGGAACATCAAAAGGTCAAGTTTATCGATAAAAAGATGTTAGAAGAACTTCAAAGACATCTATGCTTTTCAATGCACATGTAACTGATTAAAAGGATGTAGATAGAGAAAGAAAAAATTACTGTTAATATTTAAGAATATTACCAATAAATCTGTGTTTGAAGGAGAGAAGATCCTGCTGAGTAAGCTGACAATGAAATTATAGAAACCATCAAGTACACTAGAAAATACTGTAAATGAGAAAAATCAGTCCTAACTGAACATTAAACACTAATAGCACTAAGATAATTGTTCTACTAAGGAAGGGCTGGTCAGGGCAGATAGTTAAGTGACAATGTCAAAAGAACCCTGAGTTAACGCTAAAGAAAAAGTAATTATTAGAGACTAGCCAACACTTTCCACAGCAGAAAGCTTTGCTTCCTACTGGTATCCAATCTTACACTTGCTACAGGCATCCATTTTGCTGTTGGCAATAATGAGATACAGCCTATGACTGACTTCTTGTTTGGGGCAGGAGTTTTTCTGCTCCTGAATGCTCTCATCAAAGGCAACAAAAATTGAAATCAGAAAAGTGGCCCAGCAGAAAAGGACCTGAGGGTGCTGGACGACAGCAGCTGAACATGAGCCAGCTGTGCCCAGGTGGCCAAGAAGGCCAATGGCATCCTGGCCTGGATCAGCAATAGTGTGACCAGCAGGACCAGGGCAGGGATTTTCCTGCTGTACTTGGCACTCTTGAGGCCACACCCCAAGTGCTGTCTCCAGTTTTGGGCCCCTCACTCCAAGAAGGACATTGAGGTGCTAGAACAAGTCCAGAGAAGGGCAACAGAGCTGGTGAAGGTTCTAGAGAGTGAGTCCTGTGGGGAGCAGCCAAGGCAGCTGGAGTTGCTTGGCCTGGAGAAAGGAGGCTCACAGGAGACCTTATTCTCTACAACAACCTGGAAGGAGGTTGTAGCCAGGGGGGCTCAGCCTCTTCTCCCAGGCAACAAGTGACAGAACAAGAGGAAATGGCCTCAAGCTGTGTTAGGAGAGGTTCAGCCCAGACATCAGAAGTAATTTCTTCACTAAAAGGGTTTTCAGGCATTGGATTAAGATGCCCAGGAGGGTGGCGAAGTCACCATTCCTGGAGGTGTTCAAGAAAAAACTGGATGTAGCACTTAGTGTCATGCTCAAGGTTCAACTCAAAGGATGATCTCAGATGTCTTTTCCAAATTAAATGATTCTGTGATTCTGTATTATTATAGGATGTATCTTAGCCAGTAAATTTTCCTAGCTAAAAAGTCTCAGAAATAGAAATGTAAAACTCACTCTCCATTAATTATCACATAATTTAACATTTAAGAAATTATTTGATATTTAAATTCCATCATCTGACCTGCACTGTCCTTATCTTAGCATGACTTGTCTTCAATATCATATACTCAGGACAAATTTTTGCAAGAACCACCAGAATATCTACCCAGATAGTTTGTAATACAAAAAGAATCTATATTGCAATGTGACCCGAAGATCTGGGCTCACTAACTAGGAAACTGCTCAGGGTTGGCTGACAAGAACTGAAACTTTTACTGACTTACTGCTTGGTAGACCAAGTATCGTAACATGCAATGGAACAATCATCTAGGGGAGGTATTCAGAAGCCAGAAAAAAATAGATTTTAGAATATCCTGTCAACAGTAGTTAAAAAAACACTGGAATTTCCTATAGTACCAGGAATAAATTTGGACTGGTACACTGAAAGTCAGACTGCTCTGCATTTAGGACTCAATCAGTTTGTTAAATCACATTTTAGATACACGTCTCCATATGCCTGTCAGTTGTCACTAATAATTTGGCCAGCATGAAACATCTTGATTGTATTGCAGAAGGGAGACTGGAAACTAATTGAAGTGGAAAAAGATATTCCTTTCACTGGGGAAATAAAGAAGAAAGGAAATATTAGATTTTGTCATGTCATTCTCTGGGCTTCCTATTTCAATAAAACAGATGGTTTATAAACAATCAGATTTGAAATGTAGCTCAAAGACTCTGCCATCTTCTCAAAAAATTAAGGCTAAAAACAATGTTAAATTAGCCACTCTCTGAAACCTTACCATAAACTAGAAATATATTATATTACGGAAAGTAGTAAAGTAGAAATAAAGTAAATTAGAGAAGTAAAAACTGATACTTATCATGTAGAAAAACTATTTTTGAGAAGCAATTCTTAACATCCTATGAAATTCACTGTCCTTACCTAATACCAACAAAAATTCAGTTTTATATGAGCACAAGGCATCAGCCTGTAGTTTTCTGCTGGATGCCTGGGAGCATGTGTGCCATTCCAGAAGCACAGAGGATTTCTGCCGAATTGTCAAGCTTTGAGCTCAGCATGCTTTAAGGTGTGCCATGCTAGCAGGGAAATGGCACTGATTCCCAAGAGAGCAGGGACTGGCCTTGGGGCAGAAGCCACTAAAAGCAGCTACAGAAGTGCTGCCACAAGGCAAAAAGGCCTTTCAGGTTTTAGACAACATCGAAAGAAAGTTTGGGCTGACATGCATTGACCCGTAGCTTAATAGGATTTAAAGGCTGAGGTAGAATGAAATTGATCTACTGTGCAAAGTCCTAAACCCCACTGAAATCACTGCCTTGTGCTATTCATGTGGGCATGTATTACACTCAAAATATTGTTTATGGGCAAAGTAGAAATACACATGTGTATACACAAAGTCTATAATGTACTTCTACTATAGTAACCCTACTGTAGTGGAAATCTTCAGAATCTAGTAAATATTAGTCCAGATTCTGAATAGTAGAGAAAAAACCCCAATAATAATACAGCTACAATTTTTATACACATTCAGGTTGCCAGCAACTGGAGTCATTTTCTGGGAGGAATGTAATGTTCATTCTGATAGTTTCTTCACTTTTCTGATATTTTACATTTACTTTTCTTTCATCTTCCTAGATTCATCTTTATGTGTTTACTACCACACTTTTAAGCCTTTTTTCTTTTTTGTTTGATCTGCTGTCTATGTTATAGCTGAATGGTCTATATATGATGCATTTTATGCGTGCTAGATGCTACTTCTTTTTTCTCTTTGTGACACTTGAAACTAGTTTTGTACAACTATACCTTTTTTTTTTTTAACAGAGTATCAGTGATATATTTATAGCTGTGGGATTTCCATTACCAAGCATGTCTCCCATGTCTGTGCCACATCCTGTGGCTTCACTACTCAATAATCCTGCTGTTGTGTCAGACATGTATTTCTCTACATTACATCATTATGTCAGAGTCATAAATATCTCATTCTACTTAAAAAAATTGCTGCTTGCTGCTACCTATGTAAAACTGTGATTGTGACACACAAAGATGATAAAACCAAAATAAATTAGACATATACATCATGTCAATTACAGAAATTATTGTCATGGCTAAAACAAGTATGACAAAGCTGCAACAGGTGAAGAAAAGTTTGAACTGGGCACGGCTCTCAAGCCTTAGTCCTGAGACCTTAGAAATTCATTACAAAGCTTGTGGTCTGTTACTGGTAATGGCAGCATCCTATTAAAGGGCTGCATGGTTTCACAGGACTGAGATACAACCCACTTTGTAGAAATCATGGTCTAAGCAAAGTGAGATTTGTTTGCATGCAACTTTAGTGGGCACTGTCATTTGATATGGTTTTATTTCATGGTTTAATTAGCTATAGAAACTACTGCATAGACAAGAGGTTTTGCACACAAATTAAATTTCTCTTTGGGAACCGTAACAGCTCTGCAGGACTCAACAGGTAGCAGACTTTGTGCAGCATTAGTGCAGAGGGGAGAAAGGAATGGACAGGTCTCTTTCAATGCTATCACTTGCATATGACCAGTGAGAGAGCCTAAACTCTGCAGTGGCAAGCCCAGATGATAAATCATTTCTCCTAAATCTGCAGCACCGTGGAATTAGCATTGGTTATCACTGCATTATCACATCAGGCACAAAGAAGGAGGAGTCAACCTCACTCTGAAATCAGCCAAATTAATTTACTCTGTCAGTGCTCAGACCATTTCTTGATCAAGTTAACAGGAAGACTTGTATTAGCTTCAGGTGAATTGGGACAGTTCCCTCTTTGACAATTGTGGAGATTTGGCAGCAATATTTTCAATATTTACATTTTGCACTAGCACGAAGAAAAATTATCAGTTATTAATTTTCCACAGCTGTAAAGCTAAATCACAGAATAAGTAGATATTAAAGGATTGTTAGTAGTAAGTGGTGTGTAGAACAAGCCTGAAAATATTTTTTAACCTTGAAAATAAAAATCTGACTGAAAAAAGACTTACTTATAATTCCACAAGATCCTAAGATACTGGCGTAGATTCAGGAAGAAATATTTTTATTTTAATAAAAGAAAAGATATTATAAAGGACCGCACCACCGCCTGCTTTATGCCTTTATTGCTCAGTTAATGCTAAGAAAGTAACATGACTCAAGAGATGATCTAAAAGTCCCAAAGAAACCTTACGTACAAATATTATATATTATTCCCTGATTATTTCTATTCCTTTATAAGTAGCCTGAAAATTTCTTTCTATCATAGTAAATTTTCAAATATTTTTTTTTTCATACTTTCATCTTGAAAAACTACTCTTCTTCCAGTGGATCAGAATTCCTATGCAACTGTAAATCATAATTAAAATATGTTGCAGTAAACAAAATCACTCCAGCTGGGTGCCCCAGTTCTAACTCTTTCAGATGTACAGCAAATTTATCTTTGATTGATTGTCTTTCATCACTTCATTGATATTGAGATGACATTTATTATTTTCTGAGTTGTTTCCTAGTATGTATTCTATTCCTTGCTGGATGAAAGTTTCGTGAGGTTAGTAGAAATACAAACCTCATTCCTGCTCTCTGACTAACGCTGACATGAATGATGGAACTTGCTTATGGAACTAGTATTGCTGAAATACAAATACATGCAAGCAGAACTACACCTATACATAAGATTGCCATCTTTACATCGGTTTCTACCAGAAGAATTATGTGAAGGAAGCCCTGGAGTTTGAAACTTTCGTTGTTGAAGTGGGAGCAGAAAATAACTGGAGTTTCTGATGTGCTAGGTGTCCTGGTTCCAGCCAGGGCAGGGTTAATTTTTGCAGCAGCCAGGACAATCTTGGCCAGGCCCTGGAGTTTATTCTATACCAACTCAGGTCATTGCCAAGGGCAGAAGGAAGGGACTCTTCTCCAGGGAGAATGGGATACTTCCAGTCGTGGTTGGGTAATGTGGACTCTGAGCAATCACATGTGAGTTGTTTGCCTATCTTGTACACTTTGGAATTGATATTGTAGCTGTTACTGTTCATTTTCTTGTCTCATTGCTGTTTCCAGTAAATTGTGCTTATCTCAGCCTGTGATCTTTACCTTTTGCATCTCCAATTCGCTTCTTCATCCAGCTGCGGGGTGAGGATGAGGAGAGAGCAAGCAAGCAGTGCATTGTTTCAGTGGGAATGCTAAATAGGGGAATACCATTCCTAGAACCATAGCACTGGGGTATGTGGTTGCCGTGCATCTCTCGGATGTTGCCTAGAAATCTTTGAATTGCAGAGATACTGAGGCTCTTTAGCTGCTGTAGTTCTGTTAGAGAAGTATTTTGAACCTTACCAAGGAAAGACTTGAGGTACTTTCAGACAACAACCTGAGTTTTTTTTTTTTTCCTCTTGAAGTTTTCTCTACAATGACAGAGGGGACCAAGTGGCAAGGATGATGAAAATAGGAAGCCCTGGGAGACTGAAGACACAGAAATGCTCTGCACAGCAGACATTCAATCTCTGAACAGTTACACACAGCAGCACAGTTTGGGTTTAAAGTACACAGGGCCTACTTCTGGCAGAAAAACAAATCACATTGGCCAGAAGCAAGATCATTCTTCATTTTGTGGAAGAATGGTGATATTAATTTTTGAAAGAGACAAAGGGAACTAGCTGTCCTGTCAGCAATGGTATGAAACCAAAACCCTGCTAAGGTAAGCTTCCTTCTCAGCATTTCTCATTAACTAAGTAAAGCACTGACTTTTGAGTACTCAAAAAATTAAAGAAAATTTAATTTGATCTTTTTGCCCTTTGTTGCAGGAACTTGACCATTTGCTCTGAGAGCAGATGGATTGTTGAGATGCCTCTGTATCCCAGCCTCCATTGTCTGTTTAGGAGAGATGTGAACCTGAGATGAGATTATGTGGTACACTTTTATTCACATCTCTGAGTTTGCCATGCTCTTAAGCTCTGGTCCCTCAAATTTTAATCTATCTTCAGAAGACATTTCTCATTCCTTGCCACTTACATTAGGGAAAAAAATCCACCTGAAATGCAAGAAAAAGTGTTTTAGAGCATTTTAAGACTTATTTTCCCAAACATTTCAAATTGACTAAAAATCAGCCTAATCAAAGCCTGTCCTGCCAGGAAAAGTAGTCCAATCAATTCACTATGTTTTCCAGCTAGGTTTTAGGACTCAAAACAGTGATATGCCAAACAATTTTTAAATCATGGGTTTCTCCTTTCAGAGTCACTTGAAGCTGTGGCTCAAAGCAATTCAAAAGTGCACAGCCCATTATTTTTCCAAAAAAAAAGCTCCAAAGTGCTGTGCCTCAAATGGAAATGATTTGGCCATTTGTAAAGCTCTACTTCTAGTGCAAGGAATGGAACATGGGGTTGGGATTGCTTCATATGCCACAAACAATTCTGTTTGATTGTAAGTCCTGCTTAATTTCTCCTATTTTTTTTTTTTCAGAAGAGCTGACCAGAGCTGTGGAAGTTAAATCTCAGATTAACCCCACCAGTTCAAAAATCTTCAATACCATCCTGCAGCCCTTTGTTTCTAAAAAAAAGTTATGTTGCTGGAAAAGAACAGCAAGCTTCATTTTTAGGCAAACACTTTGAAATTTTACCCTTTGGGATGCAACTATATTCTGTCTAGAATAAGGAAGAATCTTATTTTCTCCTGTATATATGTGGTCTGTGGCACTTCTAGTGACTTTTAGTCCATGTCTTTCTCAACTGATAGAGTGAGACTAACTGGCCAGGGCTTTGATGTGAATCTGCCTCTCCTACCACAGTTTCTAGAGAAAGTCTAAAGGCCTTTAACTACAAATAGCCAAATTATATTACCTGAGCAACAGTACACTTTTCACATAGCAAAAGCTCAGAGTAAGAAAGGTAAAATGAAAATTAAAGTTATTAAACTTCAGGCCATGGAAAATACTGTTAAACATCTCCATCCCAGAACACAGTGCATGTCCTTGCCTCCAGGGAGTTACGCAGAAGCTCCCACATGGCAGCAAACTGCTACCTAGGGAGTTTCTTTCACACTGTCATCCTTTCCAGTCCCTGAGATTGAGCTTACATAGACATATCAAACAACTCTTGGAAATATTCCTGACCCCTGTAAGTCACTGATTTGCACAGCCAAACTTTCAGACCAGTCACTGACTCTGCTTGGTGTCAATCAAGGCGGTGTCAATCAAGGCCATCCCTGAAAAACCCTGGGTGTACTTCCAGAGCCAGCACAACTGAAGACCTTTCCCAAAAGATGCACTGGACCCAGTCACCACATTTCAGAAGGTCAGAGGGTCTCAGAGTGCAGACAAGGGCTGCTTCATGCCGGCTGAATGCAGTGCCAGAGAATGGTATGGCAAACATCAACATAAGCTTAATCTCTCCAGAGACTCTGAAGTCTCTGCAGAGCCTCTAAGCCTTACCCACCACACAGGTGCTGGTGGATCTGCCCATCACACTTTGTGGCTCCCTCTCCTCATGAGCAGCATCTAGGGCAATCTCTATCTCCAGTCACAGTGCTTACAGCACAGTCAGTATTTTTTTAAATTGACTTGTCAAAGTAGTGGACAAAAATAAGCAATTGCTGAGATTTTTTGTTTATATATAAAATCAAAGTGGATAATGAGTAGTGTGGGTCAATTCTGTAACAGAGAATCTCTGTGATGCATAGTTCACTTACCCAGACTAACACTGGGTGTTGATTATGCATAAATGAGCATTTTGTGAAGAAGGAGAGAAGGAAGAAACATTGCTGTGTCAGACGTGATTTGCCTACTGGGATCATCTCACCATAACCATGAGGAAGCCTAAGTCATTTGTTGTGCTTAGGTCTGGCATTACCTCTATCTACAGCAATTTGAGAAGTGAGACATCTGGCTTAAATAAATCTTTAGATATCATGAAATGTTTGTGAAACTTACTGACCTGTGGTGTATAGAAGGTCAGACTAGATGATATGATGCTCTCATCTGTCTCTTCCTTCAGCAAAGCTGACATTTCCAATGATGTTTTGTTCAAAATATGTTAGAAGCACTGATAAAATCCCCTTGTGATGTAACTTTTCAAGGAACTCTCCAGGCCAACCCACAGTTATATCTTATATGATTATCATAAATCAAGCATCTACTTCCAAAAAATATTCACTTATGTGGGAGCCACAAACAAACAAAAACACCAATATACCTCACTTCTCCAATCAGCTACCCACTGAGAAAGTGAGACAACTCTTTTTCAGGGCTCTGGAATTCTGAATAAGTTAAAAGAGAGAAAACACTATAATAAAGAATTCAGTATAAGAGATGGAATCTTAACATGACTTTATAGCCTATGTGTAGGTGTTTTATATTAATTTGTTTCTTCCTTTTCCTTTTTTACTGAATCTGCTCTGATGTTCAATGAACATGAAGAAGTTTTCATCAAAAAGGAATATTTAGAAAAAATGAATCCGCCTTTTAACAAAAATTTTAAAATGGGAAATTGTGCTGCATCTATAGCAGAGCATAGATGCACTTTAAAGAAGAGGAATTATGCAGGTATAAGGAGAAAACAAGATGAAATGCTGACAGAACTGACTAGAAAGAAATCTCTTTCAAAGGTGATGTATCCATTCTTCATAGCAATGAATATTAATCCTATTTTGAAGTGGTCTCACTTCTTTCTTTTGCCTGTACTCTTGTTCCAGGTTAATGGTTCTCTCTTGCTCAAAGTACAGCCTGTTTTCTTGCATTTAGTCTAGGTTTTTGTTGGAAGCAGCTACAGTAAAGAGAGGAAGATAAAAAATTCATTAGTGACGTGAAAGAATCAATTTTTCAGGTCTTTGGCATACTGAAACTGCAGAATTTGAAACAATGAATATATTTTCTTCACCTACATCAGATCTTGAAACCTTGAAACCAGCTGAAAAACATATGAAGATATTTGGACAGGTCTGCCAATAGGGCCAGAGAAGTCATATGAATTCAGACTGAGGGACTGGGTTGCACATGGGAACATGTTTTACAGGAGTTATTTTTTAAAGCTGTGGAAAAAGAAAAAGAATGATTGAGAAAAAAAAAAAATAAGCTTTAAAGCCCTTGGTAAAGAGGATCCTGTGTTTTGGAGAGAAGCCAGAACAAACTTTCTGAAAGGTAAAAATTGGTGAGAGAAATACCCATACTAAATGTGGGAGCTGCACGACAGGAGCAGATATCTGTAGCATCCTCTCTGCTGCTTCTGCTTACAGCATGTCTGGAGGGGGATTAGCAATAGTGGGGAGTGGATACATGGCTCAGGTACCCCAAATGCTCATATGTCCTGACCAATGGTGTTAGGAAAGGAGGAACTGTGCCATAAGGAAGGTTTTCAGTTCTGCTCTAGGAAGGCTGCAGGCAAATTATCAGTCAATGCTTTTTGTGTTCCTGCCTGAAAACTGGCCTTGCAGGAGCACTAAGGTGAAAGAAGCCTCTTTCAGAAACAGTGAGCTTTTGGGGAGAATAAAATAATGAGTGAGATGAAGTGGTGACAGGAAGAGCAGGCTGAGTCATATAGTACTTCTTATATGCACACAGTTATCCATACACCCACTGAGGCTGGCTTGATAAAACTCTTACTACTCTTGACTACTTTTATAACCACCAGTGATCAAATCTTCCCTGACTTTAAGTGTCTTCACTTTACTGAATTCTAGGAGGTTTCTTTTGTTGTGAATCTCTCATTAGGAACTCTGTGAGGTACTTAATCTTTGATACTTCAGAATGGAGGAAAAAACCCAAGAAAACAAGATTTTATTGCAACACAGAAGAGAAGACATAACCTTTTTACTATCTAAATGTAAGGAATAATTTCAGAGTTTGTGGAATAAGATGCAGAAAAAAAGCCATGAAGCAGGAGATAGAATAAAAGTAGAAAGGGAGTGAACCCAATCTAGAATTAATCTAATTTTAGACAGGGGACATGACCATACCATTTACTTTAGAAAACTAGTTACAGATTTATATCTAGTTTATAGATGTATACCTGTTTAATACCCATAAAATTAGAATACATAACTAGGAACAAAAAGGCCTTAAGGTTAAAGGCTTTGCTGGTTGACTCATGGTTTGTAACTGAACTTGAGATCTGAAACCCAGGACTACAAACAATTTGTCAGTTACAGCAGCTACAAGACCTAATCAAATCTAAGCAGAAAGAAATTGATGTATTAGCTAGTTATGATTGTAAGGTGTCTCTATTCTTAAAATTAGTGAAATTATGCCTATCTCACAGAAGAGTTGGCATTGCATGTTGTCTCCTGAGGATGCTTGTCAAATACCAGCACTGCTGCTAAAACAGAAAGTTCTGGCTACTCCTAGTTATATCCCCTAAAGGCAAACAACAGTGGCTTAAAGTGACACTGATAAGAAAAGTGAAATAACTTTCTTAAGCAGCAAGTAGCATACTCATAGACATTTAACTTTTTTTTTTCCTTTGCTACTGTTACTGGTTTCTTAAAATGTGTATGTCTGCGTGTGCATTGCTCCAAAATGAGAATTTTTCTGCCTGTATTTCCATGCCTACTTAAATTTAACAATGTACACTGTCATTCCTCTGAAATTATAAAGATGAACTGATATTGATCTCACTGCAGAGATTCCTCACAAATGGTTTTTTAGCACTCTATGCATAAAAAGACCTTGATTTTGATCAGCCCAGTGGGGTTATTTGTACTTATTTAAACTGAAATGTGCTACTGAATCAGAATATCAGAATAATGTAGAAAGCTAAAAAATGTACAAGGCTGTGGAGTATCAAGCATAATTTTTGATATTTCATTTACTTTCATAATTAAGAAAGATACAGTTTTTATTCCATCATGTCTATAGAAGTATCAGAGTTTTTCCTGCAGAGTATTGACTAAAATATACTTACCCAGTGAAACAAAATTTAACAACTGTGTATCATCTGATTGACTTTTACCACTGGAATTCTGATTCCTAAGACTAAAATAGTAGACTAGAAAGTAGTCTAAGTAGTGAAAAGTAGTCTAAGATACAGTTGTATCTTCTGAATAATTCTGATTTACCATAACCAGGACCAGGGACTTTTCCAAAGTCCTTTACATAATTTTGCTTTAAATTCCATACTCCTCCAACATACTTGGAGCAAACAACATGAGGGAATAATATATGACTCCTGTGATGTAAAAGCTCATTAATCATGTAAATAAAAGTGGTTAACTGTATTTTACAAATGGTATTTAAAATATTGAAATGTTGATACCAAATAGTCCTGAAAATAAAATCTAATTATACAAAATGTTGATGCTACCATTTTTCTCACATGAATAGATATAGGAAACATCTACCAAGTCTTTTGAAAACCAAAAAGGAAAACAGTGAAATCATGAGAGTCATTATCCATATGTGGAATTTTAAACTTTTATTTTGTGGCAAATTTATTTAGAAATCAGTCCTAGTGAACTTATTCAATGTCCATTGGTCTGATTTTCTTGTCAACTTTATGATTAATGAAGTGAATTGGCATTATGTAATTAATTTTGATAACTCAAAACTGTCACTCAAGACAAAGCAGTGTAACTTTTATTATTGACTCTTTTCCCCCTTACTTTATATAGGGGGAAAGGTCTCTTTCAGTTATGAATGTGTTTACATTTCCCGATAATTTCACAAGCCAAAATAACCTGCACAAAATCAGTGATTTAATCAATTATTGAATGTACTGAATTACAGCCACATTCCTAGCTTGCTACATTCACTGAACGTTGTCACGAAAGGTATCATGTACAGCCTTTTGACAGTGCAACTCACAAAATTCTGGTGAAATTACAGTAATCCAGATTGAGGCATATAATTTATATTGGTCTTCAACACAGAAAATAAATTAAGACTCCAGGTTTTATTGCCCTGTTATTCTTACAAAATAATTTAAATAACCAACAAGAATTTCTTTATTATACTGAAATCGTACCACTTCAGTCAAACTCTGTCTAATAGTACACTTCAGTTACACTAACTCAAAATAACAGGACAGAGATAGTTCTGATGGTTGGGGCAGACCAACAGGATATCCTTTTTCTTGTTTCGCTTTCTGACTCTCTCATCCTCTGATCCTGGTTGCATTGCTTAATATTTTTAGTACAGATTTTAATGTCAGAACTGGAAAGGAGAACTATTAGTGCACTCAATTTTCTTTGCTGGAGTTTGAGTGGGAGAAATACAATGCATGCTGTCTACATATGACTTTATGGCTGTGCAAATCCAATACAAATATCCCAGTGCCTATCAATGTGCTATTGAGAAAGCATATATTAAATGTTTTTAGAGAAGGAAATGGATATGGAACCACGTCTGGTTATTGATTTTCTTTCTAATTTCTTGCTAGCAAATGACACAGAATTACTTTTTTTTCTAATTTAGTCTCTATTGTGATGACTGTAACTGTGTTTTACATTATTGTGGCATTTTAAGATTTGGAATTATCCATTTATAAAAAAAAAGAAAAAATATAAGAAGAAAGATTATCTTTGGTACAAAGAATTTACAAGCTAAATCAAGAAGATGAACAAGACAAATAATGAGTGTTTGGAAATACTGAAAAAACAGTGACCAGTTAACTCTTTAAAGTCTAAGGACGCTGCTAGGTCGATACATGATTTATACAAATATCTTGGACACTTGTTGCTCAAGTTTCATGATGGATGATAGAAGAGAGAATCCATGAATGTCAGTGGTTGTCTTCTGCTAGTTACAAATAAGCATTTCCCTGCTAATACTGTAGTGAAATTAAGAAACACTTGCTGTCATTGTCCAGGTAATTTTGCTAATTCAGTTTGGACAAAAAGTGTAAATGTGTCTTTGTTGGATTATTCATTATGGTGAGACATTTCAGGCATTATTCTTCCCACAAGGGAGTCAGCCAGTGAGAAGTCACCATGGAGTCTGCCACATCAATAATTTCTGCTTTTATTAGTTTTCATATAATTAGCTGGTTAATTCTGAACATAATAATCTGAAATTTGTGATGTGATCAGAACCCTTCTGATTCTGAAGGATATCTTCATCCCAGAATTTTTTTCTTAATTCCTTTCCTTTCAAACTTTCCTGCTGTTCTAAATATGGTCTGTAAGGTACAACCAAAAATCCATCAAATGTCAATTTTAAAGAGAATGATGTGAGTAAGCTCTTTAGAAAGCAGTCTTTTTTTTTGTCTTGCTACTCTTCCCTGGCTATAATATTCTTTATCACTTCGTAGCATTTTACTAGACAAAGCCAAGACCAAGCTCTTATTCCCCTGCTAAGATAGTCCAGGGGCTGAAGTGCAAATGCAAAACAAAATGGTATCTTTGAGTGTTTTCTGAAGGTGTAAAGATTTTGATCATATTCCTGTTTTGAGAACATTATTCCAATCTTATTTTAGGTGCAATGAAGATTCAAGATTTTGGTTGCTATTGAAAATATGTACAGTCCAGGACATATCCTCAAGGGTCTTTCCAAGAATTCTGTTCACGAGGAATAATTTATGACTCTGGAGGTAGTCTTCTATCTGTCTGTCTGAACAAGTAAAGATAAGAAGTCAGCATTACCAAGCATTTGCTTTTTACTGTTGCTTTCGTTGTCACAAAATATAGAATCACAGAATTATTAAAAGACCATTGAGTCCAACCATTGACCCAGCGCTGCCAGCTCTACACCTAAATCGTGTGTCTAAGTGCCACATCAACATATTTATTGAACACTTCCAGGGATGGTGATTCCACCACTTCCTGAGCCCGTTCCAATTCTTGACCTTCCTTTCAGTGAAGAAATTTTTCTTAATATCCAATTTAAATCTCTCCTGGCACAACTTGAGGCTGCTTCCTTTTGTCCTATTACTTCTTACATGGGAGAAGAGGCTGACTCCAACCTGGCTACCTTTCAGATAGCTTTAGAGAGTGGTAAGTTTTCCTCTGAGCCTCCTTTTGCTCCAGACTAAACCACCCCATCCTCCTCAGCTTCTCAACATGGGACTTGTTTTCTAAAGTCTTCACCAGATCCATTGTCCTTCTCTGGACATGCTCCAGCACCTCGATGTCCTTCTTGCAGTGAGGGACCCAAAAGTGAGCACAGGATTCAATGTGCAGCCTCACCAGTGCCAAGCAGAGGGAAATGGCCACTGCTCTGGTCCTGCTGGCCACATTAATGCAGGCCAGGATGCCATTCACCTTATTGGCCACCTGGGCACACTGCTGGTTCAGTCCAACATCCTTTTCTGCTGGGCAGCTTTCCAGCTATTCTGCTCCAAGCCTGTAGCATTTTACATCTTCAGTTCTTTCAACCAGGTTGTATTATGGACAAAAAGATGCTCTTTATGAGTCATTTTAGATGAGTGACCATTGTAATGTCCAAAATGATGGTACCACAGACAGCACAGAATGGCTGAACTGGGAGGGATCCTGGAGATTGCCCTGACCAAACGTGGCACCAACCACAGCTGCCTGCAGCAGGTTGGTCACTTCTGTTGTATTCAATTGTGCTTATGGCTCTCTTGAGGAAATCCAGCTCTGCACACATAATCTCAAGCCAAAACTAAAATATTCATGGAGGAATAACTTGGCACCTCACCTTTCTCATATGCTAGAGCTACCCTCTGATGAAATATTTTGTCTCTTTTAATTAAAAATTTGCTTAAATTAATTAAATAACTGGCTTAACCTATTTCCTTTTACAAGTCCTCTTTCTCATAGGGAAGTCTATTTTTCCTATGAGAAATGGATGACAGGAAAAGCTGTGAGCTCTCTACAGAAAAAAGGTGAATCCATACATTTTATTAAATACACTCAGTTATATGCAAGTATTAATTGTGTCTGTGCTGAAGATTGCCCTGATTTCTGTGAGAATCTGGTCTTTTGATTCTGGGAATGAATTGTTAGTGAAGATAATTGGTTTTTACCATGTGGTTGTTTGACTATGTGAATGGATGGATTGAACTTCAAAGCCAGGTTTTATTCTCTGTTCTGCTTGGTATGAATCCAATTTCAGTCAGAAAAGATAAGCAGTGAAATCATTTGGTGCCTTGTCACTCCCATGTCTGTTGCAGATGCAGCAATAATCTGTTACTTGCTGAGGAAAACATAAGAGCTGTATTCAAGAGAAATGGTCTTTTTGTTTTGTAGGTAACTGATACCTGGCAATATGTGAATGCCTTGAACAACATTAATACGCAAGAAAAAATATGAAAAGAAGAATAAAGTGCAGGAAATCTTTGCAATTCTGAAACTAATGGATATGCAAAATATTTAAAAGATCATATTGTTCAGAAATGAGAACCCTGTTCTTTCATTATCAAATTTTTACTGACAGCTGCAGGTGTCAAGGCTGAAAAGACAGAGATGGTGTAACTCTTCAAAATGCATCTTACGTGGTTCCACCTGGAGCATCCTCCTCTCAGTAACATCTGCTGCATTCCCAAATGGATCCCCATGAGCAGAGTGTGCATCCACCTAGGAGAGTATGAGGCACTGGTGACTGGCAGCATTCCTGCAGGCTCAAACACTGAAAATTACTTCACAAGATGGGTATGTGGCAACTTCTGTACTTGCTATGTCATGTTTCTAAATACCAAAAAAAACCCAAAACCAAACCAAAACCAAACGAAAAAAAAAAAACAAACAAAAAACCACCACCCAACCAAAACAAACTGAACCAAACCAAACAAAAACCCCAACCAATTAAACAAAAACCCCCAAGCCCACAAGACCAGAAAGAGACAGAAATGGGGAAAAGATCTTGTAGATTATTTTTTAACAAAATCTTACTTAATTTGTATAAAGCAGCAGATTATGTACTGAAATCTGAAGAGTTGGGTTTTGAGAGCAGAAGAGTTTGTGGAGAGAATGATAAGAAAGGTGAATCTGTCTTTTCTCCCTGAGTGGAAGCTCAGAGAAGTAAGAAAAGATGGAGAATTCCAGCAGATACTAATTACTACCTCAGGAAAACAAATTGAGAACTCTCAGCTCCCTGAAGATCCCTGAAGTACCTCTTTGCTTCCAGAAGAAAATGTGCCATGCTGAGCTGAGACATATCCATTTCTCATCTGTACAAATACTGAGGCAGTAGGAAATGGAATTTTCTCCCCTTTTAGGGGAATTTAGACACAGAAAAGCTGTGGTGGAATTGATCTCCCCCAGTTTTAACCAACTAATGGATATCTAGACTAAGCTGGTTTTAAATGCCCATTTTTTATTCTCAGTGATGAATAGAGAAGGGATGCTTTGCCCCAGTATAGAAATGTCATTACCCACAAAGCGTAACTATACAATGAATCTGATTTACAGTGATTTACCATCTTTTTACTTTGATTGTTTTGCTTTCGTGTAGGTTTTTTGAATTTTTCTTTGTTGTTATGCATATTCTAAAGGGTACAAATGGTAGGATTAGGAAAAATATATACCATTTCAAAAAGTCTACTAAAAAAAAATATTAAAATATTTAATCAAGAAATCTCAATGATGTTCATTGTGTAATACTCTCATTGAAATCAATGAAAATGTATGTTCATAAACCTGTAAAAAATCTATGCGGTCTAATTATAGGCAGCTTAATTGCTACTAGTAACAGCACTCTGAAAAAAATTTCACAGCTTTACCTATGACTGAAGGAATTGATTCAAAAATTCCATTACAATTCGTTAAAACAGAAAAGAAAACTTTCAATATTTCTTGTATTAGAAGGCATTTATAATTAGTGGCATGTTTTATTTCATGGACATAAAATTTTCATAGCACTTTTCAGATATGTTCCTCTCTCTAAAAATAAAATATAGCTTTCTCTAAATGAGTTATAACATGAAATATGCGTGCAATGTCTTATTTATCACCATATTTATATGTACTATGTATTATGTACTATTCACTGTAATGATTTTTTAAAGATTTATAGAACCAATCTCTTGTGAAGAGTGCATAGTTTTCAGAGCTATATTTTTTAGGACCACGTGAAGTTTACCTGTTGCTTGTACGGATACAACTAATGATGATATTTTCAATAATAATGATGATGATGATGATATTAATGATAACAATCCGTGAGAAGTAAAACTTCCTGAAAGCTTGTCTGTTTTAACTAGATAAATTATAGAGCTTAATAGATCATGCTACTTCCTATAGAAACCTTGTCCTTCTTGTATATTGAGGCCATCAAATCAGCAGGGTAACACACAATTTTCTCAAATGTTAATTGATGTAGTTAAAGTGGACCCAGAACTTTGACCATGTAAAGACTTTCAGTTAGTCAAGAGAAAATATTTTATTTTGGAAGTATAAATACAAGATATCTCATGAAAGGTTAATACTTGTGTTTATGAAAATAACACTATTATGGATTAATTAAAGGATTAAGCCCTCAGTCCTCTTTCCCCCTCTGCCTTATAAAGGAAAAAAAAATGTTTTTTCAGCAAGAAGCAAATAGGCCAAAAGGGAGAGACTAACATAGGAGAAACAAGTATTCATGCAGAATTTTGTTTTCTACATTGCTGAAGGATAGAATTTTTAAGTTTGAAAATTTTACTTGACTCCTTTATTCTTTTGTATTTAATTCTATATGCCATGCTAATTTAAAGTCTATTTATTTTTAAGAACCAAGACATATCTAAGAGTCTTGAATACATGTTCACACCCTTAGTTATCTAAATATTTACAGGAACATCTCTAAGATAATTTTTGACTTTATAAGTGGTTTTGAGTCTACTAATTCTGTTTTAACAGGTTTTGGAAGATCTCTGTTGTTAAGTAAATAAAATCAATTTAATCAAAAAGTTATTTTTGTGAGATGCTCTGTAAATCAGGCAGGTGATAGATGTAATCTGACTCTGGTTACACTTGTGAGACTGTTGGCAAAACACATACAACTATATGAAGACACTCACAGTCTAGAGGTCCACATTCAGTTAAATGCTCCTTTCTTAGAGTAAATAGAGGGAAAAAATCTTGGAAGCAACCCACATCATCTTAAGTTATTCAGAACTGACCAAAGGAGTTGTGCATTTAAAATACCTGCTCTCTGCAGGCAAGGCAACATGAAATGAATAAATATCTGCACTGAAGACGTTGAAATTGGAACATGACGAATTGTACTGTGCTTCAAATTATACTCTTGTAAGGGAAGGAGAGCAACTCAGCCCAAGCTGAAGAACTGTTAATGTGTGGTAACTGGGTAGAGAAAATGGAGTACAGTAGTTACTGAATTGTGCTGTATTTATTAATTATTTTGCTCTTAAATTTGATTTATTGATGTTCTGTGTATATTTATGATCAAGAGACTTTTTCGTCAAGGCATTTTCCCTGCTCACTGTGTGATGAGCTAATGGATGTTTATTACATTTGCAAGAGACACCAAGTTGGGAGAAAGGCACTAACAAGACACTGACAGAATTCAAAGTTACCTTAGCAAATTCAAAAGTGGGCTGAAAAAACACAAGGTATTCAAAAAGGACAAATGTGAAGTTCTACACTTAGGTGGCAAAGCACACAGCAACATGAACTGGAGAAGTTGGGCAGCTCCTCTTCATAATTAGAGCTGTTGGTAACATGAATTAGAAGTTCAGGATGAATCTAAAAATGTGGTGCTCTTTCACTACAAGCACAATTCTGCAATGCTTCAAAAAACCCTCTTGTTTTATTTAGGGAGATAACCTCTCCACTTCATTGGATGGGTTTATCTAGGGTACCATGCAGTCTAGAGTTCTGGAAAGCCTTTCCAGGAAGGGCATAGACTGACTGAAGACAGTGTGGGAGAGATAAAAATATCACAAACTGGTCTGTGAAGGCAGAATGAATGGACTCTATGTTTAGGACCTTATTTATGGAATTTCACCTATCTCCCTTGAGTTCTTAGGACACCTGCTAAAGGCATAAATGGTAAAGGCATGGTTTTGTGTGTTCCAGAGACACTTCCTCCTTTAATAACTAACTAATAATTTCCTCCTATGGAAATTTCCTACTGAAGCAACTTTTACTTGTGCTTTTTTTGCAATTTGCAGATAATTTTTGAGCTAAATATCTAGCAAATAACATAAATGGGAGGGTCCGAGTCTTGACAAATTCTATGTGATGGATAAACTGTGCTAATATTAACTTACTTTTAGCCACAAAATTTTGAGCTTACTCTTAAACCAAAGAATTTTCTCCAGACCTCATTAATTTTTCTTTAGAGGTAAACAGAAAGTCTCCTTATGGCCACCATGTTTCTGTGATTTGAAGACTGAAAAGTAAAAACCAACATGAACTATAGCTTTGAAAATTGACAGAAAAATGATGAGGTGATGAAGCATGTCAGCATGTACCAATATTTACTCCATAGGTCCAGCTACTACCTCTATTTGCTTTTATGATGAAAAATATTTCAGTTTGCAAAATATCACATGGTCATAATCAGACGCCCTAAGTCACATTCCCTGCTGTTGGTGAACAGCTGGGTGCTAACAGAAAAACAGAATGATAGTAGCAGTTGTTTCATTTTTACTCTACCCTATAAAATTGAAGTACTTCAGAGAATTTAGAAACAGAGGTAGTCAATATGATTCTGCTTATGAAAGTGCACCATAGAATACGGGATACCTTTTGGTGAAAATTATTGTAAAAACCACTTTTTCGTTGTTTATTTGGGGGTTTTATTTTATTTTGGCTTTGGTTTGGTTTGATTTGGTTTTACTGGATCTAGACTGCAGGGGATAGATAATGACATGGTTATTCATCTTTAAACAAGGAGTTTTTTCCTTAAATTATTTTATTTTTTCATGAGTTACAAGATTTTTTCTTAAGAGTAATTTAAGGAATTTTCAAAAAGCCAAAGGGAATAATTGGAATACAAAATTTAAGAACTATTTTATTACAAATCAGAAGGTAATGTTACTTTATTCTGCTATAATTGTATTTATAGCTATTGAAATTATGAAGTGCTTAAAGGGAAAATGGTTAAGATAACAGCAATTATTTTGTTCCAAATGGAAATGGATACAGGGAATTTTGATTGGTTTGTGCTGGTCAGCTTGTCTTCCAATAAACCAAACCACCTATTTTCCTCCCAGTTCTCCAGGTAATATGAAGAAAGTAAAGTCCAGCACATTGAAGTTCTGGTCTCTGAAACTTCTCTTTGGAAATGGAGCCCAATGTGGATGTGGTAAAATTCTCTTTTTATGTCTGTCTCATTTTGTTGGAGAATCTTGAATGGCTTTAAAGAGCATTCCTCAACCTGAAAAGTCCTTTTCATCTATTCTCTTGGCTTTATAGTTACTATTTCTCCCATTCCTATATCACAGGGCTCCAAACAATACTGCTATTGCTGGAGTGAATAAGAAATTCTGAGGTCTGGTGGCAGCTTTCATTAAGAAGAAGAAAGCCATAGCATCTCACCATGGGAGGCATTTCTAGACTGGTGGGCACAGCTGTTTCCCCAGAAAATCACCTTTAGATATGCAGCTGTATCTGGTTGGTGCTAGAAAAGGCATTTCTAGGCACATGTCTTTCTCACAGCACAATAGCTACACAAACCAACACAGTCATACAAGTGACCCTTAGGTCAGGAGCAGATTTCTGAAGACTTTCCTGGTAAGGAATGAAATGAAAGTGGAACACTGGCAGGACACATCCCTGGACAGCAGGGATGTTTCCTTCTGTTTTCACCCGCTTTGCCTATTGCATACTGAATTCCTTTTGACCTTTCACTCCTTCTCATTCAGCAAACCTAGATCCTTGCTCAGTTTTGTATTTCCAGAAAAAAAAAAGACACCAACAAATTGCTTCAATTTTTAAGCAACTTGCTTTCCACAGCATAGCAGCTACTTGGAAAGACAAATGGCATCACTCTAAATGTCCTCCCCTTCTTCCCCCAGCTTTATATGCTGATGCCATATGGTGTGGGATATCACTTTGGTCAGTTGAGGTCATCTGTCCTGGCTGTGTCCTCTCCCAGCTTCTTGGGCACCCCCAGCCTGTTTCCTGGTTGGGGTGGGATAGGAGGCTAAAAAGTCCTTCATGTTGTAAGCACTGCTCAACAATAAAGAAAATATCCTTGTGTTATCAACACTGTTTTCAGAACAAAAATCTAAAACACAGCCTCATGCCAGCTACTATGAAGAAAATTTACTCTATCCTAGCCACAACCAGCAGAGACAAGTGAAATAATTATATTATCACCTGTCTTTAGACACATTTAAAAATTTTCTCCTAAAACAAAAGACATTGAGAATATTTTATCAAAGTAAAGGAAGCCGAATTAACCTCATCACAAAACATTTCATGCTGCCATTTTCATGAATTTAGGCACATGATACTTGTTATTTTAAGGTATTCTTATTTTAATGTGCACATCACCCTTAGAGTTGACACTCTAGGGAAAAAAAACTCTAATATTCTAGTCATTAAAAACCAAGATATTGAATGCTTAACGTCCATTGGTTTTAAAGCAATCTACAGGTGTTAAAAAATTCATTGAAAGGGAATTAGTCACTATAGGATCTGTCTCTTATGGAAGCAGAAAAGGAGAAAAGTGGCAGTTAAGGGAGAAGAGGAATGTTCAATTTGAACATTTCATCAAGGAATACATACATAATTGTGCTGCATAAAATTCAGAGTAGATGCAGAATAACACTAATTTTCATGTCAGGTACAAGGAAATCTCAGTGTGATTAATAAAAGAGAGTGATAGAAAAGGAGAATAAAATTGCTTGGCAGCTTCATATGTAGGAAAGAGATTATTTTTCATAAATTATATTTTTAAAAATCTTAATTTTAAACACCATAAAAAGGAAATGGAGAAAGACTGATAATATAAGCAGTTGCCTCAGTGAAAATAAGGTTTTTAAGAAAGAGCAAGTTTGAGTCATCTGAATTTTGAGCCTTTGAAAACTACACTTTGCAGCAATTTTCACATCAATAATTTTAACAATTACACATTAGCATTTTGAAAGAACAGAAAATATAAGTGAGACACATACAATGTGGTGATTGAGACATCTGAAGGTGGGAAGCAGCAGGGTTCATTCTAGGATTAACCTCAGCAGGCAGTAAACGGTGGAAGACCTCTGCCTCACACTCTGCTCCTAGTGGCTCTTGTAGACCAGATAATATCTGTGTGCCCACAGCTGTGGTGCCCCTGGACACACTCTGCAGCAAACAGAGCAGGGCTCGTTCTTCCTCTGAGAGCTTTAGAGAAGGAGACATGTTTGCAAGTCCTCTTCAGGCAATGCATTGCCTTACAGGCCACTTTTTCCTTTGGATGGCACTGTCTCCCCACCTTGTAGAAGTTTTTGGGACTACGGACTGTCACACCTACCCAAAAACAGTCCTTTAGTCTCCAGCAATAGCCTTTTCTGCACTAAATTATTTTAGAATATTGTTGTAATATTTTCTGCATGAATAATTAAGATCACAATTCGGTTCATTTCTACTAAATTTGCCACTCTCACTTTCAAAGAGAATTAAGATCCAGCAGTCTTGGCATTCCTCCCAAGTTGGAGAGTACTTGGAAAGGTCATCCCCTGGATGAGAAGGCAAGTCTTACATACTCACTGTAGTATTTTTTGAGTTTTTCCTGATATAAGTGAATAACTTTGGGGGAAAAAAAGCAAAAAAAAATGAGGTTCTTTGAAAATGATTATTGTAAAGAATCAGTTATTTTAAAGTAGAAAGATATAATTTACAAAACAAGGAGTTAGATTTAAAATATGAAGGAGATCAGATGATAACTTCAATGATCCCTTGTGAAAATAACATTTGTGAATGCATTTCTTTTTCCTTGAGGACAAAGCACACTGACTGACTCTAAATATTGTTATAGTGTCATTCTTTTTCTGTACCTGTTATGTTTCTACACATCTATTTTCTAGATTGTCAGCTTATTTGTGGCATTCTCCTAGACCATCATGGTTCTTCCTGACATCCATGTTAACTTGGTTTCTGGGGGCTTTGTTTCTTTGCTTTTGATGTCAGTGCTTAGAAATTGGATGAGTCAACTATAATATATTTAAATACTACAAGGAAAACATAAGACTGATATTTTGATATTTCATGAGCCACCCAAGATATGTTTTCAAATAATGTCCTTTTTGTTATACTGCGTGTACCCTTGCGTGTGAATTCTCAAAATTGCAGACTACACACACATAAATAAGGCACTTTCAAAGATTTCCTTTCCAGTTTCTTTTCTCCATTAAATCAATTATTTGTCCCAAATCTTCTGTTCTTTAATATTTTCTGCCTGAACTCTCTTATGGAAAACTACACTGTTAACTCAAAACAGAGATTTGTTTTATGAACCATTTCAAGCCACTTTTGGTTTGTTGGTGTCTTCAACCATTACAGACTGTTTCTTTAAGCTTTCTGTATATTTTTTTTTTCCCAAGGGTAATTTGGAGCACGTTCCATCTTGGGTTCCACAATGGATTACACTGGATTTGGAGCTGCCTCCTCCTGGAAGGACTTATCCCAGAAAGGAACATCTATGAATTCCAACCATAGAATATCATGAACTCAAGCAACAAAAGTCAGAGGCAGAATTTCCATCAGCCTCCTCCAAGAGTCTCAGCCTTTGTTACCCTTTCTTATGCTACTGTATCAGTCTTGCTGCCATTAAGATTGTCAGTCCACAGAACAACCATTCTGTTTATCCCTGCTGATTTTATGGAACTTTTCAATTCTTTCCTAAGTCTCCTATTTACCCAAGAGGATAAATAAATGAAAAAGAATTATTAACTCTAGCGAATCCTAAATTTTCTTTAGGTGCTTTTTTGACCACTCTAAGATATTCAGCAAGCTTCTGCCAAACAGACTGGGACATCCCCTGTTGAGTGTTCACCTGTTTCAGGACATCTTGGAGACAATTGTTTTCTAAAAGACAAATATGCCAGATTGTGTCATTTTCTCCAAATATCTCGAGATACAAAGGCTTTTGTGTGTCTGACAGGGTTCTTCTAGACATTAATCATCATTCTAATCAGACTGTCCAACACTTCCCAGCCCACAGACAGCTGTGGCAAATGGCACAGCTAGTGCCTAGGCAAATCCCTCCAAACCATTTTAATGCAACAGAAGTAATTAACTCTATTAGCATGGCTGGATCTGTCTACGCTTAGAACTAATCAACCTAATTGTCACGGTAAGAGAATTAAACCCTTTAGATGAAAAAAAATGCATCTGGGTTGGTAATTTGGGGAAAAAAACCCTAACCTGTTAGGTAAAAAATACATTGGGACAGAGTTGAATAAATCTTGTAATAAACCCCAAAAGAATTTAAAGCAAATAAAAATTTTCCGAATTGTTTTAAATCATAAAGCAAATTTTCAAAAGATATTAAAATTATCCTACTAATGCCATTTAAACCGCAAGAAAATATGCTTATTTCAAATTTATGAGTCCACAGCTCTTCATTTAAAATAATTTATAAAGTGTTCAGTATCAAATGAGCAAAGATTCAAATTCCATTTAAAGTCAGTGCCCAGTGAATAGTCCCTGCAAATGAAACTATGCCTGAGAGCTCAGTTCTGAGGTATGTAGCATTCCCTCAAAGCCACCGTTAGATTTTGGTACAGCCATATGCAGTGACAAAAGCTGAGCAGGCCCAGAAGATGGGAAAATGGATTTTTAAGTGAAGAACCTCTTCCTGGGACTGTCCAGCAGATCACTAAGACATTTAGCACTGTTTTGTACTATCACACAGGTCAAACTTTTGCCCCAGCACATTCACATAGATCTTGGGAGGAAGTATTTTTAGACTGTCTTACAGTCTACACAACAACTGCTGAATAAAAAGGGAGGGACAGCAGGCTCAAGCACTGTCTTGCTGATTGTTCAAGCTCTCTACACAATTTGGGACCAGCTCCCACTGTCTTGGTGCACAGGCCTGAGTCAGAGCAAATACCCCACACAGCTATCCACTACCAAGACATAACCCAAACAGGCTCTTTCCACATCCTTCCAACATCAGAATTTATACCCATTAATACCCAGATTCATCTACATGCCAAGCATCAATGAAACTCATGTCCCAGGTTCATGTTAGAAATCATGACAAGCTATTCATATTACCTCAGAAGCTCTAAATTGACAAAACTGCTCTCAAAAAATGACAGTATATTGGGCCTAGGTGGGTGATATGTAGAACCCACGGGAGGCTCAGTGTTGGTCAGTTTGTGCCTCTTGGCTTCAAGGCCAAAGAGTGATCCCTGGCTCTATTTTATTTAGTAAAATAGATGCAGCCATGGTTATTTTACTTCTTTTTCAAAAGTTTGCACATCTGATACCTTCTTCTGTTCAGAACCACTTTTAAAAACCTCACTTTTTTACTCATCTTGCATAGAAGGGTGAATGTAAAGAAAAGATACACACCTGATAATCTTGCTGCACTAAAAAGAGACAAATTCTGGTAAAATATTGCACTTGACAGCTTTGTGTTTCCATGCTTTTTAAACTTTGTATTAAGAATTCCACTATCAGGTTTCTGGCACTATCTGGTTTCTGCCCCACCGATTCACCTGCCACGCATCATCTGAAAGCTAAGAAACTTTTCAGGGGGATTTCAGGAAAATGGATATCAGGGAACAAAAAAAACGACAGCCATGGATAAGGACCACTGCAGAGTCCACAAATCCAGGAATACAATGGTCACATGGAAGAATAAAGAGAAAGTATGTTTTTAACTAAACACTGAAAGGCATTAAAAAATTTGAAATGTTTTCTTTTTCATTATAAACCACTTTCTAGTTGCTTTTCTAAGAAATTTAAAGTATTTTTGATGTAACATTCTTTCCCCCTAAATTTTGTATCATTCTCCTTCATTTGCAAAAGAAAGTTGAAAGTTGAAAAAGAAAGTGAAGATGAGAGAAAAGATAAAAGAGATAAATGAAGAAAATCAGGAAAATACCCTAGAAAGAATTGCTGCAGGAATTTCATGCTCTTTCAAACCTCACAGTTTAGACATGTCCTTTTATTTCCTTCTTCTGACCAATTCACAGCACCAATTCAGACCACAGGCTGGAAAAAAAAAGCCTACTTGGTAATAGAGCAAAGATTTTAAAAAATCCCATCTCTAAACCCAACTCAAGCACATATATCAGACAAGAGAAAGAATTTATTTTGTTGTCTCCTCACTAACTAACTGATTATACCACTTTCATCCTATTTCAAAGTTCTTCATGTCAGAGACACCATCAGTAATACATCAACATATTAAGACTTCACTGACTATGAGGCAAGAAGGTAAAATGAGGCTGCTAGAAAATACATAAAGCTGAAGGAACAGCCATGGTATGCTATTAACTCCAGTCTTCATCTCTTTGGGCTACGATATGCTTAATTACCCTGATGTCAGGAAGCATTATTTTTCTCCTTTTCCTTTGCATTTGAAATCATCTATGTCTGGTACACTTCATTATTTCCTTTAATTACATTTACAGTTTTTAGAAACCTTGTTTGCATACCTTCCTGTTTGCTGACTTTAATAGTTTGAGATTTCATAAATTGGAGAGAAAGAGAAAAAGCATGTAGGTAATATATATGAATATATATGTCTAATGAAAGGGAAATCATTATGATCACTTAAATAGGATTTAGTAAGACATGATTTAAATGGAGCAAATGATACAAGAATGCACTACATTCATTTTGAAGTAGCAGTCATCCAAACTCACCATGCCATAATAGGCAAGTCACACAGAATAAATTAAAAAACATCAAATACAGCTCTCCTCACATCAAAAATCATTGGCTGAATTAACATCAGGCTACTGCAGGAAGGACAAGAATCATCCAGCTGGCTCTTGAATTATACAAAGACACATTATCACCTCATTATGACTGTGAAGTAATAACTGAGAAGAGCTAATTTTGAGTAACAATACATAAATATTCAAATTTCATTTGTATGTTCCTAAAATAGTGATGAGTAAGAAGTAGGAGAGATTGGACTCTATTAAAAAATATTAAAACAAAGAAAATTTAAATTTACCTCCTGAAACTGTCTTGAAGTACATATCACATGTTCCATAAAAACAAAAATATTTTCACCTCCATAGAGTAGTGTTTTAGCTAAAATTCTGTGAAGAGGGAACAGAGAGAAACTACTCATGAACATCTGCTCAAGCAAAACAATCTTTGTTCTAATATTCTTTAGGATTAAATTTATTCACACAATATGAATCATGATTTTTGATCAGGAGACTCTCTCTTGTAAGAGAAAATGTCAGAAATGTTTGTTCTAGCCTCAGTTTGTATTGGTATTTGTGTTTCTAGTCTTAATCTTTTCCCAATGTATTGAAGCAGAGAGTAGAAATAACACAATGTAAATTAAGTACCACACAGCATAAATAACAAATTACTATGTGTACATTTAAAAAATGATCTGTGAGAGAGGCACTACGTGAATGTCAGGCATGAATGAATGCCAGGCTAAGTAAGCTCTACAGGCACAAACCATACCTTGATTCAAGATGATAAACAAATGTATCACCAAAGCTTAATCACTAATTATTTGTGACTGCAAAATGTGATTTTGTTTGTCAAGCTAACTGCTGTGAGTCATTTGCTTGCTCTGAGTGGAAGAACATGATCAAGGCATTGATACTTAACTTAAGCCAGTATTTTCTGAAGTCCGTGGAATTATGTCACGAAAGAATGTGGGGAGTTGGTCTATATGACAGTTTACTACAATTTTACCATAATTTCTGAATTTGAGTCCTCAGTTTGTGTAAGTTGATTGAATCCTTAGGACTGTGTTGTAGCACAAGACTATATGTTGTTTTTCTCAGAGAAATTCAAACTTATCAAGGAAAAGAAAATCAAATCCATACAAAGGCCATGGATCAAGTTATAGCCCAAAATGCAGAAATCTATAGTGGTCTGTGTGCCCGTCCATTTGAAGGCAACAAAAAAAACTGATGGCTCACTCTCATGGCATTTTCTTGAGTCAGAGATGTAGCTGAACTCTGAATATTCTGATATTCACCCAAGACTATCACAGTAGGTTTCTTTTTAAAGGCAGAGAAGAAATCAAGCGCAGACAAGGATCATTATTTGTGAGGTCTGTCTGACAAAATCTTCATATCCACTGGTGGAGCTCTGCAGACTATGGTGGTGTACCAGAACTGGGCAGACACAAGTGTACCATGACTTTTTCACACAGCAAAGTGTGTAGCACAGGGCAGCAGTGATGCAGCAGTGCTGAATGTTCACCCCTGGCATAGGAACACTGCAGAGTGGGGTAAGTGCTGTCACAATTAGCTACAAAGCTATTGGAAGATGACTTCTGATGTCAGAAGATGTTGCCTTCCTATTTCTAATGGCAAAATGCCAAGAGGGCATGACATGGAGAACTGCAGCCCCTCAGGGACTAGACCAAAATATACCCCAATGTGCCAGCATATGGTGGGGTTGGAAGGCAGTGATATTTCCCGCCAAACCAAAAGTTTTTATATGACTCTGGTTGATGACATAGAGCTTAGACCAATTTCTTTGGGAAACTCAAACATTTTGTTTTGACTTGCTCTCTTTCTGATGCACCTTTGGACATGAACAGTGGGTTTAGCACAAATCCTACTTATAGTAAATGATGTAGATCAGAAATAAAGTTATTGCATCTTTCAGTTTCTCTGGTACTCCGGGAACAACCCCGGCTTTCTTTCTCAAACTTATTTTTCAGTCATGCGAGAGAAATAGAGCAGTTTAAGTGAGTGCTGAGATGTTTTAACCCACCATGCTTCTCAAGGGAGTTGAAGAAGGGAGGCACTGAAACATACACAACAGTCTGGCTCTCAATTTGTTGAAACACTGCAGGCTAAGTCTGTCTGAAGTGGCATGTCATTCTGCTTGACTCATCAGATGACACCGTCAGTCTTTGGTAGAAACAAAGGGAGTTAAAGCACAGAATGTGTCAAGAGCAAACAGGCCAGCTTCACGATTAACATGAAGCCCAGTAGAGTCTGTCATTGGTGAAATGCACATATAATGGTTAAAAATGGAAAAAGGTTTGATTCGAACTTCTGAATTGAAAATTAAAATTTGAGTTAATTTTTTATGTCAAGATTTTTTCCTTCACCAAAGTGCAATAAAAATACCTGTTGAAACATAATAACACACAAAAGTTCATCTGTTCATTGATTACACCTTTCTTGTGAGGGGCAGATAGTTGTACTGATTTGTTTTGGGACAGCCACAGACATAAAATATTCTACTGCAAATGACCTTAACATCTGTTTTTATCATTTTTACCCCACAGTTCCAGCAGTCAGCGATGTGTAGAATTGCCTAAAAGTTTTGTATGGAAATATTTTCTAAGTATGGGTTTTGCATAATGCAAGACTCCTCTTTCATACAATGTGGATAGAGGGCCTTACACTTAATAATAATACAGAACATGAATGGGCTTGTTAATTAATTTATTGTAGAGCTATTTTCTTATATAAATCTACTTAGTTTCAAAATGTGTAAATCCAAGCTGTGTTATTACATGTTTGTTGACTCACTTTATTTTCATTAATTTACTGGATTGAAAAATCTCTGAGGCACCCAATGGAAGAGATGAGAATAAAAAAATAATTAAACTCTTGTCATTTATAGCATTGTACTGAGCTGTTTTATTATATATAAAAGCACCATAGTTTTTCTCAGAGCAAAAATTAATATTTATTTATTATAACTTTTATGAGAGCAGAATGTAATATTTTTTCCTCTGAAAAGACCTCTTGAAAATTTCACAAGTAACTTTGGTATCAAATTTCTCTTGACTTTTGGACTTTTCCCTCTACGTTATGTCTTCTTGACCTTATCAACCCTGTCTGTCATTTGTAACTTCCAAATTTCCAATTTACAAATGTGTGTCCTTACTATATAAAAGTAATGGAAGAATTTTCTAGGAAATGATTGTTTATTTCTCAAGATCATTCAAAGTCTATTTATTAATTGGATCAAGTCTATGGTTTGGAGCTGTTCCCTATATTTATAAAGGCACTTGTATTCAGTTAAAATACTATAAGTGTATGTGAATCCCAGTATGTAAAACTGTCCAACCGAATAAAAAACAATTCTGAAAGAAAATTGGAAATTTTCATTGGATATTCTAAGACTTATATCTTCCTGCGCATATAATATATTTATATACAATGCTTTCCCTTTTAAAAAAAGGGGCTGTTTATTTCAGCTGATTTTTATTCCATATTAAATATAAATACTGACTGATTTAATGACATTTGGAGATGATGTGCATCAACAACTTGCAGCCCAGAAGAACAAATGTGCCCTGGGCTGCATCAAAAGAGGTGTGGCCAGCAGGCTGAGGAAGGTGATTCTACCCCTTTGCTCTCATGAGACCCCATTCGGAGTGCTTCATCCAACGCTGGGGTCCCCAGCATAAAAGAGATGTGCACCTGTTAGAATGAGTCTAGAGGAGGATCACTAAGTTAATCAGAGGGTTGGAGCACCTCTCCTGTAAAGACAGGCTGACACAGTTGAAATTGTTCAACCTAGAAAAGAAAAGGTTCTGGGCAGGCTTTACAGCAAAAAAAAAACCCAAAAAAACCAAAAAAAAACCCCAAAAAACCCAAACAACCGAAATTTTAAGATAAACGTTTTCTATCTCCCTTCTGAAGAATATTGGTTGAAATTACTGCCATCATTACTGTCATCAACACTACTTTATGATAATTACCAATTCATGCTGAGACAGTCTTCTGGCATAGAACATTTCAGTACAAATGGTTCAATTTTAGAAAAGACCCATCCTACTGAAAACAGGTTCTTTCTCAAGTAATGAGTGAGAAATGAGACTAGGCAATGCTAGCTGCTCTGCCAATAATATGATCAAGAGTATTATTACTAAAAGAAGTCTAGAAAACCAGATTCGCTTTACTGAGGTAAATTACATAAACTCACAATCCTGTTGTTGTATTGCAATGGTGTGTTATAATGTTTCTCAGAACTTGTTGTAGTGGCTTCCTACAACAAAAAGGGTTTAAGAAAGAATTTGGTTTGCAATACCTTTAAAATAGTTACTCTTTTGAAGAAATGTTGGGACCAGGAAGAACAGATAAACGAATTATTCTACTGCTTTAATTTGAAGTAGTTCCATGTGTGTTCAGGTTTACTGCCTGCTATTAGACACTTGACACAACTCAGACAATGTAGTCCTTCCAACCAGGTTTTCTGTAGAAGCAGTTCTAATAATACCATAATTTTCATAAAGAAATATATGATTTTCACTGTAAAAAGTAAGATTTGAAATTTAGATATCAAGAACATAAGACAAAAATTTCTGAAACATAAACCCTTGGACAGAATTTTTTTTACTACTTTAGTACACTTTCACATATTGAAATGCCATCAGAAGGCTAATGGCATGAGGGGTGAAGGCTGACACTTGGATTCCCTGGTCTGCTTTGCTACCAGGCCTCTTGTGCCAACTCTGAGCCCAATCTAAAGCAAAAAAAAAATTTTTAAAAATTAGGAAAACAGTCTTTTGTTACAGCAGTGGAGCAGTAATAAAGAATGTAAAGAACTAAAGAGGCATAACCCTGGGATTTAATAAAAGACTCTTTTGTACTCTTCAGTATACTATAGTGGAATGTGGTCAGTCTTTCAGCAACTCATGACCAGAGAAGTGGAGGTAATTTGCTAATTTGAATTATTCAGTGTGTCGCAAGGAAATGCAATTATTAACTTCCCTCATCTCTCCCTATGGCATACTCAGGTCAGTCTCTTTGCCTCTGTCATTTTAGACAACCATGTCCCAGTGGTGCTTGTCTCTGCTTTTATGTAAAGCAGCAGTTGACTGAGAGGCCAGGACTCCTCACATTTTTTTCTTCAGTGGCAGCCCTACTTAATTTTGGCTAAAATCGGTGGGAAAACTCCTGCTCACTTCAACAGGATCAGGGTTCATCCTGGTTGAAACATTAAAACTTATTTCATAGCACAAAGGAGCTGAAGAGATAGTGGCAGATGGTGGGGATGAGCCTGCCTAATCCCAGTTTGGTGCATTTATCAGGAATATTGCATAATGTAAGGATTTCACATATTTTAAAGAGGAATTAATATTAAATAAATGAAGGAAACATGCTATTGCTGTTATTTTTCAGGCTAGTGGACATCTTGCTATCTATGAAGCATCTGTGCATGATTTTTGCCCCAAAATATTAACTTATTTATGAGGAAGCACATCTCATAAAACTTCTCAATAGTGAATGTAAAATTAGGGCTGGGCTTCTTTTACTGTACAGCAAATTTCTTGAGTGCCTGGAATTAGATAGCTATAAAAATGATACAGGTATAAATCTCACAGGCTGAGGTCAGGCAGGACTTTGTACATGCTTGTGAGATGTGAGGAAAGATCATCTTTCAAGATGTGTTGTCCCATTTCTCTCTGCTGTCCCATTTTAGTAGCTATCCTGGTCCTGGGCAACAGGAAAAAAATCCATGAAGCTATGGAAGCTAATGGATAAGAAAGAGGGGGTTCAGCAGACTGTAAAAGGTTTTTCCTTTTTTTTCTAGGAAGAGTCCTTCCTTCCTGAGTCTGGCTGGAGAAGTCTCCTGCAGCAAAAGTCTCTGGTGTGGTGAGCGCTGTTCACCTTAGAGATGTCCAAAGGAGCTTCCCACAAAAAACACAATTATCCAAAGAATTTAAACGAGATCAAGGTGCCTTCTGGAGCTCCCTCTGAGCAGGCAATGGGTGGGAAGATCCCACTGATGCAGAACACATGGTTTGCAGCTGACCTAGCTGGCACAGGCAGTTTCTGAGGCTGCTCACTGCTGGAGATGGGCGTGCAAGAAAGAGCAGCAGTGTGGGCTTGGGGGATCTCACAGCTCCTGAGCCATTTTTGAGGATTTGGTTGAAGTCATTCTAATCTAGTACAGTGTCATGACATCTATGCTGCTTTTAAGAACAGAGTTTGAATCTGATACAGGCCATGCCCTGTGTTTAAGTGTCTTTGGTGACCAAGACCACTGGTGCATTTCAGAAAAGCTAAGATAAGAACAGCATGTAGGAAGAGTGGGAGCCTGGGACTGGTTACATGCTTTTTCCTCAGGTAATACAGTGTCTCAGGCACTCCTTGGGAGACCATGGCAGCTGGACTCATACAGATAAGCTTACAACCATTTTAAGGACATTTTTGCAGAGTCCATGTGATCATCAAAACAGTATCTAAAACTAATAGTTCATAGGATGTGTCTGAACTATTTGGCATAGAATTAGCATAATCAGGCATTCAGCTAATATGAAAATATATGAAAACTTCCGTTGTGTCATTTTCCAGCTGAAGATTAGCAAGATTGGTAGCAAAATTTGCACTTCTCACTGTTGTTTACTAATGCCTGTGATTGTTGGGCAATACAGTAACACATCTGCTAAAGAAATGGAAAACATTCAAGTGCTATCAACTCTGAGAGCAATGCCATATGGATTATATTTACTCAACTGGCTTATACTCAGCTTGTCATTACTGTTAAGCATTTTGCACAGAACATGATATAAAGGTCACTCAGACTAGCTGGATTTAAAAGGTAATAAGGAAAACAACCTTGTATTAATAAATCATAATAATTCAGTGCATGCAATCAGATACATTTTTTTTAGTTACCAATAATATTTTGTAAGCACCAATAAAGACACCTATACCACTCACTTCATGCAGAGGAAATGTAGAGATTTCCAGCACCATAATGCTCCTGAGTACATTGTGAGATGGAGACTATTTGTGCCTGCAAGTGGTTACTCAGGCATTAGCCCAAAGGAAGTGGCATTTCATTGTTCTGCATGCTAAACACAACAGGCATTGTTCACACGTCTTCAAAGGAATAAACATAAAACTGGTTCTGGAAAAAAAATGTCTTTGTGATGACTTGTGAATTCTGTTAGTATCTTGTGGTATAGACACTGCTCATCATTCTGATAATTGATTTTGACAAGACTTTCTGAATTAAGAAAAAAAGAGATAAACATGCAATTTAGTAAATGGTGGGAATTTACTTAATAAACTTGGAAAAAACCTAACTAGTTCATTTAAGATGTGCAGCATCAGAAAAAAAGCTCACAAGAAGGCTGAGAAACATTATGTCTAAAAGACAGAAATAAATCACTTAAATGTATGTCACATTTCAGCAAAATACATAATCAAAGTAAGGCATTATTTAGTGATTTTTAAGACTACATTTCTGAAAAAGTAAATACAAGGGGTATTTAATTTAAAGGGCATTAATTTAAAAGGGGCATTAAATTTGAGGGGTTTTTTGTTTCTTTTGGAGTTGGAATTTCTTGCATTTAGAACATGCAAACATGCTTTGTAACAACATGCAGAAAAAAATTACAGGTAAAATGAATTTAACAATGCCCATCTCAACTATAAACATTCAAAGGTAAAATCTACTGCAAATTACACAGAAATTTGTTAGAAATATATTATATTTGGTGAGAGTGTGTTGTTTTGTGGGTTTTTTCTGAAGAAAGAAAGAGAAGGATTTTATACTTGAAGAGAATAGCCCAAGACTTGCTTCACTTCTCCCAGATACTCTGAAAGTGTTTTGGTTTTATAAACAATCACTTGGCATGTGAATCAATTGACCATATATCCTGTGCCTTTTGAATGCCCTGGAATATCTCAGTTGCTCAGCATCATATAGCAGTCTCTAAATTCTGTTATAGATTTCTCCCTTCCTCTCCAAGGATGGATCTGATGCACAGGTTTGACACAGCAGCCTGGATTGCAAAAGAACTGTAGAAAGGTTAGAGCTGTAATAGGAGGATAGAATCATTGAGATGGAAGTATCCATAGCTTGAACAGATAGATGCACTCATCTACTGAGCACTGATAGGAAGTAAACAAGGTGAAAAATGGAAAGCCCAAAATTCTGTTTATTTACCTGACTATAGTCTTGGCAATATTAATAAGAGAACCCATAAGGCAAGTCATCTCAGTCTAAAAACTGTAATGGATTCTGTGATGACAAGAACCAAATCTGCTGTTTTAAGATAAAAACATGAGCTTGGAAAATGCAGTAGGGGAACAGAGTTTGCAGTCCTCTGGAGTGTACACATAAAGGTCTGGTTCATGACTCAAAACCCATGCACATTCCTCACAGCAGCTCATTTATTTATGAAAATAATGCATCATATAATGTATCCAAAGAGGCTTTTCTAAATACCACTCTTCACAGATTTCACTTGGGCAAAGCCAGTGCCAAACGTGGGATATTTTGTTCATTTAACCTTTACAGCAGAAAATTTTAAGGCATTGTCCCCAATTTAAATACGATAGCAGAAACACTCAGAATTTGACAGAAATTTCTAAACCCAACTGTAACATGTAGCCCACATATGTAACTAATATGAAGGACAAGTTTAGAGAGCTTTGGAATCATTCTGCACTCTTATTAAATCAGTACAATATGCAGCATAGCCATCCCGTGTCTTGAGATCTCAGCTGATTGGTGCAGACTCTGCAGAGCCCTCAGTGGACAGTCTTGAGAGAATTTCCTGCCAGGTGTGAGCAATGACTTGAAGTTTTGCTGCTTGGGGTTCACCTAAACTGAAAATTTAAGAGAAGAATATTAAAGATAAGAAAGAAAAATGGAAAATGATTAATATAGCAGCTTTTAGATAGCTAAACAGATGCGATTATTTCTATAAAAGACTCTAACTACAGATTAGAAGACATATTGTAAAACATATAATTACCATTCAGAATAGAACAGCTATTTTAAAATTAGGAATTATACGTCAGATATAGTTGTCAGGATTTCTAACACAATAAAAGTTCTTTGAGAACTGTTTTCATCATTAAAAAAAAAACACAATGAAAGGACCACATAAATAGGTTAAGAGCCCTAATAAGCCCAGATCTGTTAGAAATCACATTGCATTTTTTATCCTATTTAAAATTCCAAGTGCTTTTGTATTCCATTAACTGCCAACATTATTATAAACTTGGCTGAATACTCTAGGCAGTAGACAAATTTTCTTAAGGTGGAAAAGACGTATTTAGGTTTTCTTTTACTGTTATTCTCATTAATTGACAATAATGGTCTTTCAACCTAATTACTTGGAGTAATTTTCTGTATTTCTATGTTTTCTTATCTGGGAAATCCTTTACATGGTCACCTTCTATGGATTCCACTAGAGTTTTGTATTTGATGATAAGAAAAGCATACTCTGCCAAATGTGTTTGATGTGGATGTTACCATTTTTGTTGCTGAAGGATTTTTATTTTGTTGTACTCTAACTTAGTTGAGAATCCTTTCTGCCTTTGCACACCATCCATAAGATAAGTAAGGCTAAGAGGTCTAGACACCTTACTGAAAATAAAATACACATGATCATCGTGGACAGAACAGCACTTCATTGACCAGTCCTATCTCCGTTTCTTTTGTATTCAGCCATTTGTGGATCGCCATGGTACCTCTTCATGTGCTTTGTCTCTGGGCATTTCAATGGAACTGTCCTTTCCTGTGGCCTGACTTCATTTTAACTTCAAGTGCTGCTGCGCTTTCAGCATGCATTTATGAGTTTGTAACTACTGACAGGATCCAAACCCCTCACTGCCCTTTCTACAAGCTCTCATTTTGCCTTTAGCAAGCCCAGAACCTTCTTTCTTATTCAAACCTAGTTTCTTCATAAAGGATAGCTGCTTTCCCTTCCCCTTCATTTTCAGTTGCACAGATAAATTTTAGGTTAGTAATCTAATTAAATAAATAGGCAAAAATTCACAACAAATGTTTGTGAATTTGGTATCTTTTTAGCATTTCTTTTTAAAGTATCTACAGTTGTGGAAAGCTAACAATTATAGGAAATTTTTATCTGCGCCCCTTTCCCCTTGTTTTTTTTCCTTCCTCCAGAGAAAGAAGGCAATCAGTTCTATGGGTTTTCTGGTGCACTTTGGTAGAGTGCTAGTGGAAGCAAATAGACAGGAATGATGTTTGGAGCTTCCAGAGCAGGAACACCTCGTTGGAAATTCTAACAGGACGTAGAGATGAAAAAGATTTCTACACCAAAGATAACTGTGTAGCTAAATAGAGCAACTAAAGTGGAAGAGTTGTTATCACCATCTCCATTCTCAGAAAACTTGGAAAAGCTGCTGTGCAATTGTTTCTGAGACCACAACACTGAAAACATATGACAAACCATGTCAAACACCCGCTACTGCTCACTCAGCATTATATACCAGATTAGTAAAAACTACTTCGTTTATGTGATCATTGTGTCCCTCACTCAGTAATCCATCTGTATCTACTGTTAAAAAGAGAGACCTTAACACCAGCCCCAGAACAGTTTCTGCATTTCAGAGCACCAGCAGAGAAGCACAGCTGAGTACCTCATCAAGATAAGTATGAGTATATTTCATGAAGCACAATTCAGTGGGTAGCCTGGTCACACAGTACTCAGGAAATTCTAGTACAAAGCAAATAATAAAAAGTTCAGATGCTGTCAATTTCAGTGTTACTTAAGAATATAAACGGAATATTTAATGAAAAAGCAAAGCTAAACCAGAAAAAAAATCATCAATTTCTTCCACAAATGCTGTGGCATCATATCAATTATATAAATGTTAATCTAGTGACATTTTAATCTGCCAAAATAAATCTATTTAATCAACCTTGAATAAATAACCCCATGGAGGTTTTGTGTTGGTTTGGGTTTTTGTTTTTTAATAGTTCCTTCCTTATCCTAAGCTGTGTTATCAAAATGACTTTGAGTGCCTAATCAGACACATCAGTCAAGCACCTTCAAGCACGGTGCCACCCCAAGTATGGATACCCCTCACTCAACAGCCAGCTGCAGTCAATTGCAAGTCCTTCAAAAGAAAAGATGCATGTGTAGAGGAAGAGGAGAATTTAAAAGTCAAATTATGGCCCTGACTCTTACAGCTGATCAGCTGAAGCCCTGAAGAATGAGATCTGATTATAATCACAGTCCTAATGTAAAGCTGAAGTGTTATGAGGGCATGCTGAGGGCAATGAAATCTATCCTGCTCTATTTGGGCTTAACAGATGAAAAGAGAAGCAGGATGACTCAGTCTCCATGTCTTTTTTTGATGCAGGCAGAAGAATGCGTCCCCAAAGTAAGGTTACATAATAACTGAACAAAATGTGGGCTTGCTTTATTTAAAGTACTAGTTTTAAAATACACAACTTTTTGCATATGGGAAAAAGATATAGGGATTTAATGTTAATTACATGAACATTTCTTTTGCTTTTTACCCTCTCCTTTAACTGGGAATGGGGACAGAGTAACTGAGAGAGTGAAAGGAGGAGGTATATTCAGAAAATTTCTACGTACTTGAGTTTGAAATACTTGATATTGAAAAACAATCTTGTCCATTTAATTCTGTTTTTTATCATTGCATTAACACTACATACTGAGTTACTGCTTCTCTGTGGCTCTTCTGACTTACTCTGTTTTTACTTTTATTGAGATGCATCTTTCCCACTGGCACAGGAAAAAGGAAGATTTTCTTTGATTATTTCTTAATTATTAATTAGGCAATTATTATTTATGTTAGTGCAGCAAACTAGAGACATTATGTCTAGGCCAGCAACATAAATTGTTAGCGTTAAATTGCGGCACAACAGTTTACAGTCCAGTCACAAGACAAGAAACAGGAAACAGCAGACGAATAACTGAGGCAGTTATTGCTCATGAAGTTCAGTGTGCAGAGAACACTGCTTATCTCTTGTCAAGTTTTTTAGGTATCCTGGCAGAAGGCATTTTTCATGGGCTTCAAGGCTACTTGCCATTGGAACTAATGAGTGCTCAGAAAAACATAATGGAGGAAAGATTTAAACAGAAGGAAGGGTTTTCCTTTTGTTTCCCCTTATAAGTATTTTTATAAAATGTTCTTTTTTTACCCCTCTCCTTTGAACAATATTTGTGCCAGTATTTATAACAATGGGAGATTATGTAATTTTTGAAAACCCCAACCAGAGATATTTATGTTCTGCCTACTATTCACCTCACTGATGGCATAATTTTTTTTTAATCAGCATTTTCCCAGTCTGTTGTTCAGAATGTGCCAGGTGGATTTTAGTGCCAGCTGAAAGTCATCTTTTGAAATTATTTATCCAGGAAAATGTACCGTTAAACACAGTAAGGCATAACGGCAGTTGGTCAGCTACCGTCAGTGCTAAATTTATATAACAACCATTAGGAACCTTAAAGCCTTTCCATTCTGCTATGTGTCTTCAGGTGAGGGATAACTGAGGATAGTCACACATTTGTAAATGTACAAGTAGTATTAGGCCAAAAGTTGTGTCTGAACAGCATTTTCTTCCTTCAAGAAATGTCTTAATGCAGCCCAGATATCCCAGCATGTTGTTAAAAGAGTGATCAAATCCTGTAACCTGTCTGAATCCTTCACCATTCATTACTTGATTGTTTAGGCTTCAAAAACACAGCTTAGGGGAAACTCTTTCTAAAGGAGGGTTAAAAATATGAAATAAAGACATAGAATTTGCTGCTGATCTGCCAGTAGCTTAGCTTAAAAAGTTTTCCTATTACTTATAACTTCTTGAAAATAGTAAAATAATTCTACTGCAAAGCCTGGGGAGGGTCTGTCTACACAATAAGTGCAGCATATTTTTGAAATCATGACACCCACAGTAAAACAAGTGTTCTGAGAAAAATCGATGTGTTTGGGTTCTATCAACCCATCCAGAGTGGTCCTATTTTCTATGTTTATTTTTGAAACCAAATTGAAGCAAATGATCCATCTAGGTTTTACTGCACAAATTACTAGCAGGTACTAATAGTTAGTCTGACTTTTCCTTCAGGTAATAAGGCCATTGATTTGGAGTAAAAAAGATACTTATGCAGAAGTTCTAGATGTCCTGTAGCAAAGCTTAACCCACAGAAAGCCATCATTTGGATAGGAGCAATCAGTAACTCACCTTGGATAACTAATCCTATTCACAAAGCTTTTTTTCACTGCTGTGCTCAGGGACGTCAGGCAATATATCTGTGGTCTTCTACAAGAGCTCTAGAAAATGTGGATAATGGGGTTGCTGTAAGAACTGGTGAATCACTGACAGAGAGAAGGTGTTTCTCACTTGTGTTCCCACTCCCAGTGCCAAGGAAACCTAATAGAGAAGCGCTGCCCTCTTTATCTGTCTGCTCCTCAGACTGAAGATTTTTGTAAATAATTTGTCTGTCCCTATACTGTCAGAAAAGAGAAGGTTTGCTATCTCAAGCTTTTAAAACTTCATGCATACTCATTATGTCATGGCCTTTGCCTATTTTTGGTGTGCTGCTTGAGGAAGTGCAGTTGGTCTGGTATATTAATTTTTAGAAATATTTTCTTAAGAAACAGGACCATGAAGGTTAGTAGAGACTGCTGTGTGCTCATGATGCTTCAGTCAAGAAATCTTTTTTAACAGACACCTCATAGATAAGTTTTCAAATTTACTAGGCCACTGTACTACCAAATAACATTCTTGGCTGGAAAAAACTTGCAAAAGTCCTTTTCTTTTGTATTGTGCTTTTAAAAGTGAAAGTTGTCTGGATCATAAAAAGATTCTTAATCTTAATAATAATATATAAAGTATAGGATCACTATCAGTGGAGCACACTTGTTGAGAAGAGTTTCCTTTCAGAACTGTGAAACACAAAGAATAAAATTTATTCTTTCCTGATTTAGTTTTCAAATCTTCGAATGCAGAGATTTGCTGCAATGTAACATTTATTTAATAGAGATTGTTTCTACTTGGGGAAAAGTGCAAAGAACAAAGTACATCCAGTAATAAAATAGAATCAGGCAATTTCACCAGTATCTGCTGTCAAATTTGAGCATAAATTATATTTGTGGACTCAATATAAAGAATGGTGCTTTGGTTCACTTACTTTGCAGAAAGTACAATGTACAAAGTACAAACCTGACCTTTTCCCTGAATAACTGAGTATTGTATCAGATATGTTGTATCACATTAAAATATTACATAAAATATTAATATTGTGAAATGTAAGATGTCAAATGACAAACGTCTGCAAAATGTTTAAGCCTTTGTGCACATCTCAGATAAGCAGCTTAGTGTCAACAGGTTGATAAGCTGACTTCCCACAGGCATGTGGCAGAGCACAACTGCAGATGAGCTGCCTCATCTGTAGGAAAGCTGTTGCTTGTGATATCCTCACCTAATGATAGCAGAGAATTATTTAGAAAATGAAAGCCTTTTTCTAGGAAGATGAATTTCATCTCAAGATGAAATACTTCAATTCTACGCTAGACTGTATAGTTTGTATAGCTCTACATCTATTGCACATTTGGAGATTTTGGGACCAGAATAGGTTTTAGTGACTTTTCATAAGTCTGTGTCTGTGATCCTCTAAGAATTTGCTATTTTATACTTAGATGTTTAAAGTGGAATGGCTTTATAGTTTGAAAAATATCGATAGAGAGAAAAAGACAGTAATAGCAAGAGAAGAATTGAATTGCTGTAATAAATAAGGCATAAGAACACAAGGTGATGACAGGATAAAGCAGAACAATGAAAGGTGGTTTTGTCACTCATAGCCTGCAGTCCTGAATATGCAAACTTGAGCATGGTGGAACCTAATTTATAATTCTGATAATTTATTTTATTAAATATAACCATTTCAGATGTTGCTGCTTCAGAGTCAATATTATGAGAAAGTGAAAAGTGTCAGTTTTCTAAGATATAATCGGCTAAGTTTAAAAAAGACATGGAATCATTTCAAACTTGCCTCTTAATATCTTTGAAATTGTAGAAATGCACTATTCTTCCATCTAATTTTTAAACAGAGAAGAAGAAAACAAACAAATAAAAAGAAAACCCCAAACACTTATTCATTTAAATATTGATTTCTTATTACTTTTTCAATTTTTTTTCATGTCTCAGAGCACATTCAACTCATAAATAAAAATCTGTCAGTGTGGTGCAAAACAGTTCTCGGATTCTTTATTTGACAGAAAGATGAGGAAAATACTTTTCTTTGAAAAATCCTTTAAAGAAAATATCTAGAAAAGGAGGTAATCCTTCTTCCATTTAATATGTTTCTGTATTTGCAGGAAAGCTGACAATCATGAGGGTTCAAAATTTGTCTGAACACTTCCTTCCAAGTGAGGCTGTCCTGTTAGTCACATTACAAAATGTGGCAATTGCAAAAATTGTATTACAAAGTTACAAAAATTTTGTCTTCAGTTCTCAAATACAGAATTAAATTTAATCTAACCCCATAATCCCAGTTCCTTTTTAGTTGTCAGCACTAAGCTGCTGCCAATAAAATAATAGTCATCAGCATGATCTCATGAAGACTTCTAGAGGTGACCTCCTAGTAAATATTGTTCATCTTAGAAATTATACTGACAGTATAGCCTCCTGTATCAGACACTCAAAGTTATCACTGCTGCTACTCAGATTATGAAATCAATGTACCAGAGGCATACTATCCATTACTCAGAGACGGTAATATTTTTCCATGGTGCTTAGAATTGATTCAGTTACTTCTCTTTGTAATACTGTAGGTTTTGCATCCTGGTGGATGCGGGCATCTCACTGCCCATTAAACTTCTTTTGCATCAGTCTTAAATGTGAAGCCCACAGATCTGGCTTTCTTGGAATGTGAAGAGCCTGGGAGTCCTGGGATTTTTGTGGGTTTCCTTTTTTTTTGTTGTCGGTTGTTTGGGTCTTTTTGTTTGGTTGGTTTTTGTTTGGTTAGTTTTTTGTTTTTGTTCTTCTTGTTTGTTTGGTGATTTTTTAAAATTTTATTATAGACAGCAGATGTTCTCCTGTGAAAAATAATTGATGTTTAAGTGATAACAGAGTGCCTGAGTGTAGGAAAAGAATCATTTAGCAAAATATAGCTGTGGCAGCAACCAGCACACTATTTATCACCATCTAGTCAAATGAGGCATTTAATTTTGAGCAGCTTCAACAGTGTAATATGTCAAGACACTGGTCAGGCAAAATCATATTCTTCTATGATTTTCCTACTATCATTCAGGTGACTACACTTATAAACTCCACACAAATTCTGCTTTAGAGTAATTCCACATGAAACTGTAGCCCCTAATCCTTAAACTGAGAGACCCCTTAACCATCATAAATGCTGCTGTACTTCCTTGAAAAACTATTGCACTTTCTTGACAATGGATTGAGATTGTCATTGTACTGTCTTTTTCACCTCAGAATAACAGCTACATCCTAAAAGATGCTTTCAGTTTCTTCTAGCCAAGTTGTGCTCAAATATCAAATGCATAGACAAGAAATTAATCATACGTTCTGTTATTACATACGCATACGTGCAAAACAAGTTTAAAAATTACATTCAGTCCTTGATACTCTAAATTTGTCTCTTATAATTTCAAAACAAAACAGGAAGGCAGCCATTCAAAGTGTAGGCTCCTAATCTACATGATACTCAAAAGCACATATATCTGCCACCCAACCAGGAAAACATTTATGGATGAACCCCCCAGCTTGAAATTAGCTCATCTGGGCTAGATGAGGTTATGCACTATCATTAGAGTGTGTATCATCATCTGCTGCTAACCACTTACAACAGATTCTTGTAAATAAATCACTATTAGATAAAATAGAACACAAATGAAGACAGAAGTTTATAATTAAAGCCAAAGATTAATTTTGGCATCTATATGAGAGGGGAAAAGGGAAGACAGTGGGACACTGTGCAGCCTCACAACAGCGTGCAGATTCTAAAAACGAGTATACAGCTTTGGTGTCAGATCTGGTCCCAGGCTCTTTAATAAAAAAATTTGAGTCTGCAATTAATCTGCTCTGTAGTACAGCCCAGTCAGTAAAGGTTAATACATGTAAACTTTACAGATATATAGGCTCACTACAACCCTACTAAAAAGTGGAAGATTGAGTAGAGCAATTTGGCCCTCTGTGTTTTCCTTTTAATTTATGTTTACCTAATCTATCCTCAACTAGTGAAATATATGAAGGGTTTGCCTATTAAACAAAGAGAACCTCTAATGGCTTGAAAACTTTCATCTTGTGGGTTTTTTCTTTTTTTTTCTCCAGTTAATGTCAAATTTTGTAATCTGAAAGATAATCCTGTCCACTATCTTAGTCAATTTAAAAAAGCAATAAGACAGAAGAAAAATATAGGTATACACTGAGAAAATATACTGCATCTTATTATGAAACAAAAAAAAATTAATCAGTGAGAAGCTCATGTTAATCTTATATATTTATAAAATGATTACTTTTAAGTGACTAAATCATTATCTTATAATAGGATAATTCAAATAAATTAGTTTGTGAACCTAAATATGAATTATTTTCTGTTAATTTTTAATTTTAAAAAAATGGAGGAAGAGTGAATTTTTTTTTCATCTAATATATCCATTAGAATTCCTTTCAGCAGATTTTATCAAATTGCTTTTGAAAATCCTGAAAACACAGGCAAATGCAAAACTAATTAGTCTGATGTGTGATGCAATGGTCCTGCACCCATGGAGGAAGTACAAAACATCTGGAATTAAAAAGGTAAGATCACATGAGTAACTCTGGCCAGTTTAATTTCCATGACAAAAAAATACTTAGCATTTTTATATGGAAATTAAAATAGAAAGTTGAAAGCAATATAAAAATCACATTATGACAGATTGAGAAAGGGTAATCAGGCTAGCTGAAAGAAAAGTCTTCAAATTTTAAAATGGAAACAAAGTAACTGATTAAAAAACCTATTTGATTTCACAGATACAAAAGGAGATTTTGTCAGTATATTTAGCTGAGCTTTTGGAAGTCTAATGCTGATGGAGAACATTGGTAATTTCATGCCTATGAAACAAAGGTGGAAACTGGACTAAGTACATGGTACCTAAATTGCAAACATTTGGACCTATTTGAACTGCCAAGACTTCAGTGCAAGGAATTCAGTTTTGTTCACTGAAAGCTGAAATGGCAGCACACAATTTCATTTTAAAAGAGATTTTATCTGATGATGAGAAAAAGCTCTGGTATGGAAAGAAACCACTTTGTGCAGTTGTTGAAATGAAGATTAAGCAGTCCACACATGAGCAGCTTAAAAATCCTTGCTATTGAGAAAGGGGATTTTCATGTTCGGTTCTAGTATCAAATTAAATTTACTTTCATAAAGCTTATAAAAAGTTTTCCAGCCACTGCTGGCATCTCTACTGAAAGTGACATATGCTACAAGCAATTAATGTTGCAATCTATATTTGAAAAGGGACCTTGACAAACAAATTACTCTTTAAAACTTTTAATTGATTTTTAGTACTTCAGTAACAAGCTGAGTGCAAATCACTGAAAGAATATTTTCCAGTCATGTAAATAGCTGTGTGATTCATTCTGCAAAAAAAAAAGAGTAGTAAATGGGAAAGACTAACTTTCATTATTTTCTATTCAAGTAATTAAGTAATTCTATGCAGTTAAATACGACAAACACTTGGAAAAAGTTTTATAGATGGTCAACAGAAGGGTAAAATAATTTCTAGAAATCTGTAACTTTACAATTCCCTTAAACCCCTACAGATAATATAGCTGTAAATAATGAAAAAAAAATTGTTCTTATAACATTCAATAAAATAAAAAAATACAGAAAAAACTTAGTAGCAGTTGAAAGCTTTTTTGATGACCACTAAATTCAATAGAAATATTCCATGTTAGTTGAGTAAGTTTGGATCAATCCATGGCATTGTTTTCTCTTCCCTTTTATCTATGTTTGCTATGTCATAACTCAAATGGAACTACATCTACATCTTACTATTTGCCTCAATGTGGTACAATAAGCCTGCAGTGCAGATAGACTCTGTTCCAACAGTTTTCAGGCCATAATGTCAAACCACAGACCTGATTTTAGAGATGTCCACATACTTGTGTAACTTTATAAGTAAAGCTTTCTTCTGGGTAATATGGTTGCTTAGGAAAATTTCTCTTCACAGTGAGGAAATCATAAGAGAACTGGGTGAGCAATGTTCAGTTTATAATTGGTTATATTCAAAATCCAATGGGACACACTGTGAGCATTCTGCTGTAGGTGATGACCCTGGTTTGTACAGGAGGTTGGATTAGATAACCTTCAGAGCTCTCTTCCCACTAGAGTTATTTTTCAATTCCAAATTTATCACCAGAGGTCTCTAAGTGTGCTATGATTAGTAACCAAAAAAGTACAAAGGTTAAAGAAAGATTCTCTTGGACATTAAGGAGAGTCTTTTGTCCTTATGCAATAAGGGACCTTATTGAAAAGATGCTTCAGGGCTTGCAGTAAAAATAATGAATGGACTTAATCAGTTTAAGGTATAAGTTTCCTTAGTTGGAGCATTCAAAGCTTTAAAAATTTTTAGAGATCTTCATCATTTTTGAATAGACTTCTGAATATCATATAGTCCAGCATTCTCGACTCTGTCAGCTTTGCCTTGATTTAAGGATTATTTATGTAAAAAGTACTTCTGTATGCAATAGGAGTTCTCTAAACAACTAAAATTACAGTCATCATTAGTCATCAAGCTCTGCATCAGGTACTAAATAAACAATAGCAAGGTCTAGATGAACAGTTAAAAAAATACATTTTGCTTTGATAGTCACAATAATCTTGAGGAATGTCTCTATCTCTACATCTGTGACTAACCAAAAAATCAATATACTTTTAGAATTCAAGTTTTTGGAGTAAACCATTTTCTTATATGGACATTCCTACAGTCGTTTTTATTTGGTATGCAGATGGTCAATATGATCTGTGGTGAGTTCTAGGACCCAGCAAGTGAGTCCATACCTTGCCAGGTGTGGCAAACTGGGTTCATAAATAAAAGAAATAAAAATTAGGGAATAGAGAGGGAGAATAGACAAGACAGGTTTAGAATTATAGAAAATAATTCTAAAAGAATTGTGGAGAAAGTGGAAAGAAGAAAACAGAGAGCAGAAGACAGACAGGAAATCGAGTGGATTTAAATAGGGTAGAGATGGAAAAGGATCATTATTTCCAATGTGGTTCTAAAAGAAAGTTGAAAAAAGTCTGTCAGTAAGCACACAATGAAGTATTTTTCTGACAAGATATTCTCCTGTCAGTAGTTAATAAAAATGCAGGATATCTCACTTGTGAGAAGGTCACTTTGATATTCATAATAGCACAAGAAAATCTGTGCATGGCAAAATGCTCTATGATTAACAATGCTTTTTCTAAAGGACTCTGTAGACAGTTATGTATCTGCACAACTCTTAGCTGTAATAAGGGAGTAGCTGTATTCAAAGAACACAGCTTGACATTTATCTTCTCTGAAAAATAAAAAGATTGAAAGCAAGTAGGGTTTCTGTTTGGTTTTTTTTTTCTTTTGAAAACATTGAAACTCCTTCATGACTAGTTAGTGAAAGAAATTAAAGATCATTAAAAGGTCATAAGAACTTGGATGGTCTGAAAACTAGGGGGAACACAAATTGATGAAGAGCCTTGGGGGAAAATATTTTACAATTAATGTACTAACAAATAACTTTTTACTTAGATCAAAGGCACTGATAGAGATGAGGAAGCATAAACTGCCTTTCATTTTATTTTGAAAAAATCTCTGTATAGAAAAGAAAAGAGACCTGTCATGAATCCTCAAGTAATTTTACAGTAATGTAAACAGGTGGTAAGAATAGAATCTCAGCCTTCATTTTGTTACAAAAAGTAACATTATTCTATTATCTATTATTCTCAAATAATAGATCAACAAATCATAAAACCTCTATCCCCTTTAGTCACTCACAAATTACAGAATATAAATAAATACTTTAAGTTGTCTAATGATAATTTCATAGATTTTTCACTGCATAAACCTTCTTTGTATAAATATAAGCTCAATATCTTCATATTTAGATTGTAGATACAAATATGTTTTGACATTTTATTCTCTACTTCAGGTTCATCTAATATAAAAAGGAATTTTTATGTTTTTTAGAGATTCACAGTCCTTTCTGCTTTATTGAAGCATTCTTCTTTCAGAGCCAAGGGAAATATATTTCTAATTTTGAACTTAGGAATTTTAACTCTAAGCACTGGGAGTTGCTGAAAGTTTAAAATCCTTTAAATTAAATATTGTTAACAGAGAGAATAAGTTAAAACTAACTTGATTCAGGTTGGTTGAGCTATTGTATTGAAATAAATATGTAATAAGTCCGAATTTATAAAAATGTTAGATCATGAATGCATCAAAAGCCTACAATATAACTTTTTAAACATTTTTGCCAGTGGATTTCCCAAGAAAGTGTGAGGCATAAAGAAACTTTTCAAAGTCAGTAAAGAGTTAGAGAGCAGGATTTCCTCATGGCAAGAGTTTTTAAACTTTGAACTCAAGACCTTCTCAAACATTTTCCTTTCATTTTTCTTTAACAAAAATCTCAACACTTCTCCATAAGTGTCAGCTCATATCTTCATAAAAACAAAAAGCAAAGAAGATCAGAAGAGCAAATGATTGAATTACTAGATTCTTTGCTGTCTATAAATTTTTGAACCTGAAAATATTTCCTCTTTCCCTGAACTCCTGAGGCAGTACGCTTCAGATGTTCATGACCTGCTCTGTAAAATCATATTTTTGTTTCAGAATGACTACCTAACAGTTTTTAGCAATTGTCCCCAAGTTCCAGAACTGAAAGAAATTATAACAGTTCCACTGTCATTTTATACAGTACTTTCATGGGTCTGTAAATCTCATATCATATACGTCTTCAGGGCTTTCCTCTATAAACTAAAAAACCTCAAAGTCTCTCCTCATAAGGGACATTCTCATGCTCTATTCCCTTCATCTAATTGTGCTTCCCTGCAGCATCTCTAGCTCTTAAATGCGTTTCCCGAGATGCATAGACTAGAACTGAATATGACACCAAAATGAAGATGCAAGAAAATTTTATGTAGCAGGGAAAATGAATTCTCCATCTGTTTTTCAGTACCCTACCTGAAGATAGGCAGCATTGTCACTGATATTTTCAGATTCTGATGCATGTTAACTTGTTAATTTCTGAAAACTGTTGATGGCTTGAAGACCTGAGCTGTAATTATTAGCTCCAAGTTAGACTTTACAGGATGTTTTGTATTATTTTTTCTTAGATATATTGATTTCATTTTTCAATACTGAAATTGTTGTTTCAACGTTTGGCCACTCAGCTTTCCGAGGTTCTTCTGAATTTCTTCTGCAACAGGGAAGCAATGACCCACCAAATATAGTTAAGAATATTCTGAAGGAGCTGGATCTATTAGTGCTTTCCCTCTTCCAGGTAATTGTGGAAGAAGATCTATAACCTAGCTCCTTATGAACATGCAGCTCTAGTTGATCCTTAGTGGACAAGAGACCTTTACAGACAGGCTAATAATGACTAAGGAAGGAAAAATAAAGAATGGGCTAAAACAGAACTTTGCAAAATTGGTAAAATAACCTTCCTAAGACTATGTTCAATACAATATAGTTCCGTGCTGTGAAAAGTCATGAAGTATCTCAGTCTGTATGGATTCAATTTTTCAAGGAATTGTGAAATAGATTTCCACTTCTACGCAGTTTTTTAATAGGGAAGGGAAGGGAAGGGAAGGGAAGGGAAG
>VXBC01001866.1:169646-253380 GCA_013399945.1 Ploceus nigricollis | reverse complement strand
GGAAGGAAAGGAAATTTCCAGTCAGAAATTTTCCTGGAACAAACTGATTTTCATCATCCCTCTCCCTTCAAAGCCTTCACTGACTTTGTCTCTGATATAATTCACTGTAAGTCTTGTTTCTACAGAAGAGTCTAATATTACTATGTAATTCCAGGTACTCAATTTGGAAGAGGGTTTAATATTAGTTTACTGTTACATGTGTTTATCATCATATCTAAGAGCCATTTCATTTTTTGGTGTTACATTTTGCCTATCAGATTTTCTGCTAGCTGAAATGCTCTTGATCTCTGTAAATAAACTGTTGGTTTTATTCATGCACCACTAGTGAAAATTTCTTCAAAGTGCGTTAAACAGACCATGACTTGAAAATACCAATCCCTGATGGTCTGAAACTGATCTCTCCAGAGACTAAAACCCATTTTGCTAAATCTTTTTTGCGGAAATGACAGACTCCTATAAAATGCTTTGCTTTTGCCTAACATTGATAAGACATAAATTAATTCAAAGGACTCCTGCTACCTAGACAGGAAAATGTTATCTCTGTTTTGCAGATGGAGAAACAGAAAAGGTGAAGAGGCTTCCTGAGGCCACAGGGTAAGGTAAGGATAGAGCTGGTGCTTCAACTCACCAGTGTCTGGCTTCTAGTCTAGAATTATAAATGTCAAATATACTTCATAGTTAACATATAGTTAATAGTTAATATAAGAGTAGATACATTTTGCTCGTAGAGAAATAATAAAATAAATACAAAATTTTATACTAGTCAGTTACTGTCCAACATTTTAAGCAGTATTCAAAGCGTGGGAGAAATAGCAGAAGGGTAATTTTCATCTTCCTGACAGTATAGAGTAAAACAGACCTTTTTCACTGACTGCAGGCTTAGTTCCATTACAGAGTCCAGCTTTGAAGGAAATTTTCTTCTTGACTTCTTCTCACTCATATTCAAAGATTTTCATTCTTGTGGTTCTCAAGTGTGAACTTACGTGTTATTAAGAAGTATCAGACTAACAACCATGGAGAATAAAGGTTCATATTTATATCTAGACTAGATACTGTGCAGCTTTTTCAAAGGCTAGTTGATTATAGATGTAAAAAAAAAAAAAAAATTACCCAGATCAAGAAGCAAAGTGGTCGTGAAAATGCTGACTGTGTCTTGCACATCCCAAGGGTACTAGTCAGCAAATATTCAGACTTCCTTCTCAGTGTCAAAGTATGATACTAAGGATTATTTCCCTCTCAATAGTTATGTTTAAAATTTATTTATTTTTTCAGGAAACATGTGAAAGAGCAAAATTTAACTGAATTACCCAGAACCTACTCTGTGTACAACATGATGAGTTGCAAGAGCCTTTTATCCAATGCTGCTTTCACAGAAGCAAGGCTTACTGTCACACCAGAGCCAACCCAAATATCCCTCAGGAAGATCCTTAATAATTGGTAATATTTATAAAAATTATCAATAATTATATTATAAAATTACCACTATGATATAGTAACCTGAGCACTATTGTTTGTTTAGATCCAATTAGTTCCAACATTCTGAGAATGAAACAAAGGGAATAAACATGGCCCATAGGAAAGGAGTACTTTCAAAATGAATACAAAGTGGCAACATTAGCCATCACTGGAACCAGACAGAAAATGGAGGACTGTATTTTAAGAAGAATGTTAAAGCCAGCTATAAGAACAGAGGAAAGAACTTGGAGAAATTAATTTGTTCCTGACCAATGCAAAATGAATACCTGGTGGTAACATTTTTTGCGGAAGTGGGAGTTGAATTTTGGTATATGCAGGAAAAATAGACAATGGTAAAACTTGTCATTCATAGATGCAGACTATTAAAAGACCATATTGAAAGAGAGAAAAACAATTCCATGCAAGGATGCTGCTGCTTTGGCAGAAATATTGTAAATATTGAAGTGCTGCACACAATTTAACAAGTATTGAAACAGAGGCTTGATGGTTCTTTTTCCTTTCTATTGGCCACCCTGAGAAGAGTTTGTCATTTAAAGAATGTAAAAGAACTGACTTCACAGAAAAGCATGTTCATATTTTAATTAAGGAGTCTGAAAACCCAGGACTTTTCTTAAACAACCTTTTGCAGCTGGTACAAAATATGCCAACATTGGTGTTTGTAGAGTATTACACAAACTCTCCACATGCACACCACTTCACAAATGCAGACTGACACATCTCCAGAGCCAGAGATTACTGTTTTCATCCAAAAAATTTCCTGAGAATGAAGTCATTTTGGTCAAAGTCCAGCCACTGCACCAGCACTTTCCGGAGAGGCAAGTCAGAGACAGAAGTATCTGCTGCTTTAGTGGCCCCACTGCAGCCGCGTTGTGCCCTGGCTCCAGGTGGTCAGCACAGCCTCCCCAGGCATGCTCTGTGCCCTGCCTTCCTGGGTGCTTGTAGAGGTGCATGGGGGCTTACACTCTGGACCACTCTTCAGCATCCAGAGACATTGTGCAAGAGTTTGGAAGAATCCAAAATTAAGGCTAGTAACAAAAGAGTAGATACAGTGCAAGTGTGCAGGAAATAATAATTCAGGTTCCAAAAACTGCACCACAGGAAATTGTCTCTGTTGCTGAGTTATAGCCATATTTTTATGAGTTTCTCATTATGGAATTCTCTGTGACCATGAGTGAGACTTGGTCTTGTCTACTCTGTAGTAGTTAATGAGATACTCATTTATTACACCAGAGTCTATTACGAAAGAAAAATAAAGTAATGAAAGGCTAAACTGCAGTGACCTACATAGGGAACCCCAGACACCTACAGTCAGAGTGGATTTATGGCCTTTGATAACATTGACAACAGCTTTCTCCTGGTTTTCAATATGTGGCATGTTATTCCTGAATACAGCATACAATCATTTACAGTCTTACTGTTCATGCCCTACTAGTGTACTATTTTTTCCCATTATTGAATAAACCCCTTTATTTTGTCTCTTTCCAAGCCACAGCATATATGTACATTCACATCCTGTTTTTAACGACTTTTCCTCTTCCTGATGAAAATTACTATTGTGTTCTTGCAGCACTATTCTCAACAGATAGAAATTGCAATTCTGTCACCCTTAATAGATGTCATTTGAAACAGAATTTAGCATGAGCAGAATTGCTTTTGTTTTAAGCAGATGCTGTTACATGATGCACATAGTGTTCTCTATAGGGTATTCCACACAGTTTTTGAGGATATTATAAAATCAACTGACAGTGATTAATGCTAATAAAAAGAGCTACGAAATTACCTGCATGCAATCACTGCATATCTCTTTGTTAAACCTGTCATGCTGTTGGCACAATATTTCTTCTCAGGTCGCTGACACAGGAAGGTTTTTGCACGCCATGAACATTTAGTTAATGATATCTAGGTCAGTTCAAAGCAATATTTGATCTTTGATTGAGATATAAATTGTGAAAGACATAATTCATATCAAGGTCAATTAGAATCTTTTCAGTACACAGTACATAACATGTTCTAATAACATTAGCATTTAATCTACTTCATAAGAGGCATGAAACTCAGACTTAATTATTCTACTTAACGGTGTAAAGGACCTTAAGATCAGAGACTACAGCAAAAATCAGAATTATACTTTATATCAATAGCAAATATCAGGCTGTGTTTGATGCATATCTTTTGGGGTTTTAGTACTTCAATTCCAAATTACCATAGGTGGATAATTAGTCTTCTCTTATCATTGAATTTGGTTCTTAGGAAAATGAATCAAGAAACAATAAAAAAATCCCCAGATAAATAATAAAAAACCAAATAAATTAAAAAACCAAAACCAAAAGAAAACTGCATAATAATGCTAATGGGATAATAATAATGATAATGATAGTAATGCTAATGCTAATGCTAGTAATAATAAAATAGTACCAACATGATAAAGGATTAATTTTTTATGCATTGTCTCATTTAACTGGTGTGAAAACCTGTTGAATTATTGTGTTAACATTACTACAGCTTCACCAATTCTAAAATTTTGTATTATGTAAATAAATGGTCCTGTCAGTTTTAGGTGATATATGTTGTGTAAACTAGAGATATGCTGGGTTAGCTTTTATATCCTTTGCTACTGCAATGACCTTAAAGAAGTACAACAGCTTATTCAATATCTCATAACCTCCAAGAATGATTTGCTTTAATATTTTTTAATAAAAAAGAATAAAAAAAATTAATAATAGTTGGTACTCTTTGAATAGATTTCCTTTTTTATTTAAAAGTAATGTTACTGCTTTCATGGTTTAGTTTTCCATTAATTTATTAAAATCTTCCTGTATTTACTTCCTTTTTTGCTCTTTATTTTCAAAGTGACACTGATTTTTTTTAATGAAAGCTGTAAGAGACCTTCATAAATATTTTCTGCTGACATAATGCCAATAAACACAGAGTCTCACTGGGGATTCATCAAATATCTTCAAATAACTTGGAACATTCCAAATGTTAGGATGGTTTGCTTTTGGCCATGCAGCTGAATTGTTTGGGGTTTATTCACTATTTAAAAAGAATAAAGTACCTCTAGTAGACATGGGCTAATATGTCCTGTGACTATCCTGTAAGCTGTGCTATACAGATAAGCTCTAGGAAAGACTGAAAAACAAATTCAGCCCAAACAGTTTTTGCTCTACATACTGCAATGCCACTCTCTGAATGTCAACAGAATTGCTACTACCTTATCAGTAATTAACTTATACACTGTTCATCTTTGTTATGTACTCTCATGCTTATTTTCCATTTACTAAAAATTCATTAGTCTCGTTTTAGTGGTAAAGGAATCATTCACTGGTAAGTTCAGCTAAGAAAATCTTCCTTTCTTAAAATAAAACTTGAAAGCGCCTCAGAAAAATTTACTGTTTCCTGTAGTAGTCCCACAGAATAAACATCATCAAATCATCTTCATGATCATCAGACTTGGGCTAGACAGTAATCCTTAATCCTCTCTAGACATTCAAAGGATGTCTACTGAACTAAAGGGTTTTCTGTTGTCATTTCACATGAGTACATAGTGTGTGGATTTTGAAGCATACTAAGGATGTGCACTTATTTTTCAATCATCACAACCCAGTCCAGGGGCAATTATATGCTGAGTTGGAGATTTCTCATGACTTGAGCATGTTCTGTGATTAAGAGGTTTGTTATGCAAATATTGACTGCTCATCTTGGTTTGATGCTACAGGAACTACATTCATTAGAAACAGAAGGCTGTAGTAAATCAGAAATGGAACAAAAGATAAAATTTCCTTGAACCTTAGATTCTCAGGCCCAGAATTAAGCATCTGTCAAAGGATTTGCAGTAGGTTAGGGGACATTTTCTGCTTGAAGCACTGCAGAATTGATGACAAGAAACCTGCATTCTTTCCTACAAAAGAGAAGATAGAAACTACTGAAATCACATTTATCTTGCCACAGGGCTGTTTCCCCACTTCTGCAGAAGCAGTCAGCTGGGCAGAAAAACATATACTAGTATTTTTTGCATTCAACTGGATTGTATCTGAAGAAATGAAATAGTAAAGGCCGGTATAGAGAAAATGCAGACTGGGGTAAATCAAGCTGGGGAAGGCAACCTCAAGCCAATTAATTAAATTAAAGGGCTTTAATTAAAGCCCTTGAGATCAGCTATGTCAGGTTTCCAAAATATTTATTAAATGGATTTACCTCCAAACCAATAACTTTCATGATATTCTTGTATCCAGGTGAACCATTCAGTATAAAAATTAGATGAGGAAGATTCTCAAGAAGATCAAACAAAAAAAGTTAACAGATTGCATATCTTTCTAGTCTTATGTTATATACTATTGTCTAGGAAAGACAAAGCTGTGATGTGGAAATACACTTTCTCTACTTCGTTACTTTCCAGACTATTTACTCTGAACAGCCAGTGCCAAAAGTATAATTAGCCTTACTTGAAACGTGGAAGCTACAATGGCAGCTATCCAGGTGTATAATCAAAATGCTTCTTAGGGGAAAATAAAAGACCAATAAAATAGTCCAAAAGTGTTTTAGGAAAATAATAGAGTTCTTATGTTATACACCACCAGCAAACTCAAAGAATGGAAAATGTAGGTTTAGGACTTTGAGGAACTGTATACTGTTGAGTACATAAATATAAAATACCATTATCTTGTGGTCATTGAATTTAGGATTTCTATTATTTCAGAGTTTCTAAGATTGACTTCAATGGAGATCTCAGATCAATGGGCAATTCAGTTCTTTTAATATGTTTCCCTTTGTATTTAACATATGGTTTTAACTATTTTATTGTCTAAGGATTTTTTAAACCCTCAAATTATATGACATAGTGTGTAGTACAAAAACAATTGACCTCTTTGCAGTATTTTTATATTGATTCATCAAATACCAGTTCAAATTTAAAAAAAAAAAAAAAACAAAAAAAACAAAACAACCCAACCTGTAGACTTTTGTTATTAGAACACCAAATTGCACAGACTCATATCACTTACTTCTAGGAGGTTTTGCTTAGTCTCCCTTCTTTGTCCCAAATGTGTGACTAGCAATATAATTGGATACATGTTTAATGTGTTTGCAGGAGGAAGAGTTGTTAATTAGCCAAATTAAAACTATGAGTTTACTAAAATATTCATAGAATTATTCAGAATTAATGTGAAAAAATGGGTACAGTCTACATACTGGGCTGAAGTGGAGTAAGATATGGTCATAAGTAGTTATAAGAGGTAAAAATGTACAACATTTGCTCATTTGACATTCAGTACAAATGACACAGTTTGGCAGTGCAATAAAGCAGATTTCAGGACTCCTTCTGCCAAATCAAATACGTTGCAGTCACAACAGCTGGTGCTGGTTCAAAGTCACTCAAGGGCCAGCAGATCAGATCTTATGCTCAAGCTTTTTGAAATGTCAATAACATGTGTCCAAAACAATGAATCTTCATCAGATCAGGTTTCATATGTCTCCCTACTCCTATATTAAACCATAAAAATTTTTGATTTGTGTCCTTTAATATGCACCAGTGCAGTCACACATCCACCACTGGTTTGGATCTCGTTGGCTCTATGGTATCTGTGACTACCCATGTGCCATTTTACAGTTGTGGCACATGAGGGTTTGATAATTTAGAAAATTAACCCACTGCAATCAAGAAGACAAAAAAATGATGCTAGTTTTCCAGTATTGTTTCCTGATTTCACAGTCAGTCCTTTCAGTGTGTTACTTCTTTCTTTCTTATATGACACCATTATTTGTCCTAACCTGTATAAATCCTGTACACTAGAATGCAACACCAGTTCAAGATCTGAAAAAACACATTCTCTGCAGTTATATCTCATCATTCTGAACTTGAATTTTGTCCAAAAGGTCATATATATATATATATATGCATACATATATACACACATATAATCGATGTATAACAAATAACTCATGTTGTTTGCAGATTTATTTTTATAGAAAAAAATTAAAAGCAGTAGAAGGAAGCAAAAGATCCTGCACCTCTTGGTCTTGTAATTATAAATGCCTAAGCATTTTTACACACTTGTCACTTGTCCTTGAACCTATAGGATAGACAAAAAATTGAACCATTCTAATCTATTCTTTCACTTCAACCATGTATTTGAACTGATGGAGAGAGAAAAAAAATGTATTTCAGATTGGGAACTCCATAATTGTATAAATGGTTAACAGATACTTTGAAATACCAAAGGTTCAGTGAGTAGCATGACATCCACCTTTTGGGTCTGGTGATGGACAGACTGATGTGGCTGCTCTTCTAATCTACGTTCTTCTCTCTCAGACTAATCTTGCTAAATCTACCACAGGTAATATTTTAGCATGCACCTTTAATAATGATAGAAATATCCACATCTGAATGTTTAAACAGCAGATCTTCACAAAGCAAATTGCACAATGTGCCATAGTTGCCCTTCATTTACTGGCGTCATTTCTGTCTGTGACCAATATACCAACTGTGCTACTAAAAATTGATATGCACTAAATTAGCACTGAAGTACCATGGGAAGCACAATGCTCTGTCTAATCTTTCCCTGGTCACACAGTCTAACAGTCCTACAAATACTATTTTTCTCTTGTACCTCATTATCTTTTTGCCCTTTCCAAATTAATTAATTTCATGAGTGTTTTTTTCTTCTGGAGACAATGTTTTCCCTGCTTGAGTATAAGATTATATAGTCAGCAGAAATATTATTGGTTTACTGTGCACTGTGTTTATACTAAGTCCACTTCAGAGCCACTTTAATAATTTTAATTGTCCCCCTCAGAATGGACTTTAATTCCTTTAAAAACCTTAAAAGAAAGAAAAAAACCCTCAGTTTTTCAGCTATAGGCTATCTTGTATCAGCAATCTAGTATGCTGGTAGTCTGTTTTAATGAGAAATTTCAGGAGAAAAAGAAGAGTTGAAGCTTCCTGACACATAACAAGTTGTACTTGTACCTATACAAAGGGTGAAAAGTTAGACAAAAAAGGATGTAAATAATCCCCAAAAAGCAAGATTCAGATTAACTCTTGATCTTCTTTACTGTTCCATACCGTATTTCTTTTCCCATTAGCTCTTCTGTTTTTTCCTTTTCCTGGGAAACGGTGTTTTTGTCATTTAGGCAGGCTTAATGAAAGAAATCCACAGACAAGGCTAGTGAGACAGAAAAGAGGTGACAAAATTGATTGCCTAAGTGGAACAAAAGTAAACAACCTTTGTTTCCCAAGTTCTTGGGTTTTTCCCTACTTATCTCTTTTTTTCAGACTTTGTATAGAACAAATACCACTCTGAATTTTGGCCAAGTCATAGTAGAATGACAGAGATAAGGAATCATGGGGATAGCCAGAGCTGAAGGATGCCTCTAAATAACAGGATAATTATAGCTAATGCAGAGCAGAAAGAGAAATGTTTATGAAGCATAAAGCCAGGAAATGCCGAAGAAGAAGATACAGAGAAAGCCCATAATCTTTTACTTGCTGAGATGGGAACATTATGCTAGTGAAAAATCAGTCTTGTATTAGAAATTGAACCTTGATTTCCTGTGGCCACATGCTTTACTCTGCTCTTTCCAATCCGATCTTGCCATCATCCCAATGATACAGATGAACAAAAATTAGCTAAATGTTACCTGCACACAGAACCACAGAATTATTTATTTTGGAAAAGATCTCTGAGATCAAGTTAAACATTTGACCAAACACTACCTTGTCAACTAGACCATGTGACTAAGCACCACATCCAGTTTCCTTTAAACATCTCCAGTGACAGTGCCTCCACCACCTCTCTGGGCAGCCATTCCAATGCCTAATCACCCCTTCTGTGATGAATTTCTTTTTAAGGTCTAACCTGAAGCTCTCCTAGCACAGCTTATGACTGTGTCCTCTTGTCCTGTCACTGGTTGCCTGGGAGAAGAGACCGATCCCCACCGGGCTACACCCATCCTTCAGGGAGTTGTAGAGAGTGATAGCGTCTCCCCCGAGACTCCTCCAGATTAAACACCCCCAGCTCCCTCAGTTGCCTCTCATAAGCCTTGTTTCCAGACCCTTCTGCAGCTCTGCTGCCCTTCTCTGGACACACTCCAGCACCTCAATGTCCTTCCTGAATTGAGAGGCCTAGAACTGTGTATCGAAGCAGTGCGGCTGCCAGGAGCAGTGGGGAATAACACACTCTGATTCCATGTTGCAGAAGTCAGACACAGCTTTGACCCAGTTGGCCAATCAATCCAAACAACCATCACCGGTGTCCAATTACAAATCACTCTTCGGTAAACAATCTCCATAACACATTCCACATGGGCCAAACAACAGGAGCAGCAAATAGAGATAAGAATTGTTTTCTTCCTTCTCTGAGCTTGCTCACTGCATCTCACAACTTCCCAGGGAAAATCCTGGGAGAGAGAATGATGTCTCTCTCTGTTCAGAGAATGTGAATACCACAACTGGGTACTTGAGATGAGGCCTCAGCCGTGCCAAGTGCAGTGGAAGAACCACATCCCTGGTCCTGCTGGCCACACTATTCCTGATACAGGCCAGGATGCCACTGGCCTTCTTGGTCACCTGGGCACACACTGGCTCATGTTCAGCCCCCATCAACCAGCACCCCCAGGTCCTTTTCCACTGGTCCACTTTCCAACCACTCTGCCCAAGTCTCTAAGCACTGCCTGGGGCTGTTGTGGACGAAGTTCTGGACCCAGTACGTGGTTTTATTGAACCTCATGCCACTGATCTCTGCTCATCAATCCCTCAGCAGAGCCTTCCTACCCTCCAGCAGGTTAATGTTCCCACCCAACTTGGTGTCATCTGCAAATTTGCTAATGGTAGAATCAATCTTCTTATCCAGATTATCAAGATATCAAACAGGACTGGGCCCACCCTGATCCTTGGGGAACACCGATAGTGACTGGATGCCAACACAGACAGGAAAATTTGCGATGTCTGCATAGGACAGGCAGATGCTCTTTTACTTTTGCTTGAAAAGAAATAGATTCTGTCCCATTTATTTATCTGTGTGGGAGTGCAAAAAAAGGAAATCTATGCAACTTCATTAACTCAAGCTTATGTGATCTAATTCTCCATAACAGGCTATTTATATTCCTCAAACTCTCAATTCCTCAAACACTAAGACTCAGTGTAGAATTAGAGAAAATGTAAGTACAAAGGAGAAGACTGAGGCTATTCTCACCTATAGTAACATTTGCTTTGGCTCATTGTACAGGGCTTGAGCCTATTTGCAGTTGTAGCTTGACAGGACTTGGGACTGAAATTAGGAAGAGAGGGGAACATAAACTGAACACAATGTGGAAAAAGAGAACAGAAATTACAAATTTAGTTAAAGGACCCATGAAAAGCAGGGGAGCAAGAGATGGAAAACAAGTGCAAAACTGCATCTCTTGGTAATAGACAGAGAGGCATTCTTCTTCAAGATTGTGTTGGGACTATTATACTATCAGAAATTTTTCTTTCTCCTGAAAATAAAGCCAAACAAGAAATTTTAATCAGTACCTTCAGCCTACATCAATTTAAATCATACTTCAGAAAGTATTTAAGGCAAACAAAACAATTCAGGTGAAAACTTTGCTATTTAATCACGGGCATTTGAACAACAAATAGCTTGTAATTACCTTAGTAGACACTGAATTAACTTAGCAACAAATGATGAATTATTAACTATTTTTACCCAGCCTTTTACTAAATTAGAGGGACACGAGGACAATGCCAATAATGTCAAACATTACAAATGCAGCATAATAACACTTGAAGTATTTATTCTTATTTTTTTCTGAGGTGCTTCTCTTTAACACAATCACATCATTTCCATGCCCGATGCAGGTTGCTGAGAAATGTTCTCTGCTGAGTTAACAGCATTCTTCTGAAGTCAAGAATTACTTTGTCCTCCACATACAACTTAATCTGTGTCTAACAGAACTATTCTGCCTCATTTCTACCAGTGTAAATTTTCAGAAATAAGTCACCAGCAAACAGTTAGTTAATCACACAAATATTAATTCCACACAACTGGATCCATAAACTTCCTTATAATTCAGTGGGTAAATCCATGGTTCTGGGGAGACCCTTGACAAACTGCTCCTTTTCCAAGCTCTCAGACACAGTCGTAAAGGCTGCACGATTGTTTTCAATGAACTTCCACTTCAGTTAGTGCAAGGCTTTTCTGAAACCTCCTTTTTCAATCATTAGAAATATTCTTGTCAGTTTGTTTCAAGACCTACTGGATTTTTGTGTCTGTGTTGTCTCTCAGTCTTCCTCCTTTGGTGCTAGCCCAGCCAGAGTCACTCTTAGTATCCTTTTCATCAGGTTACACAGGCCACATTATTTGTCTTTTTCATCCCCTGAGCACCTTAGTAAATCTTCTCTGCACCAGTGTCCATTCAAATTGTTTTATGTCAACATCGTTAATTAGCACTGTAAAGAATGCTTATGGTTATATTTTCCCAAACAGCCTACATGACAGTAAATATTTTTAACTACAGTTTTAGTGTGAGCAGCCATAAAGATGGCCTGCTTAAAAAGGGAAAATTACAGGACAGAAGAAAATGGGTCCTGTAAAATATTGTCAGAGAAATTGCCTGCCAAAGTGGGGGCTGGATGGCTGGGAACTTGACCTGTGAACCAGAAATGTCCTTAAAAAGTGAATCTGGTAACTTTAAAGTATAGATGAAGCATCAAGAATCCAGAGACATCCTGAGGTACCATGAATAAATCCAAGAAACTCTAATGGCAATTTATCATCTGAAAAGGTAGAAGCAGCCTGGGAAGATAAAATTAGTCTGGAAGAACTGTAAGCACAATTTAATCATTTAATTATTGGCTGTTACAAATGAAAAATTGAAATTAGTTACATGTTGACTGCTTGAAGTGGAGTTGTCCTACATACCACTCTTATGACTCTAGGCTATAAAAATAACTGATTTTTTAGCCAAAGTAGAGGGTTTTTTCTCCGAGTTTTCTCTGGTTTTCTGTGTCACACATACTTTTATTTTTCTAAGCCAGTTGAATTTCACATGAATTTTCTGCCAGATCTTAGACTCTCACAGAGAGTGCCCAGACGACTCTGGACTCTGTGACATAGACCCTCTTTGATGACTATGGACTCTGTAACATAGACCCTCTTTGAAGAGACACTCTATCTGTTATCTCAGTGTGTTCCCTGTGATCCCACTTTGGTGTCAGTTTGATCTGTCCTCACATCTCTGGGATGGTTGGATCAAACTTTGGGCCTGATTTGTCCCCCTCTTTGGGATGGTTTCACTCCTGAAATCTGTCTAATTTGATTGATACCTGTACTATATATATCCATACAAACAACCCATCATAAGCATATCTCCTCTTAAGTTGCTATTATAAAATGCCAACATTGGCCTTTGCATTGTCATTATGGTAAGTTGCTTGTCTAATACGTTTATTGTAGCCTGTAATACACCTGCTGGGTTGCTGTAGTTATATTGGTTGTTAATCTAGGATTGGTTGTTGCTGTTATTGACCACTGCAATGCTATTGATTGCTATTGATTAATCATTAATTGCTGATAGTATTTTGTAATAGCTTGATATATTTTTATATATATATATCTAAATATATTTAGATAGGTTTATTCATCTGAGGTATAATTTCTAGTGATGATTTCTGTGGCTTTGTGATAATTTGCAACAAAATAGAGAAAATTAGATGATAAAAGCTTCCAAGTCTTCGTGTATTATGAAATTTAATGAACCCAAGATTGCAATCTCTACACACCCACAGTTCTGGGTAACATTTTTGGTAACAGGTCCACATCATATATCCATACATACTACATGGCTTTTTTTTTCTCTATGTATTGCTTCTTTCCCTGCTCTTAATAAAAAAAGAAACTTTTCAATAGAATCTCACAAATCTATGTGGTGAAGCTACATCAGTGAAGCTCCTCTTTAAACTCCAGATTTGAATTTTGCAGCCTAAAACTTTGATTCAACCTGAAATTGGCAGGCTGTGTATTTCAGAGCCAGAGTTTGATAAGTCTCTCCATTCTATTCTGTTTGCTCTTGCAAACAGTGATTAAGTGTAATTATATGGAAAGAAATGTTGATTGAAAAATGTGTATTTGCAAACCTGAGTTTGAATGGACCTACATTGCATTTAAAATATAGCTTCTCCAATCCCTATTTTTTCCGAACTTACCACAAAATTGCAGTGCATACTATTTTGTACAGTGTAACAAACCCCAGGGTAGCTGTAAGAAAGTGTTCTGTTCTCCTCTGCAGTCACATTCATCTTTGAAGCACATTTTTAATAGGGGTTTCAAAAATGACTGCATTCATTGCATAGAGAAATTGGTGTGCAGGTTGAAGGGATAAAGTGATGGAACTATGAAGTTATAATTTTCCATGTGGATTCTTTGTCTCACCTTAGTTATTCTATTTCAGAAGTCACTTATTCAACATTTTTCTGTGCCAGAGGGACAAAACTTGTTCTACAGCATATTTCTCTGTGTAGAAAATTACCTATGCTTTATCTTTTCAGTAACAATACAAACTTTCAGATGGGCTTAAGTATCTATTTTGCTATCTTACAAAAAAACCCAAAAAACAAAAAAAAAATCAAAACAAAACAATAACAACAAAAAAACCAACCAACCAAACAAAAAACCCCAAAAAAACAATACCAAAAAAAACCAAAAAACCCCACAAGGAACCTCCTATCTAAACCATAGAATATTTAAAAAAGCATCTTATGTATAGTGCTTACAAAGTTTATGGTTTTTTGCTACAGCAGAAATAACTCAAAAGATAAAATGACAGTAATCTCTTGTTAAGATGAAATAGGAAATCCATACACAACTAAAAACTAAGGGGTTTGTCTACTCCCTTGATGTCACCTTTGAGATCTTGATAAAGTAGCTATTGACAAAAGTGCAAATATTCAGAACTGATTTCTCTGTAGCTTCTCTGTACTTTTCTGCCCCTTAAGGAATTGAAAAATAAAAAGAAAGCTTTCATAAAACTTTTCTGTTCTCTACCAAAAATGCAAAATAACAATGAACCATCTCTTTCCATTGTGAAATTAAATCCATTTCAAGAAAGAAATAATAAGTTTGGTTTTCCTCTAGGGGAGGATTTTTTTAATATTTCCAACTCAAATGTTTGTTTCATGGACTTAAAAAGGCAGTTTACTCTGTTTGAGGAAAGAGAAACTTATTATGGCTGAACTGAAACATATTATAGATTCTAAATACAATCCTACATGTAATGAATACTGTAGCTTCATATATAATAAATGAAATTAATTCTGATTAAAGATATGGCAGTACAGGAAAAAATCCCAAAACACTGTAAAGTTAATAGCAGTAGCAGCAATACTACAATAGTAGTATTGTTGTAGTTGTATACTACAACAATAGTTTGTAGTATACAAACATTTATTCATGTTTGTATCACATTTCAACAAGTTATTGTTTGTTGCTGTAAGCCATCGCTTCTGTGCCAATAGAAGTGGCTATAGACCCCAACACTGTTAAGTATTTCAGTTGAAAATAGCTTGTGATCAGAGTTTTCAAACTCCTCTAGTTTCTTCTATTTTTGCAGAGAAAAGGTTTCTGGTTCTCATTCAGCCTATACCGTGCTGCTTTCTTGACTCTATTACTCTTCTCTTCAGTTGCAAGTAACCCAATATGGGAAAAATCCCATCATTTAAATAACATATTCTTAAATCTGACAAGTATTAAGCTAAAGTAAGTACCTCTGCGAACCACTACAAATTGTGAAAAACATTGCAAATTGTCTAATTTAGCAATTTTAATCTACAAATGAGAAAATGTTACCCATTCCAATTCTGCACTTCGTTCCCTTATTTTCAAAATATAGTATATTTGCCACAAATACAAAATAAGAGCCCATGAGTTATGTTATATATGACAAATGATTTTTGAAGACTATTAGAAGACCTCATATATGGTGAGAAAAGATAAATTTTTATGCACATTTTTCTGTCTTGAAGCACAGCTTTGATATCTGAAACAAAGAAATCTCTGCAGAAGCATGTGGACACTCATGTCTGGGCAAAGAAGATTATGTAAGCAGATCTTTAAATGCCTAACTACCCACAGTGAATATTAACTACCAAAAATAAAGGAGGATCAGTTAGAGAACACTGAAGAAATGGGCGTGAAACCAAATGCATCTATGCTGAATTTGATCAATGTTACTAGAAGGTTGCTATGTGTTTTTTAACAAAGACCATGCAAACCAGAGAATAGTCATGAAAACTCAGAAAAGACAAACATGAGGTCCAGTTTCCAACAGTAATTTGGAATTAATTCTAATTTTTAAGATGGCCTTGCCCTGACTTTGGAGATTGGACTTTGTGATTCCCAGAGATTCCTTCTGACCTGAAGCATTCCAGTATTTTGATAAATCTTGAAGTCAGATTTTAAGACAATATGAAGTCAGATTTTAAGACAATAATTCATATGGGCATGTAGCTTGAGACAGAGGGAATTTGAAGCACCACTTACTTGTATAAAACGAGAGCATATTAGAATATTGTCAAAGAAATTGTCTGCATTATGGATAGAAGGGTGAATCGGTATTAGAATGATTTGTGGGTGGGACAGTGGTTAGCAATAAAGTGATTTCCTCGCTTGCTTTGCAATAGTTACAGATCTATGGTTTTTTTGTGGTAAAATAGGAGTTTATCTACATGCCCTTATGTAACTCTGAATGCTGGATTTGCACTTTGTTGACATGATTTATAAGTGTTTGATTATAACAGCTAGTTGATGGAGAGAAGCATTTCCTGAGTAAAATGTCATCACTTCACCTTTGTGCTTTGAGGTAAGAAATAGGCTCAATCTATTTAAGTTCTTTGACAGTAAACACTATCAGATGTTTTTCCCTGAGGGGCTCATTATCTCAAGTAGCAGATTTTGCCACTAACAGCACACTCAAAAAGGGTTTGAGAAGCCAAGGTAAGGTAAAATCTGCTTTGTGTAATGAGCAATCTTGCAGGATATGAACAAGATAATTTTCAGACCTAAGTGCGTGAATACTTGTGAGTCAACCATGAACTACAGTGGCAGCAAAAAGAAAGGTGAAAGCAATTAATTTTTACCAGTTCTTGTAGATCAGCTTTTTCCATGCTGCTTATCATCATGGTATCTGAAGCATACTAACATGTCAGAGGCAGGGGTTGCTGATGGAATGAGTACTAGTCTGGCATGGAACAGCCATCTGCCTAGTTAAGGTCAGAAACCAGTTTAAAGAACCTGAGAGAGCAGGAGAGGTGACTTATTGAAAAGTCTGGAGAAAGCTCATCAGTGGAGATCTGAAGACTGATCTTTGAGTGATACAGGTTTACATTACCCATGTTATAGGAGCAGCCCATGTGCAACAAAAGGCATTCACAGAATTCTAGTCGTACCACAAACAGGCAGGGTATGAAGGGCTGATATGTGAGAAACTCAGACGTGAATGTGTTCAGATGTGAGGGAAGAGTTGCAACTCACTTTGTAGTTAGGGAGAGTGGTGTCATTGTTATTCTGTTCCCTCTTCTTTCAAGTCCCAACAAGGATGCCTGTCCAATGGTAAACTCAGGGCTGCTATTCTGCTCTCCTGAGATAAATGTATCTGCAAATAACATCCTTTCTCTGGTTGTAGAGGTCTCAGTCACTTTGACTAAATTCTCTGTAAGAAACAAAAAACATTTAGGATATAAGCAAAACATTTATGTATGCATTTCACTCTTTTTTTTGTTGTTTCTTAAGGAAAAATCTGTTTTAGAAAAATCTACTTGCTGAGTAACTTGCTAAAACAGAAGCTGTGAGAGCATTTCTCAGTAATATTATACATTCAGTTTAATTTGTCAATACTGGATAAATACTATAATGTTCTGTTTGATGCTACTGTTACTGCAAAATGCAGCAACATAATAATTATATTCTCTGCTATGCTATATTCTGCCAGTTACCAAGGACTTAAAGAATAGCAATGAAACAGTCAACTACATCACGTCAACTGCAGGAAATTATTATCTAGATTGAACAGTGAGCTATCCTAAACCCTTAGAAAGAATTATTCTAAAGAATTTATTGAAATCTATATATGATAGCTGCCTTAACTTGAACATATGTTTAAACCAGAATAATGTGAATGATACATATTAATATGACTATCACTATAAGAAGAGATGCAGAGACAGTATATTTTATACCCAAAATGATGACAAAACTTCTTTCCTTCCATAATCAGAATTACACTATCTACAGTGCAAATGAGGTGAGCATTGCAAAATTATTTTGAGCCTTACTCTATAGAATCCAGCTTAAGCAATCAGCTGAATCTATTTTAAACCCTTTGAACCCTTTTGATTAGGATAAGTGAAACATAATCAAGTAGCACTGCTGTTGAAGTAGCTGTAGAAATCTGGCAAGCAAACAATGCAACTAGTTGGTTGGACTGATTTAGGCAACATTTTATAAATAGCATCAAGTTGCAAAATATCTAAAGGTTTTGGTGTTAACCAAAATGAAAATGAAATGAAAATTTGCCAACAAATATTCAGGCCCTTGGAAATTACTATATTCCAGCAACAGTTTGATATATTATCCACAAATATTACTTAGGGCTCAGCTGAGTTAAACACGTTCTGTCTGAGATTGCTGGGAACTGGAAAGAGTCAGGAACTTATGTAAATCTAGAGAAGAGAAATCTCTTCCACTAAAGTGAAGTACTTGTGATGAGATGGGTGCTGATTGCTTCACTTAATGTGCCAGAGAAAGGCAATTGAATGCTGCAGCTAAGAGGGTGGTACAAGACACCCTCAGCACAGACTGATTTTAAAAGAAACCTCTGCTCCTCTTCAAAGTCAAAGTTCAGAATTTACAGCTCAGGTAAACTACCTGCATAAAAAGAGCTTTCAGTCTAAGATTCAACTCCTTCAAAGAGAAACTGTAAAGAAATAAGGTGATAGTAACTTACTTGTCCTGTGTATTTCAAACAGAAAAGTAATGTTAACTCTAACGCAATATTTAGTGTACAGAAATGCCTAAACCTTTTTCATCACACTAGGTTTTAGAGATCCTTAGACAAATGTATTCAGTCCCAGAATAAACTGAAATAATCTGACAGACCATCACTTATTCAGAATAAAGTAATTTTCCCATGAACAAAACTGCAGCTGCCAAACTGTTTCATCTTTCAAGGTAGGCTGTAACTGTGTATGGTAGAAAATGCAGAAAGCAAGGACAAATCTATTGACAGAAGATGCTCCTGAAGGTTTGTTTGGGGTTTTTACAGCTTAAAAGTTAATTTTTTGAAAATTCATATTCTTCTTAAAAGGTGTTTGAGTGACCACAATGACAAGGACAGGAGTTCAGACCATGGAGGCACCACCAGCCTCGACTGTCCCTGCCCTTCCCCTCAGGATTCCTGCTGGGGAGCCAGTGGCCGTGTCAGTTCTCTGAAAGTTCATTGTGTCACACCCAGTAGACATGAATTTCCTTCCTTCTCAAAGAAAGACAGGAGTGGTAAAAACCTGCCCACAGAAGATATTCAGAGACCTGATGGAAAGTGACGCTCTGGAAACCACATTCCTATGTTGTGCACTGCTGAAATGATTTAAAGAGGAACTCCAGTCACAGCTTTGTTTATCTTAGGAAAACATAAACCAATGAAAGAGTAGGAATTCTTGGGGTTTTGTAACAATTTATTCTAACTTGTCTCAAGAAATTGTGATTTATCTAGATTCTGGTAAAAAAAGAATATTTTTTTCTGTGAAGGTCTTGAAAAACCTGAGCACTTTGAAGTTACTTTTTATAGCTTAAAACTATTTCAGACATTTTCTAATGTCTCTAGTTTCTTCTGTTTTCATAGAGAAAGAGTTTCTGATTTTCATTCAGCTTATACCATGCTTCTTTCTTGACTCCATTGCCCTTCTTCAGTTGCACGAACAGAGCAAGGCCATCCTTCCAGTATGCCAGTAGAGGAAACCAATACTGTGGGGGTATTTGACTAGTGAAGAAGTATTTCCATTCCTCACCTTGCTTAGTGAGTAGTGTTGCTGCATCCACAGGATCTCCAAAGATATCACAAGAAGGAGCTGGGATATTTTTACAAGAATAATAAGTCACTGACGTAACCATCAGTCATGAACGGTGTCTATGTCAGAAAATGCAGAATTGTCTAGCTTTTTCTAGATAACATCTCTGACATTATCACGTCTCATTAAAACATGTCCATCTATGAAAGATATTTGAATAACAAATCAGCTGCCCAAACAGATGTCTAGAGCCATCTGAGAAAGAAGTGAGAAATTTTCATGTTTAAGATTACATTGGACATGCACATTATCAATTTTGATGTAGTGGATATAATGTATTTTACTAGCAACATTATGTTAATGTAGCTAGTAAAACTGAAGTGTAGTAAGATGGAATGGACTATAAATATGACTTAATGCTTCCTGGAAATACTAAGATTCAGTTCTCTTTCCATCACTATGAAATACATTTGCTCAGTACATGATCATTCTAATTTTTTTTTCAGTAGATAACCTTCCTTATCATAAGTAGTAATGAATGAATCTTGTTTAAATTTCAAGATGCAGTAGTTTTAAAAATGGCATTTGGACATATTATGAAAAGGATTAAATGTGTTTTTTTAAAGTTCAGGAGGCCTAAAGATATCACTTTCTCTTTAAACTACGATATTATTGATTTTTGCCCATAAAAGACAGTTTGCCCTTAGTGTTCTAATTAAAATGGAAATTTACTGTCCAAAGTACCTTTCAACAATAATAAACTGACTTAAAACCTAATTTAAAGAAAAATCTTAGGGACAAACATCTTATTTTCTTATATGATAAACAATATACAAGATCAATACACTATTTTCATTATTGCCACTAAAATATATTGTTGAAAATACACTCAGTTTAACATATGTATAAAGAATGCTTTACAGACCAATACTACTACTACTACTACTACTACTACTACTACTAGTCTTCAAAGTGTTAACTGCATAAAAATTATAATTTGCAGTCCTGATGTTGCATCATTATATTATCATGGAAAACAATTTATTGGCAAAAAAAACCCCAAACAACTAGAGAATAAAATAATGGCAAAGTTTGGATTCTTACCTTCTGAATTAAGGTCCTAACAGGAGTTCTGTAAGATGACAGAGAAACACTTGAGAAGAGAGTCAGCAGGAAGGGCAACCCAGGCTTTTGGTGAGCTATTTCTCTTTCTTAAATGCTTTACTTAAGTGACTACAACTGGGTTGTAAAAAAACAAGACTGAAGAACTAAGAAACAAAGACATGTATGCTCTTCCTTTGAACAGAATAGTACATTCAGGAAAGCAAAACTATTCATGATTCAGTTTGAGGATCCATGAACCTTCTGGAAAATCAAGCTGTATTTACAAGACTCCTTGGTTGTCAGTATTTTCCAGGAAGATATTAGGTGCAACTGACATACATTATTCCAGGTGTAAGAAGTCTCTAAAGGTAAAAAATTTGAAATAGTTGTGATCTTGATTCTAAATTTCACTTGCAATTTCTTTATACATTTCTATTTTTGTATGGTTACTCATAACCAGTCCAATCAAGTCATATATGCTGGAAAGAGGAAGAATTTTTAAATTAAAATAAATCAGTGGGCTCTTTCTGTGTCTTTTATATCTGACTCTTCTCTTGATTAATGAATCCTCTCCTCACTAACTTAAATACTAAAAAAGCTGTTATTTTAATTTTCACTTTCTCTGACAGCCCTGAAACTCCTAGTAAGCTTTTATTTTATGCAAATCAGCATTTTACTATGAATATTTGGACCATTTCTGTCAAAGGCAGAATCAAAAGATAGAAAGGAACATAAGATGCTTCTTAAAAACTAGGGCACTGCTAAAAAATATTGAAAGATCAATTAATGATGGCAACTATTTTTCTAAGGACCCATTCAAGAGAAGTAGAGTATACATTCTCTTACTGTGAGGCAGAGATGAAAGTTATCTCTTCAATGACATCTAACTTTAATAGATTTCAAAGAGAAGTATTTAATGTCTGAGAGCCCAAACCAATCCATAGACACAGAAATCAGCTGAGTCCTCAGAAAATGTTAAATTCAGCTGAGTCCTCAGAAAATTTTAATTTATTCTAATCTCATCACTTACTATTATATCTTAAGTTTAATACATAATCCTACTTCTATAAGAATATGTCAGGAGTTTACTGGATGTGTTCAAACTTCAAGCAAAATCTAATTTCAGAGAAAGTAATATATTAGGTAACATATTTGTTTCTATTCTTTGGATGAACATGAAATATATTTCCATTAAAAAAAAAAAAGACACGCAATTTCAAAACATGGTTTACTGGGAACATTTCATTTTTATGCAAGACAGGTAGAATCAATCATTCAGAATCCTCCAAAGAGCATACAGAAAAGATATATAGAAACAGGGGACATAATGACTGCACATTAATGTCTTTGCAGTTACCCAGTATTCTTCCAGGTATAATGATCAGCAGACATTCAGGCAAGAGGAGAAAAAATTAAACTGAAATCAAAGACAAAAAAATCCCTCAGGTTTTTTTTTTGCTTCAGAATTTTATTTAAAAAATAGCAAATATAGTTGTTATTATGAATATAACGGAATAATTTGGCATTAATGCCTTCAAATGCATTTTTCAAAAGGTAGCGGAGGAAGAAAATATTTGCCTCTTAAAAGCTAGACTATTGTACATGTGTTTGTCAGAATATTGTGTCTCTAAACAAGCATTTTATGTCTAGTATTTTGTTTCCTTCTTGGCTATTTCTAAAGAACATTTACACATTTTGATTTTGTACACAGGCTGTAAAAATCTGACCTTCTTGCATTTTCTCTTCTGCAGTTGTACTCGTCAAGATTACTGTTATCACCTAAAATCTAGACTTAGCTTAATTTCTTCCTTTCGAGTGACTATTTTTATAATTTCTGACCTCTGATGTCCCAAGTGGCACCCAAAGTGGCAACTCTCCCAGTAAATCTAGCTCAGTTCCCAGAGGGTTGGTTATGGCCGCAAGGCTGCATCCCAGAGCAGCAGTACAGCCTGGGAAGCAGCGGAGCTCAGATGTGTGGAGAGGAGGGTTTGCTCTGCCACCACAGGCAAACACTTGAGCTGCAAGGCAGAGCCAGCCCTCCCTGAACAACCATCACTTTTCCCAAAAATATGTGGTTTCTCTTCCTTGCTTGGTAGCCAGAGGTTTCCTGGGTTCTGCTGCAGGGGAAGTACACAGTGATTGGTGCCTATTTTGCTGTAATGCCATAATGAGATTGCCCTTGGAGGCTGTGAATTTTAGCGACCTCTAGAAATTATCCCTCTTCTTCCCACATAAAAGCAGTATTGACACTGTTACTAAATTCTCAGAACAATGCAGAGCTTCTCAGAAATAGGTACAGCATTGAAAACCATTCTGATATTGGGCTAAACTTTAAAATAGAAATAATTTTCAGTACTTCAACACTTTTAAGATACAACCCTTAATCTAGTCCAGCCACAGATGATAACCACAAGTCCAATATGACAGAATAATGTCTAAAGAATAAAAGTCTTCTTTAAAACAAATGAGCATTAAAACACATTTTCCTTTTGAAGGTAGCTGGTTCAGCACAGCATTTTGGAATTAAAAGTTAATAATGAAGAGAATCACTAATCTACCCATGAGATTAAGAAAAAATCAAATCATAGTACAAAATAACCTAAGCTGTCTTCATTTTAGTTTCACAGAAGAAATTAGAAGTAAATGTTTAGGGAATGTTGTCTTCCATTTTAATTTAATTTATAACAGAGAACAATAGAAGAACTGGGTTCATTTACTTCAGGCCTGTGTTTACAGGCAGTTTACAGTGCAGAATATTGCACTATTGATGAGTTAAGGATATCAGTCCATTACAGTTTATTAAGTCAATAAAACCAAAAGCAGACAAATCCCAAAAAGATACAGTCTTGGGTTCTCAAAAGTTTATATTTTTTCCCAGTTCATGCGACTTCATGAAACAGAAGATATTGCTTCATCCAGAAAGCCTTGTACCTTTGGAGTGTGACAAGGATGCCTCAGTTACCCCAGGCAGGATCACTGTCTTAGCACTAAACTTGTGAGCTTGTACATTTGAGTCTCTTGGAGTGAGTACAGCACAGAGCCAGAAAGATGATCCAAGGGCTGAAGCACATTTCCTATGAAGATAGGCTGAGAGAGTGGGGATTGCTCAGCCTGGAGAAGAGAAGGCTTCAGTGAGACCTTATAGCACCTTCCAGTACCTAAATGAGGCGATGAGCCAGCTGGAGAGGGACTTTTTACAAGGTCATGTAGTGATATGACAAGGAGCAATGGCTTTAAACTGAAAGAAGGTAGATTTAGATAAAAATTGGGAAGAAATTCTTTAGAGAGGGGATGGTGAAGCACTGGAACAGGTTGCCCAAGGAACTTGTGAATGCCCCATCCTTGGAAGTGTTCAAGGCTGGGTTGGTTGGTCTAGTGGAAGGTCCCCTGACCATGTCAGGGGGTTGGAACTAGAAGATTTTTAAAGCCCCATACAACCCAAACCATTCTATTGTTCCATGATTTTCTTGGCATGGAAGGACCTAAAACTGAGGGTGGTTCAATCTCACACTGCTATAAGGGAAGCTATCTCTGAGAAAAGCCAGGGAGTATCACATGCTGAAATTCATCTCGGGCTTACTCTTTCCAGCACTTGTCATTGTCTTTTCCTCACTGAGAATAATGGAATCATCATAGAAAATGTGTAATGGAATGTGGAGAGGGGATGAACATCTCCACATTGTCAAAAGACAATGTTGTCTTTTGAAACATTTTGTACATTTCCAAAGAATGAAGGCTAAAAGAAGGTAAAAGAGACTGAAAGAGGCCCCTGGAATCGGACATCCAGATCATGCAGAAACACTAAGAAAATTGGATTTATTATTAATATCTAACTCTAAAATAATAGGGTTTTGTGCCACAGATCATACCTACTGTCTGTGTTGCACCATTTGCACCTACGTGCAAATGTATGAATACTTCAGGGGAGCTCTTTGCTTTCACACAGAGGACCATGGTGTGTCACTGACATAGGCACCACCTTCCATTGAGGTGTTCACACATATATATTTTGCTTCAAGTCTTGTTTATTTGTATGGGACCAATGTAGCCTGCTGCCCAGAAACCCTCTTGACATAACAAAGGCAGTGTAGAGCATACAGAAACTGCAGACTTCATTGTATGGCTGCAGCAGCAACCGTGAGATGTCGTCTCTGGTGAGCTGAATATAGCCACTCTATATTTATCTAATCAAGGATTTCTTAAAGTCCCTCTTACTGTGACTGTTCCAGGTATTGTCAGCTAGAAATCCTGGGATGGACAGATGATGTCAGAGTGCTGGGACCAATTCACCTTAACCATCAGGCAGCCAGCTGTGTGAGAAAGTCTTTTGGATGTTGAATAGAATGAACAGCACCATCTGCCATGGGTTAGTTACATTGGTTTAACTCCTGTTGGGTGAAATTGGAGAAGTCTATACTTTTGTGCAAGAGCATGTCTATTGTCCTATGAATCGTTTTAACTCCCAGCTCCCAACAGTCAGCGGCTAATAAATTTGGAATGGAGAAGTCCACCATGGGAAAAGTCATGGCCAAGGTCTCCAGAACTATTTTCCAAGTATGATTTAAAAACCTGTTGCAGACTCTTTTGGAAAATAGAATTGGACAGGATCAATAAACTTATGCAATGTTTCACCCTCCAGTGTTTCCCAAAATGTTTAAAGATAAATGACAGTGTACATATTTTCATGCAGTAACCATCCAGTTGCTGCATTCTGAGCATCATAAATCTTATGGTAAGGCTAAGAATTCCTCCTTTGAAAATACACAAGTACATTAGAAGAAAATAAATGTCAGCACTATGCTAGGATTACTAACTATTACCTGGGAAAAAGAGGTTGAAATGGATAATAAAATAGAAAGTTCATACTGTAGAAAAGATTTGCTTCACACACAGCTATACATGAAGACGGAGAAGCAATCTTTTGAACTGCCAACTTTTATTTCTATTCAAATTAATTTGGCTTCAAACTCTAACTATACGCTCCTTGCCAGAATGAACTGCCTTTAAGGACTTTATAATTTCTCCCTGTGAAGAAAGAAAAACGGTAATTGTGTCTCATTAGTCTTCTCTTTGACAATCTAAATAAAACTCATTAATATTCTGTGTAACAAATTTTTAAGCTATTTATTCTCTTCTTCTTTTCAATGTCCTTTTAAAAATGTGGACAACCATGCTGAATGCACCATTGCAGAATTAAGCTCATCAGCACGATAAGCACAAGTCATGCATATTTTGATCAAAACTTTCCTGTTTTTGTAGAAAAGAATCACTTTTTTTTTTTTTATCTGAAGCTTAAGTGGCTTTTTTTTTAATGAACCTAGAATCCTCATCAGAATCACTGTTTTCCAATTTCTTTTTCTTTTTCATTGTTGTGATTTATGTTTCTTGTTCCTAACTTTGCATTTTGTGGAACTAAACCAGTCACAGATTTCCAAGTGGAAAATGGTAAAACTATATATGTAAATGACTCATCATAATCATGATTCCTGTACTGGAAATTTCATGTCACTAATAATGGCATTTCTGCAGGAATTCCATACAAATCCTTCTCTTCATCCTGCTTCATCCATGATTATTCTTTATAATCAAAGAACATAACTATCTCACTCTACTCTTTATGACTTCTAGGTTAATCTTCATTTTTTTCCTCATGTCCTTATTTGTAGTCTTGACTTCTTTACAGTGGGGAACTGTAAATCACAGAAAAATCAAGTGCTGAAAGGGGAAAGAACAATGTTTAATGAAAACAAGATTAAGACAGTGCTCGTCCTTGTAAATAGAGTGGGGGTTGGCATTGAAGGGCAGGCACTCGAGTTCTAGCTGAATTTATTACAACAGTAGATAGTACCAAAAGGAAGCTTAAAAGTAGGAGATTACTTTGGAAGCGACTAAAGGAAACACTTGGGGATGAGAGGCTAGTAAATGGTATTTGATGGTTCAGGAATTCACTGAGAGAATATAACCCTCCACTTCATGAAACAGCCCAATTATATGTTTGTTCTAGTCATCAGTGTGGTCAGCCATGTAGATACACAGCCATTAAGTCTTATTGGAGAGGCATTTGGCATGGCTCTTTTTTAGTGTGATGAGTTCTGATTACGCCCACACTGCAACTGCAACACCATTTCCAGCCACCTGTGCCCTTCCTGCAGGCTGACCACACAAAATGGACCTCATGCAGAGGAGCAAAAGGTAAAAAAGTACTAAAACAACCATGGGGCTTTATATTTATATTTATATTTCCTTTATAAATTCTTCATTTTTCTTCCTCTTTTCATTCTTTTTAAGCCTTCAGCTCACTGCAAGGCAATTCCTAGTTTTCCAGAAATCTCATTATTTTGTGTTCACTGCTGTTAAGTCTTTTAAATTGAAAGCAGATCCCAATTCTGAAGAAATACAAGAGTTTTAGATCAGCAACTGAATCAAGTATTTGGACGAAAAAAAGTAGTAGTTTACCCATAAAATAAATTAGATGTGTAATGAAATAGAGAGTTGAGACCCTCTACACTTCCCCTGTATATTCTATTTGCATTTTATGTAAGACCAAACTGAGAAAGCAGGAGACATGACTCCCTTCAGTTCTACTCTTTGACAGGGGAACATCCACCCATAGTACCAAACTGTGGCACAAAAAGAACTGCAAATTTTGGCAATCCAGTTTTACTGGATTGGCTTCCAATGCATAGACAGATTAAAGTAGATGTCTTCTCCTATTTTGAAATCTTGCCTAGTGATAATGTCTCTCAGTTACCTGACTAACCCAGAGGACTTCATGCTCAGAGAAGAGACATTTGCTCAGTGAACGTCCTTAGCAAAGTTTACTCAACCACATAAACTACATGTTCCTTCTAATTTAAGGTATGTGTTTTCTGGTGCACTACGGACACTGGGGTCCTGAATGACAGTATCAGATGTCAGCAAGCATCCTGATGTGTCTCTCAGAGAAAGTCTCAGCAGTGCATTTCAGAATTCTCTAATAAATATTCAAAATATCAAGAGATGGTATGATTTCACACTGTTGAACCTGTTGAAATTTAATTTTTAACAGTTTTACTCTCATTACAGTGATTCAGACATAGCAGTTTGAATCACAGAGGCATAGCTTCAGATACACTCTCCTCTGAACTGCCTGTGTCCCTGAATGCAAATAACTGAAGCAGCATAGGGAACATTTCCTCTATTATAGTCTCTCTGGTTATAGGAAGCAGACAGTAACTAGGGAGCAGCAACAAGCCCCTGTCTCTCCTCTAAATAAAGCATTGGCAGCCAGACATCGGGTTTCAGGGAGATCAGACCAAAACAGAGTAATATCAAAGCTCCTAAGAGGTAATTTATGTATCAAGGCCTATACCTTGGCAATCAGAGCACTCAATAAAATAATGTTAAAAAAAAAAAAAATCTGAACCTTCAACATAAGATGTGATATATAGCAAAATTCTCTAGGTCTAATTACTCAGTTCACAGATGTAGGGAGATACTGTCAATTAATTTACTGAAGTAACAACTTTACCTGGGTTGATCTGCTGTCAGTCTTTCGGTTTTCCAGAAGCTGTGTTCCTTGCCTCGATACCTCTTCAGAGGTCTTACTTTTTTTTTTTAATTTTCTGCAGAAGGCAAGCCAATTCAAGTTCTTGCAGCAAGCAGAGAGAAAATCCACAAATCAGAGGAGTTTTGAAGCAGGGAACAGAACATGAAGATGAGGTCAAGCATTCCAAGTGACTCTTCCAAAAAAATTAAATGGTGGCTATAGAACAGTTATTACACAAGACACTGATTCACTAAATCAGTCATGTTTTGTGGGTGCTGATAAACATTCCTACATACACAAAACCACAAAAGTACACACAGATAAGTTGGAATGCATCCTTGGAAAACAATACTAACTTAGAGGTAGAGTTTGATATGCCACAGGGGAGGTCTGCCATTTAGAAAAGGCACCTGGGACAGAAAAATCCCCTCTAGCTGAACAAGCTGGACATTTGCCAAATAGAAAACAATTCTGCAGAAAAGCACCTAAGATACTGATGAAGCTAAAAATGAGTCAGAAGTGTAGCCTTGCAATGAAGAATGTTGACTTCATATTGGACTTATTAAAAGAATTTTAGGCGGCAGCTCAAGGGAAGTTATTAGTCTATTCCATTCAACATTTGTACAACTTCATCTGGAACCTTGTGCCCAGTTTTGGCCTTCCTCATACTAGACCAAGTCCAAAGGAAGGCCTCCAAGATGAGAAGCATATGGGGTACAAGGAGACACAGAGACCACTCTGGTTCACACTTTTAAGAGAAATCTAAGAGGGGATCTTCTTACCATTTAGTATTGGGCTACGGACAAGTTTCAGAGAAATTTTTTTGACACTAATGATGAGAGTATGAGAGGCATTGGACAAAAGTTGGAACAATGGAAAATCAGTAGATATTTTTTCATACCTTGAAGATGGCCCTAGCCCTGCAATTGGTCCTTCATTGGATCAAATTGTTCCCAGACCTCCAAACTATTCTATTCTACCTATATTTCTCCCAAATTTATTCCATTATTTTCTTCTGTTAAAAAGAAGTATTTTATGTTTTGGATGGTATTCCTGGTGCTACAATAAAAAACCCACATAATTTTAAAATATTTTTATCCTTCATTATACATAGGTGCTGTATCATAGAAGAGCTGTATCTTTATTGAGATCAAACAAGCTCTGATTAATGACATTGAAAACTTTTCAAAACACAGAAAAGCAAAAGACATTTGTCCAAAGCACATGGCTAGAAACTTTTATTTTAGGAAGTTGGCACATGGGAGAGTGAATATTTCCTAGAATAGGTAATAATTGATTATTTTTCTGAAAACTAGAATAAAGTTCCCAAAAATGGAATTACCAAATGGCTTCTTGGAAAGTATTACCAGAATATGACTGGGTAATTTGTAGAGTACACAGTGAGAGCTGGTTCAGAGTGAAAATAGTGTATAGAATGCTGTGCCTTTTTCTAGCTAACAGGTCAGCCAATTCTGGAACTCTAAATGGTTGCCTCAAAGCACCTTTTGTTCAGAGGTGAAAGACTTATAACCTAAGTTTTAGGTTCTGCTCAGGAAATAGTAGATCAGGACTTAACACCAGAGCCCTGGCATCCCCTAAGAGTCATGTGAATATAAAATACAGGTAATATTCAAAACAGGAGTAATAATATCTCTTGATTATCTTTACTCATGTGAAAGTCAGACTGGACAATAACTGCTTTCAGTCTTTTCTCACAGGTAATAAATTAACAGCACGAAGATATCTACCATTTCTACCCCTCTTGCCCCCTCTAAGCCCTAGAATCATTTAAGGCAAAGAATAAACCACCAATGAAGTTGCATTCACCAGCAAGATGCACCCAGAAAATTCTCCACCTGAATTCTTGCCACCTGACAGATTTGTGTTTGAGATAGAAAGGGATGAAAAATTGATTATTCACAGAAGGATATTTTGGACCGTCTGAACTGTCTTAAGAGTTAATAAACACAATGCCTGAATGAAAAATTCACCATGGTTGATATTTCCAATGTCCAGACCTCAATGTCAGTCATTCAATGACTGTACAAAATCATCAGAATTTTCACATATACAGCCTGAAGAAAGCAACTTATTGGCATCAAGAAACTCTGAAATACTGTGAAAGATTAGCCAATCCCTGCTGCAGGATAGAGCAATTAAATTCTAGTGCTAGGACTGTAAAAGGAAGGGTTGTAACACATTTTGCTAAANGAGGATTTAATTCCCTCCTCTCAAGAGAGATGCAGTTAATAAAAGGAGTATTTTTCTTCAGCATTGTTCACAGAAGTTTTATGTCTATCATGCTGTGCATAAAAAGATCATGGTTTTTTCTTCATTTATTCAAGTAATTTTTAAAATAAATAGTAAAAAATATATACTCCGGTCAAGGTACATTTCAGCAACTTTTACAAATGTTATGCAGTTGGAAAATCCCTTCATGGCAAAAGGGATCTTCCTTTTCATCATATGTAGGATTTAAAGCAGGAATTTTTATAGAAAGAAGCATATCTGCCATTCTGAGAATTTTTAGATTAACTATTCTGCACATTTTATTCCCCAGTGCATGAGTATTAGTACTTCACTTCTACAAAATCAAACTTTTGGACAGAAGAAAAAAAAGATGTTAATATATAATAAATTCCCAAATAAAGGACTGTATTTCCACAGTATTCAGAAACACAGGACATGCATTCTCTTATCTGCTTATTTTTGACCTCCACATTGGTGGGATCAAGCCATATGTTCTTCACACAGGCAAACTTGAGAACCTTCCAAAATGTGACACACAAACAGATGTGGCAGAAGTGTCCTTTACAAGCTTCTCATTTCATAAAACATTTTCTTGTGAAACCACCTAAACCAATCCTCAGCTCTGTCCAGCCACCACTCTGGGCTCAGCCAGGGTGCTTGACAGTCCTAAAAGGAAGGCAGCTAGTCAGATCAGCAGGAAACATCTCAGATCAGCAGGAAACATCTCAGATCAGCAGGAAACATCTCAGCACCTGTGGCTACCACTCCATGATCTTTCTCCCGAGCTCATAATCCAGCCAGCTGTGTCTGAGGTGGTGTTAGTGCAAACTCTGCCTTCTGCTGCTGATGCTGCTGGGCCTCTTTTCAGCAGCCTGGGGACTGAAGCAGTGCCTGTCTAGCCCTGCTAATGGCATATTTTTTTCCCCTATCTGTCCTATCCTCAAGCTGAGTGCCTATCAACCCACACTGTGCTGATTATCACTCCTGAATCACAAATTGCCAGGAGCCCATTCTACCATTAACTCTGTGCGTTATTAGCCTCATTTCAGACCTTCTGGCTGCTCAATATACTGGGAGATGGTGGCAAAGTTGCCAGTGTGGCAAGCAAATTCAAAAGGATTTGAATTTTATTGTCTCAGAGCAAGCACATTGCTGAGAGGAATTAACTGGAATTGACCTGTCAGAAGAGTGGCGTCCCCTCTCTTTGTACATCCCAGTCTGTATGTGAACCTGTGCATACTGAGCTTAAACCAACTGCTGGAGCATGTGCCTAAAATGTGAGAGATGTTGCATCTATTTAATCTGTCTCTCTTTGTGCTCTCTGCTCTCTAGGCTTTATTGATTTGGAAGAATTGTGGTAGCAAGCCTCATTCTTGTTGCCTTTGAAATGAAGCAAATCGATAAAGGTTTTAGTTCCCTTACATCCCACCAGGACCAGGATTTACCATAAAGTTGTAAAAGTGTAACTGACTAGATCAAATTTTAATAGCTTTGCAGCAATAAGGTTTCATATAATCCCAAATAACCTTCTTAGAATGAAGGCTGGGATTTCTTATGAAATTTGGAAAAAGTACTAATTTTGTGTTTAAATTCATTAACATCTCCTTCCTTGTCATAGTCATAAACATTCAGGTCAGTCAAAATATGTCATTCAGACAGGTTTTTTATATTTCTGTTGGTTACTGAATACTTTTTTTAAAATCTCCATTTTAATTACTTGTTTACTATAATGCTAAAGTTCTTACTAAAGTAAAAACTATACAGAATTTTTTTCAAAAAGAGAATTAGAAAATAACACTACTCCAAGAAAAAAAAATCAGTTTGAAAAGCTCCTACTCAGCTTTTGCTTTCAATATCACACTTTTATTTCCCTACTTGTTCAGCATGGTAAAAATAAGCCATTTTCTTCCGAGTATGGATAAATGCTCTGATACAAGCTTAAAAATTACAATCTGATATAATTTCTGTCCTTAAAGTCCTGACATAATAAATATTTTAATGACATAAGACATTCTGCTATTTATACACTTATCTTATATTTACAGAATTATTGACTGCCAAATTTTTTAAATCAACTATTTTAACAAGTAATACATGAGAAGCACATAGAAGGAAAAATATAACTTTTCAAGAAACAAATATTTCCAGCTTTGGTTCCTCACCTTGGTTTCTATAGCTGGCATTCTGTTAAGTCTCTACATTTTTGTAGCAAAATTGGAGGCACTTTTATTTTTTAGGAAAAGTGACTGAAAAATTAACAGAATTAACAAAGTAAGAGAACATTTGAGCAGAAAGTGTTTCTTTGAAGACAAAGACATGTCTTCTTGTTAAATTACTTTTCTCTTGTAGACATTTTCAAATATTTAATAATTTTTATTTCAGAGTTTTCTGGCCAATTTTTCGTTCTGCTCTTTCAGTTTTGCTGGTTAGAAAGTAAGGCTGGTTACCTCCATTCATGTTCTCAGATCTGAAGGTTTTCTGCAGTGAGGTTCTTACAATCCCGTCAATCTGGATGAGCCTGGCTTATGGATACTGCCCATCTCACACACCATGACTGTACTGGCTCCTTTAATAGGGATCTCTCTCATAAACTGATGCCTCTAATGTTAAAGACATTCAATTATTGTGACATTAATTTTGAGATCCCCAAAGGGGTGGCTTACAGTAAATACAATATATTTGCAAACATAAAATTAATTACTGCCACACAATAAAATGGGGGATTAAATACAAGAGATTGTTGACTTTTGTTTGCCCATTTCAGAAAATTAAGATTTTGTAGTCATTAATTTTTGCACCCTTATTCTGAGTAGAAACTGTCTCATTATTTTAGTCTGATAGTGTGTTAAACTGTCCATTACAGAGGTAAAATAACACCATTTTGTGAGGATAGGAGTCACTGAAATATTTTCAGACAAACTTTTGAATCACACAGCTATAAGTAGACATTTATCAATTGACATTGATAAACCAAGTAACAATTTCCAAAGGAATCACCAGTTCAATTTCAGATTGCCATTAGCAGAATATTAACAGATGAAATTTTGGTGCATAATCTGACATGTCATGTTTTTAAAGATACCTTTCATCTTTAGCAATTTCATCATATCAAACTTTAAAAAGCCTCAAGAAATCTATCATAAAGGGAAGCAACAGATTTTAAGCAATTGTGCTATAGCACAAAATTACTGTTAAACCTAATGAACACCTAGAAGTCCCCAGAAACAGCTGAGGTCACTTATTCTGTTCAGCCAGATGAAGAGGACACTGAGGAAAGGCCTCACAGCTGTTTAGAACTTCCTTCTGAGGGGAAGGGGAGGGGCAGGCACTGATCTCCTGTATGTGGTGACTAGTGACAGGACGTGAGGGAATGGCCTGAAGTTGTGTCAGGGAGGTTTAGACTGGTATTAGAAAAAAGTTCTTCACCCACAAGATGGCTGAGGAGTGGAATAGTCTCCCCAGGGAAGTGATTACAGCTCCAGCCCGACGAAGCTCAAGGAATGTTTGGACAATGTTCTCAGGCACATGGTGTGACTCCTGGGGATGGTGCTGTGCAGGGCCAGGAGCTGGACTTGGTGATCCTGATGGGTCCCTTTCAACTGAGGATATTCTACAATTTTATGATTCTATGAACATATGAGAGGCAGGAAGGGAATTTCCTAAGATATATTTCCACATGGCAAAACTTAGTGTATAAAAAAAGTCCAGTTAGAAAAAGGCCAAGCAAAATAGACTTATTTAAGATAAGAAAGCACAGCATTTCTATGTAATCTTGTGAATTATTAAATTCAGGGACTAATTATATTACTTTGCAATTCCAGTTGCATCCCTCATTAATGTCTGGATTATGTCTAACTATTAATTGAACAGGAATGAGATGAAAGACCTCTAGATGTCCCTTTAGCTAATTCAGGCAGACATAGTTGTCTTGTTTCTCCCTGTAAAGTCCCTGTACTTTGCAGAAATTGCCTGTTTCTCAATGAGCTCTTGCAACCTTGAAGAGCTAACAAACTGCAGCTCCAAATTGTTCAGACTATTAGTTTTCTCTCAGTTTGTTAAAAGTCAAGGAGCAATAAACTGTACCCCTGTAAAAGGCAGCAGTGTCATCAGTGCCATCATGCCAAACTTCAGCACTCAAAACTAAAAACCTGGCCCATCACTGAGATCATGGGACTCATACAAACAGCTGAGTTGGGATTGTTTTCTTTGCTAACTCATACCTCGGTCTCTCTGATTCACATACTTGTAACTTAGTGACTAAATCAGTGTTTAATAGTTGCCTTGATGGGTACTTTGTAGTACACAGGTTATCACAGAATCACAGAATTGTATGTGATGGAAAAGAAATTTAAATTTTCTTCTTGTTCCATATCCCTTGCCATGGTCAGGGACACCTTTCACTAGACCAGGTTGTTAAAATCCCCATCCAGCTGGCACTTGAATGCTAATGTCTTCCCTGCTTTTTCCTCCCTGTTTTTCTTTATCTCACTCTGCACTGGGAGGAGACAGAAGCAAATAATGGGTTGTGTACTTCTTACTTTATAAAATTTTTGATCTTTTGGGAAAGGAGGAATACTTCTGCAAGTTCTTGAGGGCTACGGAAAAAACACAGTGATATGAACTTTCAGACGTTTCACACTTTTTAAGACACACTAGTATCCCCTGATTTGCCAGTGGCACATTCCACTATTCTATCTCCTTGGAAAATGTTATTTCTACTTGAAAAAAAATTTTTTTTGATGAAACTATTCCCATTTATAGATTTTATCTTTCTCAGTTAAAAGCAACTGCACAGATCCTTTCAATTCTCCATATCATCTGTTTGGCAATCAGGAGATCAGATAGCAAAGTATTTATTAAATAAAAAAGACTTCCAGAGTTGGTTCCAGTTCCAGATTAGTAAATGATAGGATGGCTAAAATTTAAAAACACAGAGAGAAGCTGCCATCATTCTGGCTTCTTATGCTTTTGTGCATTGATACATTACAAGATAAAGCTTTCTGCCTTTATTTCAGTGTCTACTCTTCTGGCTAGGAATTATTCTACATACTCATGCCATAATTAATAAGCTATATGCACTTTCTCCCCATGCAAACATTCTAAAAGTTGGTGAGAAGAAAAATACTTCTTTGAACCTTAGAAATCATGTAGGAAAAAATCACATACCTTTCAATAATCAGTATAGAAGATCGTATTGGGGGAATTTAGGAAGAACCCTGCCTGGGATTTAACATAACCTGGCTCCTCAGTACAGGTGTCCTTACCCCTAGTAAGGAGCAGACCCATAACTACATCTTCAGCATCCTCCTGTGTAAATGATATGAGGCTGACTCCTCTCAATACTGAATTTCCCAGCCTGTTCTAGTACCCCTGGCAGGACAGATGCGAGGAAAGAGTCAGGAGACAGTGTACAAGCAAATACACATGGGTCCTGGGTTTGTATGTCAGCTACTGTGGAAACCAGGAAACAAATTTCTAAATAATAGAAAAATTAAACACAGGAGCATTTAACAAGGCATGTGAGTTAGTCTATTTCATTCTTTGTGTTATAAATAGAGATTCAGTGCCTGGCAAACTTGATTCTATTGCAAGCCTGATTCACTGGTTTCAACTGCTGATTTGTATTTCATTTGTTCAGTATAAAGTTACAAGAGTATCCCCTTCTTTTACAAAGAAAGCAAAGGTTTATGTATGTTTAACAATTTATTAAATTTGTGTTTATTTTAATTTCAATCGAGGTCAGTGTCACTGATGATAAACTGATTTATAACAGAGAAAATTTGAGTTAATTCCAAGCTATTTCACCAGTCTTTCTTGCCCATGTCATGTAATCAGTAAATGCAGCACCTCAGAATATGCTGGCCGTGGAAAGAAGTCAGACTTACTGTTTTTCAACTGTGAATACATAGGATCATATCTTTTCCTCATTTCTCTGTGTAGAATCCTATTCGAATAACAGTGGCAACAGATAAAACAGTGGAAAAAATTATGTGGGAGGCATGCAGCACATGATCATTCCAATCAAGATCAATTTTGATCAATAAGTCCTTGTAAAGCTTAGCAATATAAACAGTGCTGGCAAAACCAGTAATATATAGCAATATATAATCCTAATAAAGATTTTTTATACTCTGGCTTAGAACTAAATTTATACTAATAGGAATAATACCAAACAAAATGGATGTAAAAGGATTTCACGCAGATTTATAACCTAAATTATCTAAAATAAATTTAAAATTAATTGAAAGAATATATAAGTAAGATTGCAGATTGTAAAGAATGAAAAAATATAGCCTGCATGTGTTATATAGGAAACTATCCTTGAATGGAAGAGCTAAATCTAATTCTTGTTCATCTGAGATGGTGATAATTAACTATGGTGAAAGTAATTTTGACAACTCTGATTTTTTCCAGACTAAATTGTAGAGGGGAAGTGCTGATTAAGCTTCACCGCAACACAGAATACAGTGAATTTGTACTCTTAGAGCCACATTCTTTTGTTCCTGAGATACAGATGAAAAGAAGAAAGTGTACTTTCAGGCTTCTGCACAAACACAAGCATCCTCTAAGCCCTCCTGTTTAATTATGACATTTATTTTAGTACTCAGATACATTTTTGTTTGTCTTTCCTGCCATCAAAAACAACATGGGCATGTCTTAACAAGTGAGAAGTAATCTGTCTACAATAGCAAATCAATACTGATTTAGTCTCATTTTGGAGCTGTGCACTCTTCCTTCCAGAGTTTTGATTTTATTAGTAAATTTCTGTGTGAATTCCAGCATGGTTCAGTTATCTCTATACTGTAGTGCAGTGATCAGCATAACCACACTAAGAAGAAAATGCTAATTGAAAAACAGTGGTTACTGTTTTAACTAGGATCCTGTTTCATGCAAATGTTTCTGGGTGAATGTAATGGTTTAAGACATCTTACTGTCAGTAGCCCGTGCAGACCATTGTCTTTCATTATTCTGAAACAGGGCTCCTGGTTTATCAAAAAGTCACCAAGTGTCTGAAAACAATTGGATGGGATATGTTTTGAGGATATGTAGACTTAAGTAAGCATAAATTCATGCAATTATTTTTGTCTCATTAAACAGTAACAGTTGGGGCCCTTAAATGCTGTGAAGACTCATTTAGGAATCTCCTAAAACTCCCAAATCTTAAGACTACTAAAAGCATAGTCCTGTGACTGTGGTGCCCAAAGCAGTTGGCCCATTTGAAATACTGCTGACCTTTAAGCTTGGTTTTGAAGACAAGCTACCTAGATCTCTACTTAGTAACCTATACAGATAGAAAAGCAGCAAAAAGGGACATATGGGTACTTCTTTGACCTCAGAAATGCTTTTCAATGCGCCCAACACTGGTGAAGCTTGATGTTTCCCAGCAATAAACAGAGTAGAAGAAAATAAACGTAGTTTTTAATATGGGATCTGGGCTGAAATTTCACAGAATGATTTATAAGTATTCTACAATAAAATAAAATTTCATATCTAATATATGATTAGATGGAAATGCTGAGAGGCACAGAATTTTATCTGCTTCACAGAGGGTAAATGAAATCCTTGTAACAGTTTGTGTCAAATTTCAGTATATCACTGTTCAGAGTATGTCTTGACCAGGATAAGCAGAAGTGATATTGAATGAGCAAAAAATTAGAGTTTCTATAATTCACTTTGTTTTCATAAAAATATGCAAGATTGAGTTCCAGACAAAAGGAGAACAAAAACAACAAAAGAAATATTTATTTGCTTTTGAGTGTATTTTTTTTTAGTAAAAGCACATTGACTTTTCATTTTGAAATTACTTTGCTTATAGATTTCATTTTGGTTTTTTTCTTTGAAAACACTTGGAATCAAAGGAGCATATGATTTATGATCAAGGTAAACATTTTATTTTGTTAGAGCTCTCATATAGAAAGCTACCCTTAGGATGAGATAGCTGGATCTATTTTGAGTAGCTTTATGTAAGGAGCCATAGCTGAATAAAGAGAAGATTTTCTTCCTCTTATGTTTTCTCTCTTATTTTTAATTTTTCTCTCTTAAATTTTTAATTTATTGTTCTTCTTGAACAGAAGTATAGCACAACAATCATTAGAACAATTAGTGACTCTGACAAGCAATGGATGAAACAAAAATAAATATCTAGAACTCTATGAAGTGCTGTGAAAAGGGAAGATTTAGTCTTCACTTGCTCAAAATATTAAAAGAGTTAAAGATGTGTGTGGATTAACTACCTTGATCTTCAGATGCTAAATACCTGTCATAAATTAGGAAATCAGACTTAATTTATCTGTCTCTAATTCTATGATATTATCAAGATCTGCAAGGCTTTATCTTGAACATTACCATCGCTTAGGTAGAGCAGAGAATTGCTGGAGTGCAAACTTCTCCCATGATCTTGCCTCTGGCACTGTCTAGCACTGACAAATTAAGGGCTGGTATCTCAGCTCTGCAAGCTATAAGTTGATTTCCCAATAGCAAGACAATTCTCTGCTGCATATCTCCAGTCTATTTTAATTCGTCTTATGCAATTCAGTTTTATCTGACAAATTGGTGACTACGATTTATAACTTCACATATTCCATTGTAATATCTGTAGAGAAGCTGTTGGGTTGGGGATGGACCAGCATTTTTTTTCTCGCAGTTGTCTTAGATGAATAATGTCCTTTGTATTGCAGACCTTGATTATTTTCAGTACTGCTCTTTCTCAACTGAATAAATAAGAATTAACTAATAATATTAATTAATTAATAACTTCATGTTTATTGAGAAGGGAAGGTGCAAGCCCTGTTGCATAGACCACATGGTGATGAATGCAGCAAGTTCTTTCCTGATCTACAAGACTTTTGGTTCCTTTAGAAGAGGTAAAGACACTGTTATCTTCCAGCCCCTCTAAAAGTGAACTGAAAAAATTTTCTGGGCTACCATCTTATAAGTTCCAACATGTCCTTTGATAAGATCAACAATTTCCGTGCTTCCAGGAGAATAGCTGGTGAATTGTTATATTCTCTGGTAAGATATTATCATTTTAATTATATTTTGTGAGAATAAGTAGAGGAATCCAAGATTTCCTGCTGACAGAGAGAAAAATGGGCCACACAAGCTTTAATGCATCACTAAATGCTTGAAATGGGAGCTGCAAACTGCATAGGATCACTTTTAAAAGTGATCCTAAACAGGGATTAATCTCTGACAAAGTTCAAGGCAAGTAAGGTCATGTCTTTTGCAAACAGATTGTCTGCAAACCAGCAGCTAATGACCTGGGCAATTACCCAGATCAATGCATTAATTGTGCACTCTGACTTACTTTCAGAGCCCACTTCTGCCTAGGAAGTTTGTATAGAGCTTATATCATGCCAGCATCATGCTTTTCTCAACAGAATTCATGCTACCAGCCTACCAAGGAAATTGTAATTCCCAGTCACCAAGAGTCATCAAAAAGCCGTTGAGTTAAACACAGAAAAATCCCAGTACTGCTGCAACTGCAGTGCCACTCCTATGGATATGAAATTGTTTTCCTATATTGGGGCCAGTCACTGCTTGGTCCTGTAGCATGGACCAGACTGGAAAACTGTCCACCAGTCATTCTGCTACTCAAACAATTGTGCAGCCCTAGAGAAGACTGCAGAATTCTCTAAGCCCTATAACACCTTTATATGGTTGGTATCTGAATTGTCTATTAAATAAATGTAAACTATCCTGCAGTGGACATCCTGATGCAGTTCCAGGCATTTCTCATTCTAGAAAAGGCATAATCTAGGTCTATCCTAGATTTTTTTTTCTATTCTTTCAATGAAAGTTTGATCACGCTAAGTGCTACTTATCAGACTCAATCAGACTTAGCGACTATCAGACTCAATTTTCTTGCAGAAGAATCACAGAATGACTGAATGGTTGGGGTTGGAAGGGACCTCTGGAATTAATCTAGCTCAACCTCCCTGCTCAAGCAGGTTCACCTGTACCAGGTAGCACAGAATTGGGTTCAGGTGGGTTTTGAATATCTCCAGTGCTTGGTCACCCTCAAAGTAAAAAGCTTTTACCTCATATTCAGATGGAACTTCCTGTGCTTCTGTTTGTGCTTGTTGCCCCTTGCCCTATTGCTCGGAGCCACTGAAAAGGAATGGCCAGCATCCTTTTGACACCTCCCCTTAAGATATTTGTCTGCATTGCTAAGATCCCTCTTAGTCATCTCTTCTCCAGGCTGAACAGCCCCAGCTCCCTCAGCCTTTCTAAGAAGAGAGAGGCTCCAATCCCTTTATCATCTTTGTTCCCTCTGCTGGACCCACCCCAGGAGCTCCATGTCTCTCATGTGCTGAGGAGCCCAGAACTGGACACAGTGCTCCAGGTGTGGCCTCACCAGGGCTGAGCAGAGGGGCAGAATCACCTCCCTCAACCTGCTGGCAATGCTCTTCCTAAAGCAGCCAGGATGCCATTGGCCTTCTTGGCCACCAGAGCACACTGCTGGCTCATGGACAGCTTGTTGTCCACCAGGACCTCCAGGTCCTTCTCTGCAGAGCTGCTTCCCAGCACATCAACCCTTAATCTGTACTGGTGCCAAGCATTATTCCACTTAGATGCAGGACCCTACAATTGCTTTTGTTGAACTTCATCAGGTTCCTCTCTGCCAAACTCTCCAGCCCATCCAGGTCTCCCGTGGCAGAATGGCAGTACAGCCTTCTGTGTATCAGCCGCTGCCCCGAGTCTTGTATTGTCAGCAAACCTGTGAAGAGTACACTCTTGTGCCTTCATCCATGTCATTCATTAATAATTTGAACAAGACTGCACCTTGCACTGAGCCCTGGGGAATGATGATAGACCTCCAGTTAGATTCAGCACTGCTTATCAGAACCCTGTGAGCTCTGCCATTCAGCCCGCCCTCAGTCCCTGTCACTGTCAACTCATCTAACTCAGACAATGTTGAAACTCAGCAGGCAGTGCTGCCTTGCACCTAAATGAAAGTGGGTTTTTGACAGAGGCTGAGAGTAACCATTAGGTCTTGCAGAGTCCTGTCTCCATGAGAATCCTTCTTGAAAAGTACCTGAAAATCTACGTACAACCTTACTTGCCTGAGATGACTGAAAGAATGCCAGTCATAGTGGTTCAGCTGATACACAATAGGAGCAATACCATATGAGCGTGTTCTTTTGGTATCACTCAGAATTATGCTAAAATAAAGTGAGCATAACTAGAAGCATGATTGTACTGAGTAAAAGACAAAATGGGTGACATAATTCCTGTAAGGAGTATTACATTAAAAAAAAAAAAGGGAAATATTGTAAAAATCTAATTAATTAATAATGATTAAAATGACTAACATAAGAGTATAATGTTTACAGGTACCCCAGGCACTGTCTAGATACTAAAAGTGAACACATACAATGTGTGAAAAGGTCTATATAATAGGCTAAAGGCAGTTATTAAAACAAGAAATGATATTTTTCAGAAAGTAGAGACTGTGTCCACCTAAAGGAAATGGAAGCGGATTAAGAATATTTTTCAGGTTATTTGCATAAGATTAATAAAACAGACCAAAAGAGATTGCAATGATCAATTTTCTAAACTCATAAAAAGTACTAATAATATATTTTTAAATTCTTATGTGGCTGGAATCCTGGCTTTAAGTGAGAGAGGTAAGTTTTTAATTTTGACATAAAGAGACCACTCAGTGGTGATAAGCAGAAAACAGAAAACCAAGATTAGCTCTTTGGATCAGTATTCCCTGTTGAAGAACTAAAGGATCTTCCCAGACCAAAGCCAGTTCTTATTCAGAATGAGTCAAAAGTACCAGGTCAAACATAAGTGTCATTAGGAAAGGCTTTAGAACACACTGGCAAAGAGAATAGCAACAAACTGCCAAGAACAAATCATATTTGCCTAAAATTTATGATAAAATCTAATCCAAAATTACCATCTTATGACCTGTGCTATGTAACTTCTTTGTCATGTGTATATATGTGTCAGCATGTGAGCAATAGGAGTCTGAAAATATAATGTCATATTCTGTAAAGGACCCCATAAGAAACTGCTCTTGAGTAAGTTTGATTTACAGACCACTCAGACTTTTTAAACTATGGAAAAGAAGATAATTAATGAATGAAACCATGAAAATAGAGCAGAGGGAGATGGTTTTCTTATTTCTCATTTGTGTCTCTATCATAAAATTATTTGGAATTTGCAGACATGTAGGAAACTATGATCCATTCAACACCATAGACTTCCAAAATCCTTTTCCAAAACATTTTAAGAAAATAAGGTTGGCAAAGGAAAAGAGAAACTATCTAAATTAAGTAAAAACGATATATTTCTGATGGGGGTTTTCTCTTCTCTCTTTCTCTTTAAAGAAGATTTTGTAAGATTAGGAAAGACACCAAAAAATGAACAAAACATAACTTGGTATCTACATAAGAAGAGATCTCTAGAGCTTTCTGAAAAAGCAACAACTGTGAGATATGGTATGCATGAAGTCCTGGATGGATGGAAAGTGAGTAATGTGTATTAAGTGAAAGCATTTGACAAGTTTAAACAAGATGAGTATTGCTTTGCATAATGCATTAACAGTGGTTAGGAATAGCAGATGTCAAAATGATAGATGGGATTAAAAAGGAGCTAGTAAATTAATGAAAGAAAAGAGATTTTTAATACTGTAAATTCTGGCTTCTAGTCAATGGATTGTCAGACACTAGGAAAACAGATTAAAAAATACCTTCATCCCCTCAGCATCTCCTAGAAGCATGCAAGTACCAAAGACAGAATATTATCCAAGACAGACCTGTGGTCAGAGACAGTGGATATTTTGATATCTAGACATTTTGATATCTAGTTCTACAATGAACTCACAAAACATGGCAAGAAAATTCATGTGGGGCAGGTTATTTTGAGAGTTCTTTCTGTAGACAAAATAATCTTGGTGCTCATTACTCATACTATCAGGGTAACAGCTTCTCTATTCTTCATCATTTCCTATTTTGACACAAGAAAAGCAACATAACTGGTGGCAAATATTGCTAGAACTGTGAGAATCATGAAAAACTCATCTCTGAAGTTACTCAGTGAACAAGACTTTCAATTATTTAGAGTCTCCATTTACAGATCTGTGAACCTTCAGGTAAGTATTTTTCAGAAAGCAGTTTTGAAATAACATTTTTTTCAAATATTTGCTCAGAGCAAATATGGGCAGCTGTATTCAAAATACTATAAAATTACTAAAAACACTCAGAAAGCCACACAAGATATTTGGCAATGAACCTCACATATTACAGTCATGTAATAAAAATTATTAAAATATTTAACAACCACCAATCCCTGTTAGTGTCAGCTGAGGGAAATGTAGCTATACTTAGTTATGATAGCTATGATGTTCTGGATCTATATTAAATACAGGAAAATAATAGTCAGGATCTTCAAGTGGTCTGTTGACTTTTGTGTTCCTGTGCTTTTTGAGTGTTCCCTTGCAGTGTCTGTAAAGGGATGCAATTTTGAGAAGAAGCTGAACCCAATTCTGGGCTTTGGCTTTGAGTCCTGGGTCTAAACTCAGCAGCTTTTGAAAAGTTATGCTTCTAATTTTTATTGTAAAAGATGGGAAAAGAGATAAGATTTCCTCAGCTTGTTACCACAATTTATGCTGTAATTCTAAAAATTTTCACATTTCTCCAACTTAAGCAAATGCTATCCTGCTGGAACTGCTTATGATTTTACCAAAACACACACCTATTGAACAGACTACACATTAAGAAGACTAAATAATAAATCCTGAACATCAAAAATGAGGAACTCTTTCTAATCAATTGTATTAAATTAATTCATAAATGCATTTCACTTAGTAATTAATGAACAAAGAATGTTCAGGAGGACTGTACTCAATAGTTCTACATTTTGAATACAACTTTACTGCATGATAAGTCCTCTTGAGGGCAGTTTCAGGGTTAAGATATGACTAATACTAGTCACAGTATCAGTGCAGTCATGTTTTATGAGTAGATGAATAGAATATGATTAGAACAGCATGAACAATTTACACATCAAATACATTATTTGCTCCCAGCCAGGTTGCAAAGTACCCAAGCAACAGTATTCAGTTACAGAATGGCTGTTATAAAAAGGGCTAATCAGTAAGGGCTGTTGGCCTTCCTTTAGCTATTTCTTAGCTTTTTATTTTAAAAAAGAGGCCCCCAAACCAGAAATTCTGTGTCTAGCTTCTTCTTGATTGTTTTAAGTATAATTCAGATAATATTTAGGCAGCAGGCACTTTCCACAAGCAATGCTGTGGTCAAAAACAATTTCCTAATAAATAGTATGATGTAATGCTTTAACTGGCCAGAGTTATAGAACTTTCCCTTGAAGGTCTCAGGCAAAATTAGATTCCCCAATGTCATACAGAGTAGGAACATCAGTGTCCATTTCCCACTTCGCAAAATAGTCAAAACAAAATTCTCAGGAAAAGGAACTAACTCAGAGCCTCTGGTATAACAGATCTGCCAAGGATGTCTGCCAAAAAACCAGATGCCCTGGCTGGGAAACAGATATAATTAACAGTACTTGCCAGTATTTTCTCCTTTATTTTCTTTCCACCTAACAGTGAAGAGTGAGATTTTAAATATTTGCTTGTGTTAGAACAGAAACTTTTCAAATGGTTATAAAAATATTTAGAACACAATGTTTTTCTAAGAGAAAAATCTTAGCAGAAATGTATTTTTAAAATTCATGCAAATGGAAAAATACTCAGATGAAAATATTTTGCTAGCAACACTACACATTTCCAGCTAAGTAGCTCTCCTGTACAGTTAAAATTGTGGAGTATGGTGTCAAGGACATCTGTATTAACAGTTAGCAAATCCTTTCTTATTTATATAGACAGCTGCCATAAGGACTAAGATGTTTGTGTTTTCAAAAAAATGACCTTCTGATCAAACCTCTTGCAAAACTTCAAAAAGTACACTTATTTGACTTTCATCCACCAAAACTGACTTGCAAAGCATGGTGATTAAATGTACCACAGGGTCTGTTATGTTTTAATTTTCCTCATTCAAAATTATCTCTGAGACAAGCCCTGCATAGACATATATTATGTACATTTCTACCCTAGGGAGAATTTGTTTTACAGAAAAACATGTCTGCATAAAGAACACAGAAACCATTAATATCAACAGTGTGTATATTTCCTTTGATACCAGTTTCTTGCATTGCAAAGCAAATGCTATTCAAATTAAGAGCCAAAATAATTATGGTAGGCATGGAAATAGAAATTGCTCAGTATGTCCAATGTGATAAATTCATACCACTGCTCTAGCAGGAAATACAGTTTTGTAGGCTACCCAGTTAATGTTACCATAACAACACAATAGAATAACTTGTGCTATAAAGTCAAATGTAATGAATTAGAAACAAATCCTTCAAGTTTTTGGAAGTCCTGTATATACTATGTTTGGCATACTTTCTCCCCACATGCAGTTGAAACACTTTGGTATTTTCCCTGTTAAACCCAGTAAAGATATTTCTCCTTAAAGAAAGAGAGTGCAATTTCTAATCCAGAGAAAAATGCCAGAAATTGTTTTGTCCATAATATATTCTTTAACATTGTCAATAAATAAATAAATGATTCATACTAAGTGGAAAAAAAAATAGCTATCTCACATAAATTGCTTCTTGTCCTTGGAAAAGTATAAGTTCTTTCTTGTTTTAGAAAGCCTGAGAAACAGGAGTGGTTAATTAAGGAAAAGTAAAACCAGTTCCAGTAAAACTGCCAAGAACACAATAATCTTTTAGTCCAAAGTTTGTGTAGGCTGTGTTTTCTTAAGCCAATCTTGTAAATTACTGGAACATTTCTGATAGCCTGTGTATGTAAGATTGCTGGATAAATTGAAATTCTCCCTTAAAATCTCACATCCATCATAAACCTTTTATGGAAGAGGAGAGTGCAGCTGGAGTGGGCGTGTCTCATCACCTTGCTGTCTACAAGGAAGCGCAGCCCCTGGCTTCTTCAAAATCACTGTACAACACAAAACTATATGCTATTACACTTCTGCCTTTAATCTAGCTCATTTCTTTCTTGCAAACAGTAATTAATAAGCAGCACCTATTCCAGGAGCCTTCAGCACCTCACCAAGGGTGTGCTGGCTTTCACCCCACTCAGACTTTCAAGGAGGTTTTCCTCCAATTTGAAGCCAGTAGGCTCAACACTCAGTGCCTGTTTGTCTTGCTGGGCAGCAGGACCCCTGGCAGAAGGTTTCCAGTCCCTACACAGTGCTGGCACAAGTGCACCTCACCAATCTGGGTGTAAGGCATTTGGGGAAGTCTCTCTCATATGTGCCTGAGGGCTTAAGTTATATGGCAGCCTCTGTGCACAATCTGCTTGTGCCTGAGTAGTGACAGGTGCTTTCACGGATTTCTTTATCAGCACCCCTTCATCCTTACACAAAGCACAAACACCTTACACTGCTCTTCTGTTATGGAAAAACAGTGCTGAAGACCACAGCAGCAATGATCTTACAGGGGATGGTTAAAACAGTGGCCAGGGAAGAAAAGGACAAAGAGCTTGCAATAAAATAGTTGATAACATTCCTAAATGATGAAAAATTTTGCACCCAATTGGAGACTCAGCTTGAAAAAGATCCCTCAGGTATCCTTTTAAGAACAGCACTTATCAAGATGTAACCTCTTGCAAGTTTTTTTTCCTTTCTTTTTTTTTAATTTCAGTAATTATAGACATTTTTCTTAATCATAAAGTGATTACTAAATTGATAAACTTTCTGAAGAAAACACAGTGCTATGAGCAATAGCACAACTGAGCATTTATGAAGAGCTGATCTTCTGAAAGTAAAGCAATATGATAATCAGTAAAAACATCTGTTACCACTCAGCCATGGATCAATTCTGAATTTATTTGAGAATGGGTATAGTCTTTGAAACTGAAAGACATCCACACAAGATACAGGCTATACACAAAAGCAAACTAACCAGGAATTTAATAGGAAAGTCTTACTGTTAAATTCTGCAGATTTACAAGTAAAGAATGTTCCCTTGCTCAAGTTCCTGGGCAAAGGACTGCAGGATAACTATTATTGCTGAGAGAAAAACAACTCCATGGCAAGGAGATTACGCTAGAAAAACTTCATATAAATGTGAAAACCAAAAAATAAATAAGACTAAAAATGTAATTTGCAGTTGTGATTTCAGCAGTTCTCAAAAGCATTATTGTGTCTGAACTGAAGAAACACCATAACACTTGACTATTTATTTATAGTTTCTATCTTTTTTTTACCAGAGACCTACCTTGCAGAAATTTTCCAACTTGTTATTCCAAAATGTTGTTCTCTCAGTTCATTTTCAAGCACTGAAAAATGTACTGCCCATTTTAAAGAAAGAAAACACTTCACAAATATCTCAGATTACAGCCTCAAATACTCTCTCTGATTTCTAAGGTAAACTTTTGGCAGTAGTCATTAAGGAATTGTCTGTTAAAGGTGTCTCTAAACGAAGCATGCCCAGCAATGTCACTCTCTGCCACTGAGCTCAAAGCACGTACCTAGCTCCTGTGACTTAATCTAAGACCTTCAAACCACCTTGACTTGAGGCAGTTTTACTTTTAGATGGGCCTCATGTAGTTCTAATTTCAATAGAAAAGGCCTAGTTTAAATAAATCAAAGCCATAACATGGACCATTATAGCAATTTTACCTTACAAGATATCTTCCTGCACTGGAAGACTTTTCTTGGCATGGTTGGTTTTTCTGGCCTGGATGAAGCCCATCAGTCTTTGACCCACAGCTTGACTTTCCCATCTGTTCTGTTTCTTTTAAATTGGACGAAGTGAAGCAGTTTAGTAGGGCAAGTCATTGTGTTTAAGCAGCTTTAAATTCTCTCTCCTAATAGCCATATTTTGAGGAGGTTCTCTGATTGTAGGTCATGGCTTTTAGCAGCTAGCTGTTTCTACCAATATTTCTTCATAATTTGTTGGTCACTGATAGAATAGTGCGGAAATCCTTTAGTCTGTGTGCTGCATGTTTTGTGCTTTACAACTAATCATCCCCCTGACAAAGACACTATCCCTTCTGCAAACTGGAATGAGTAGATAAAAGACAATCATGATTTGGATGCATTTTAGGGGTAATCTGCTCGCTAAGGGTGTTGGCAGGCTTCAGAACATTCACTGCATTCAGCCCCTTCGCCATGAACAGTTTCATCCTCCAGTGTAGTGCATCGCTAAAAGGTTCTGGACTCTTAGGAGAGAACAGCAAAAACTCAAATGTTTCAAGTGCCCTGACAGACTCAGGGTATCCACATTCCTCTCCTTTTCCATGTGAAGGCTGTTCAGGGAAAGATCAAAAGTAGAATTTGAACTGCTAAACCAAAATTTCTTCTGGAAAAAACCTTAATGTCCACTGAAGAAGAAACTGCCATTTAGTTTCAGTGTTGAGTTTGAAATCAAGATTTTCTTACTGGGTTGATAAACTCCACATTTTAATTTTGCTAGTTTTACATTACTTGATTTTTTCCCCCTCAGTGTCACAAAGGTTACACATGTTACTTCAAGGGAAAACTAACTCTTTCAAAAAGCATTAATGCCTATGTACAAAACAGTACTCATTTTCTTCTTTTGTTTTCCTTTTTAAGTTTATAGAATCAGAGAATCATTTATGTTGGAACAGACCTATAGATCTTCGAGTTCAACCATTAACCCAGCAACTCTGCATTCATCACTAAATTCCTGGGGCTCAGCAAGGGACCTGGGTGCTGCACGGGGTTCAGCAGGCAGAGAGACCCACCAGAAAATGAGCTAAAGCAAAACTGTGTAAGAATATCTTTTACATACTTAATGAGATATTGTTGAGAGATTTTTAATAGAACAGCTTTTAACGTTGGTAAGTATTTAGGTTATTCATAACTTTCCTCATCAAAAATAGGATAAATTATAAGAATAAATTGAAATCCGAATAATTTATTTCAAGTATGTACTTGCTTTCAAATGTATGCTGGATGAACTGATGAATTTTTGATCAAATAAATTCCACTATCTAAATTATTTTCAGCATAATTTTTACTGGAAGGCTCCTTTTGAGTATAAGAAGTTTCTGTTAATGTCTTCATTAGTAGAATGTAATTTCAACTGCAAAACTTTTACTTCTCACCAATAGCTTTAAACAGCTGCTTGCAATTTCAGTGGAACTGGGGTAATTAATCATGTCTCATAATCAATATTTCATATCAGTAGAAATAAAAAAAAACCCTATATATTTCATGATGTGTCAATAGTGTAAAAAATTAATTAATGGCTACCTGTATTAAATTGTACTAAGAACTCAAGTATTCCTTAAAATGTTTTATTGATTTGATTACAGCAACAGTGTAAACATTAAAAACCAAAGGGTTTTTAGAGTATAGCATGGGTGTTAAGGGTTGTCTAGACGTTTTTGTTGTTCAGCTTTCTCTAAAAATATTGCTGTCATAAGGACCAGGATTCAATAATACCAGCTGCTAATATGGCAAAGAGCAGAGTAAAAATTTAATCTCATGTTGCTTGTGACTGCAAAACTTCTTTGGCAAGAAAAATATCTGCTGTTTTCCAGCTGGTGGAATCCAACAGACATTGCTTTGCCCTGGACTGTTGATTTATGAGACAATAATTGAATGACATAGCAGTCTTATATTCTGCAACAGCACTGCCTGCTGTCTCACTTTGTTCTGTGCAGAATGGGAGTTAAAGAGCTGTAATGAACCAAGCTTCAGAATTAGAGGCTATATTTTATTTTCTTTCAGAAAAAAAGAAGTGTAGTTTTCATTATTCCTGACAGCACACAGTGGTTTTACTGCTATACACTGTGAATAATACCCCCAGTGAATATTTGAAATATATCTACTGCTTAGGGATTTGAAAACTAACCCATATAGGATCCTGAGATTCAACTGCTGTGTTTGGTGCCTTGCATGTCTCTTGCATTCATTTGGGAAACATATATAGGGCATTTAAAAAGTTGAGGCCTGATCCTTCAAAGATACAACCATACAATTGCCTTTGAAGATCTCAGGCACATGAGAATATCTATTCTATGTTTAAAGTGTGACTGTACACACCTTTTAGGCTAAAATGTTTGTACACATTTTAAATTCACGCTATTTTACTTGTAATACATTAAGAAGAGCCCATGTGAGTGAAGTAACTTTAGGTTACCCTAGAGAAAAATATTTTGCCTTATAACTACTATTCCTAGAAACAGACACTTTGATGAAAGCCAGAAATATGTATATATATAAATTTGATTGTAAAGGGTTTTTTCTTTTCAAGCAGAAATGCTAGTCATCAACACCTGGAAAATCTTTTCAGAAGATTCCAGTGTGTTAATGCTCACAGACAGTTTGTTTACCTACACCTTATCTTGGTATTTTTCAAACTGCATACAGCACTTCCATGGAACTATTGTTTATATTGGAAATTTTATTTTAAAAACTTTTAAAAAATCAGATTATATAATGAACTTGTTACTTTTCTCCTAAGTGCTTGTCTGGAACTGTAGAGAGACATTTTGACACAGTCTACTTTTGAGAACTCATTGTAGAGGGCTCTGTTTAATTCTAGAGCAGAATGATAATAGCATATTGCATGGTGTCAGGAAATGAGCTATTCAACCTCTAGTCAAGCTTCTGTCATTCCACTTTGACCTGTTTCATTCAAATTAAATTATTTTGAATATATACTTACAGAAGAGAAGAAAAGTATAACAAATACTTCACAATGTATGGTGCCTTGTACAGCATCATTATGCTGTATACGGCTTCCTCTTTTAATTGTTAATTATATGTGTTTCATTTCTTTGTGGTATGACTTAAACTAATGTACAATATTAGACCTAAAAATCACATTACATCTAGTGACAGCATCTAAGATCTCTGATCCACCCAAATAATTTCTCAAAGCGTGGGAAAGGGGCATTTCTTGGTGCATCACAATGCTGAGTTCTTAATGTGACCTAATTACAGAACTTCACATGTGCCAGGCAACGTGTACTATTATTTCATTATGTTTATTTTCATTTCCTTGATGATTTAAAGGTTTGTCCATTGCCTAGCCCTAACAGCCGTCCATCTGATTCTCTTAAAATCCTTCCTTGCCTCCAACATTTTTCATGACTTTGTCCTGTGACTTGCCCAGTAACGTCTTTATTTCAGTCTTAAGGACTAAAATATCTACTTAACATAGTGAGTTAAAACTTATATTACTTGTAAGGAGTATAGGCTTCCACATTTTTTGACACTGCATAAATAATGTCACTGTCTCAGTAAAACAGCCCCAGGAGGGAGCTTTCCCTGAGACTTTGGAAGTATCATACGTGCCACCTAACACCTACAAACACCTATAAAATAACCCTATCATTTAAAAAAGATAATTTAGCATTCAAACATATGTGTTTTATCTATGCTGTGCTATTCTTTTTAGCTTTGCTTATTTTCTTAAATTTTTGTCTTCTGGAGTTGCATAACTGTCATATCTTTAGTTGTGTGTTGGAATAAAAACTTGCAACATCAGAAAATCTGGTGGAATCCTTTTCAAATTTTATATTCTGGTGAGCAGTTTAGCCACAAAAATCAGATTTGGCTTCAACAGCCTTTTAATAGGTGTTACTACTTGTTTATTACAATTTGGTGTATGAAATTTCACTTCCTTCTTACACACATTCTTGTCTCTCTTTAACTACCTGCAAGAAGTTTTCCAGAGACACTGAGATAGATATGACGTTTTCTCACATTTTTCTTGATTATAAGAGCCTGCAAAAAGAAATAATGTGGGAACAAATTTTTGTATATGTTTATGGTTACTGATGGTTTGATGCCAGTAAGTATTTCCCTCGGTTGTTTACACTTAGAGGCTTTTTCTAAAGTTCTGGTGTGGATAATGATTCTCAGAACTGGTCTCTCTTCTGTAATTCTCATACTAAGAGGGTTTTATTTTAAACACAATAAAACAAGGGTTCACAAGCATGTGTGAAATTATTCTTATTCTTAGAATTATCCTTCTTAGGAAACTGCATTTTAGGATGTCTTCCTAGTGCTGGGTAGTGTGATTTGGAAGACTATTGTCTGTGATTTATTCTTTATATTATGAGTACTCAATAATCAACAATTTAATGAAGCTTAAGTGATTTCTTTTGCCAACAGCATTCCCTGAACAGGATAAAAATCATAGTTAATACAGAAAAATGTATTTGAATAAACCAAACAAGTTATCAACTCAATAAATTTATTAAGTACTCAAAGTCAATACTAAAAAAAAATAATGTTTTATTAATTTAGGAAAAGATTAATAGTGGAAATTATATAATGTCATTTTTGGGAACAGCTTTGAAAAGTCATCTCACTAATATGCGTATTCATTACTAACTATACGTATACAGTATATCAAATACATGACTCACAGTAAACTCAATCTACTCTAGTCCCTTCTTTGCTCTAATTTCATTAACATAGAAGAATTTAATCCTGTGTACTTTTGAATGACGTTACAAGACCTTCATGCCAATGAGTCTTTCTCATCATGTAAATGAAGCATATATGTGGAACTCCTGTCTGAACTACAACTTCACTATATCTCATCCATGAAAACATATATCAACTCATTTGACTTGCAGCCTTGCACCCTACAACCTATGTTTTCTAGGATTTCTTACCCTATTTCTTAGTTAGTAGAGGTAATTCACTTTTCCTATTTATTCCTCATAAAAGGTTTATTTTTTGTTTTACTGAATAAACAACAGTTTGTCACTGCTTCCGTTTTCATCAAACCTTCTAGAGAACAGCAAGCAAATGATTCCTTCACAAACAATACTTTATCACGTAGCCCAATTTCTACTGACAGACACATGCTGCATCACCCTGAGTGACAACTAAAATAAAAAAGACAAGTCCCTGAAGAAGGAATGTTGACATTTTGTATTTCCATATGCCAATATGTGCTCTTTTCATCATAGAATAAGTTTAAACACATTTTCTTGTATCATTGTATTGAATTCTAAGTGAAGACACTCATATTTTCAAGGGATTGACATCATTAGAGTCACTCATTTCAGTGGGGAAAATGTTCTCATCTACTTTAAAAATGACATTTGGGTGACATTTAAAGTTACTGAGTCAATGGAACAGACTTTTTTTCTTTTCCTGAGAATGGAGCTTCAAAATGAGCCATCTGTAAAAAAAAAATAAAAACAAGTGGAAAAAAAAGAAAAATAAGAATAGACTTTGTCCAGTCCAGTTGCAAAAATTATGCCAGTTTTACTATGGAAAAGGCTTAAGCTTTTTCTATCTTCATAAAAATTTAGCTGATAAAATTCCAACCTGACATAATAGGGTAGTATTGTCACACTATCACCAACAAATTTGAATGGTAACACTCCAAAGCAATTTTAGTTTGATCTTCTCAGGTTATCTGACATAATACCCAACACATTTTTTAATGAGACTGAGAGAAGAACTGTTTGCTAACTGGTAGTGGGACGTAAGTGGCACGAAACTGTCACAGACACCATTCTAAAAGGTCAGGTTTTAACATTTGTGATCATCTGTTGAATTAAATCCTAGCCAGCTGCCTTCTGCGTGCTCAGGTTCTTACTTCCAAAAGCTTCTACTTAACATTTCAAGCAGTTAACCTGTTAAATTATTTGAGCAATACCAGCTTTTTGCACATACTAAAGTCTCTGACACTTTAGGAACTAGGTTGGCTCTGCTCAATAGGGAAGAGCCACCCACTGCCTTCTTTCTGGGATGTAATCCCACTGGGACTCATGCAGCACACTGGACTAGGTGAAATTTCATGGAGCAGGGCTCTCCTTTCTGCCATACTCTCCATCAGACCTATGACACTAGAGGTCTACCTCATCCTCTCTCCTGGGAAGGACAAAAAGATGTAGCTCCAGCTTTCTCAGGAGAGCTTCAACCACAGGGTGTCCTGGCATTGTTTTGCACATTTTCTTTTAGCCAAATTATTTGAATCTGTTCTTGAAGTACAAATCTTTGGCCCATTGGTCATGGCATACTTTGAAGAGAAAAAGCCTTGTTCCTGTTAAAAAGCTCAAGCAATGCAACACCAATATCAGAGCTGTCTTAGTCTTCTTCAAGAAGAAATAACAGAGGAAACATGTACAGAACACTAAATTAGGATCTCATTGCATACAGAATGAACACAAGTATTTTTGAACAAAAAAGAAACTGTAAGGTCCACCAGGTACCAGGATTATAAAGTATATGTTTTCACTTTAAAATATTTTATTTCGGTTTTGTACTAGTTGATATTTTTAACAGGCAGAAAAGTCAAAAAAACCCAATCTACTTACAATTCCACCATATTTTCAAGCTGCATACTAGCAGTTAGGGACAAAAAGCTGTAGACCATGGGCAGGACTGAATGACTTATTTGTTAACAGGCAATGTTCTCATTAAAAGACATGTCAAGAAATCAAAATTATATTCAAAAACTATGATCTCCTTTTTTTATTTTTCTTTCCCCAGAGATGGGTAAAAATCTGTGACAGAGAAGAGGAAGAATGTGGCAGGCCTGGAGAGATTGAAAGCGCAGCTGAAATCTTTGTCATGTTCTGGCCTAAGTGAGAAAAAGAAGAGCAAGATAAGAACCAAACCTGATTCTAACTCCAAACACAAAGCAGGAGCCTTGCTGGGTAATATATCTTTCACAGAATCACTGAATTGGTAATTACAGAATTGTTAGGGCTGGAAAGGAACTCTGGGGATCATGCAGTCCAACTCCCTGTCAAGGCAGGGTTACCTACAGCAGGTGACCGGGTAATGTATCCGGGTAGGTTTTGAATGTCTCCAGGGAGGGAGACTCCATGACCTTCCTTGGCAGCCTTTTCCAGTGCTCTGCCACCCTCAATGTAACAAAGTTTTTCCTTATGTTTAGGTAGAACTTCTTGTAGTTTAGTTTATGGCCATTTCTTCTTGTCCTGTCAGTGGGCATCATTGAAGATAGTCTGGCAGTACACTTTTGGCACCTGCCTTTGGGATATTTGTATGCATTAACTCTCCAAACTTCATCAAAAGAGCAATACATTTTGCCACCAAGGATCATCATTGATAGATGAGGATGCTAGATGGTGCATTAAACAAACAAAAAAAGGTTTAATTCATTGTTACCACAAATTGGTAAAAAGAAAAACTTCATCTAGCAACACCATTGGTATTGCATAAATAGTGGGCAATGGAAATTTATCTTTTTTAGGGCATTTGGGAACAGCTTCAGCTCTCTTCAACTATAACCCCATAGGTATGTCTAAGCCCATAGTCAGGTTAGCTTCTTCCCACATAACTGATCTCTGAAGGACAAAAGCCTCAGTACAGAAGATTAAGTTATAAACAAACTGAAATGAATATTTATTATTTATTTTTCCTGAGTTTTCCATAAAGAAATTGCAGCGGAGAAAAGAAGGCAGCTTTGTTGGGTTGAGTAGTGAGAAATTAATGTACTTCCATGTGCGATACAAGCAGAACAGAGCCCTAGAAATTAAGTGAACTAAATAACCTCTACCTCAAAGTATTAATCAAAAATTTTTAATAGCTTCTATCCAACAGGGCACAGGAGTAGATGACCACAATCATCCAAAGATAGTGGATGATTATGGATGATCCTTTAATCATTGCTTATAGCTAGTTACTTAGAAAGACTCCTAATCTCAAGTCTAAACCTCTTTTTTTTGCAAAGCCTTTTATAGTCCTCTCATTGTTAGATATAATTAGATACCCTCTGTTTCCTCGATAACAAAATTTTGGATATTAGAAAAATATGCTTCCTTCCCTGGACTAACTCCTTTAACTGTTCTTCTTATGTCACACATTTTAAAATTTGTATTTTAGTTTTATCTACAAATATCTTCTTGAGGCAGATTATGGAATTTAACACTGTGATGTCTAGTGGGTAATGAGTGACAGTGAAAGAAATTAAAGTACTGAAGAAGCAGAAAACTCTAAGCACAGAAACAGATGATTAAGGGTTGAGCAGAAGTCCCTGGACCTTGTCCAAAACAAAAAGTCATTTTTAAGTCTATCAACAAACAGACAGATTGATGATCTAACTCTGAAGCATCTTGATAAATGGCAGAAAAAGAAAAACCAAAAAACAACAGAGTGAGGCTACTACCTAGAAGTGTTGCTTTGTCTAGAAAAAGGAATTTGAGACAAAGTCAACATCGAGGACTTCTATCTGATCTTGCAAGAGTTAGCTGACTTGCAGCTAGAAGAAAAAATTATACAAAATGTAACAGTACAAAGTATAGGATCATGGCTATAAGAATTAGTAACAATGTAAGTTCTGGTCTTGCTTGCTGGAATTAGATGAATATGAAGTCCTGGGTGACTTGAACAGCCATCAAAAAGAAATGTGATCCTGGGATGTCACATTGAAATATGTCTGGAAGCAACTGGTAAACATTAATGCCATTGTATAAAGTTATTGTCAGCCTGCAGCTGCCTGGGTTTATACAGCACAGCAGCACAGTCCCTGTGGGTGGGCAGTTCCTCAGGTATATCAGTCAAGTGTAGAATGAATCATTCCTACTGCAATATGCTTTAGTTCCCCCATATGTCTTATGCACCAATGTTAAGCAGTCTCCTAACTTCCTGGGCACATTCCCCTTTTTAAATACTGTTTTTTTTACTGCTAAGGGGCAGATATTTTAGTTTATTTCTCCAGCTGCCAGAAGAACTCTCCTTCCCAACAGCAGGGGACCAGCCAGGGATGAACAGCTACATTGGCATATTGGAAATATCATCTTCATTCAAAATTCAATATGTAGGAGAATATACTGTGACTGAAAGTGCTGGGGAAGTATGTTCAGGTGTAGGATTGTCTCCTTATCCTGAACAACCAAATTACAGCCTGTATTTATTTCTGAAGATATGTATAAAAGTTAATCTGTAAGTAAATTTTAATATGTCTATTAACCTCCTTACTATAAAGGTAAATAACATCCTTTGTTTCCTTTCTTACTTGATTTGAAACAAAACAGTGTTAGATATGTGATCTGCAAATTCAGTCTTTTTACATAAAATATAGGGTGGTTTTATGCAGTAATGATAAAGTAATTAAGAAATATGGAAAAAACTTGGTCACAAACTCAGTTTCTTGAGTCAGATAAAAAAAAATAATGCAACAACTAGATGTGTTTGGGCCTTGCAGGGTAAACATTCTGCAAAAATAATTGCTCCCATTCAAGTGGAGCTAAAAACAAGGCAAGCAGTAATGTCCATAGTAATTATCAGTGGGTTAGTCATCTGCAAACACCTCTGGCAATCAGAGCTGAAGTTCCTAAGAAACAGTTTGAAGCTCCCTTGGCTCCCTCCTTTGAGCAGGGGAAGCAGCTGCTCCAATTGCTCAAACATCTTGGGAGATGCACTGATAAGTGAATAGGGGCTACTGAAGTTTCCAATACTAGAAAAAATTATGGGAACAACTTTATCATCCACAAGGATGAAACTGGCAGCTTTGTTTATTTACTCCCAGTCACTGCCTGGGAGCAATCCAGCACAGAGCCCCTTCCTGTCTCTACCTGGAGACACAGAGCCATTCCCAGCCATGGCCCTGCCTCCCTTCCAAAGGACACATTGTTTGGCCTTAGTTTGAGTTCAGTGACCCTCTAAACCAAGCCCCTTAAAGATCCTTCTCTGGAGTATTATGCATTCTTGTCTAGAGTTAAGAGTGATTCTTTCTGACAGATTAATAAAACATTAATACTAAGTTGATTACACTCATCTCAGTGCCAAATCCCCACCTCATACAACAGCCAAAATTATTCACATATAAAGTGCATTCCAGCTTCAGCTGCAGGATACCAGAAGGCTTGGTATACAAAAAAAAGGATGAGAAGACTCATGAATCACAGGAAAACAAACCTCTGGGAAATCATTACTATTTACCCATATGTTGTCTCCTTTTTTTTTCTTTTTTTTTCTTTTTTTTTTTTCTGCTAGCAATGATAAATCCTATACACACAAAAAAGAATCACTTAAATATTTTAACTGATTCTTAATTTAATGTCATGATGAGGACTAAAGCTTAAACAGCTGATAGAACAGATCAAATCTTTACTTACAGGTTTTGCAGTAGAATCAAAACTTACAATAGGGATTGATCCTTTCAAAGCACTTAATGGGTAAAAATAAAATCAAAATAAAAACCTTTTTTTAAAATTTGCTTGTGTTACATGCTCACTTAAACATATCCTATTTACATAGAAAGTGATACATTCTGAAAGATTCATACGAAGATTTTTCAGAAAAACTATTCCACAGGAAATATTGGCTCCTCAGTCTGTTTTGAAATGGTTCACAAAATAAAACTTTCACAAGCTCCTCAACTACCACTGGTTCTAGCTGCAAGAAACAACAATCACATCACTTTTCAAACTACTGGTTAACCATTTATGGAAGTAATGGTTTGAAATGTTCAATAAATGCTTTTTACAGAGTTCACGTGTTTCATAATCTCTATGAAATATTTTCATTCAGCTGAAGGATGTTGTTGAATGCAGCAGCACTGGCCACTTGTGATAAGACTATTTTCTGGAAACCTTGACACTACAGATTCTCAGACTACTGCAACCCCCACTTGAGTAGCAGACCAACTGATTCCTCTGTTAGACTGGAACACCTGAGTCCACCTTTGCAAGGGATGTTTTTAAATCCATGGTACATCACTGGAACTTTTGATTCTGAGTACCAAAATGTAAATCTCCAATATCTGCATGTCTTATAATCAGAACTTGAGGTTGTTAAGTTAATCATAAGTTGCTGGACCTTCCTTTAAACATCTACATTTTACAATGGAAAACTAGAATGACAGGAGTAAATAACAGACCTTCTCAGGGGGCCTGCATCTCCACTGTTCCTGGAAAGTCTTCCTGCTCACATCCTAACTCTTCCACAGTTCTCCAAGCCTAACCATTGTTATTTGCTTAGAGACTGAAAAGAACATTTATCTGAAACTGGAATAATCAGTGATCCTTTGAAGACATAGATGATTTTTAGCCAAAAAATTTGCCAACTTTCTTAACTTTTTTCATGTATAGCTTTGAAAAGATGTTTTCTTGTTTAGGGGCAGAGAAGGTAGCCCTCATTTTATACAGAAAAATAATTTTTTCCATAATGTTCAAAAAAAGATACGTGGTCTGAGTTTCATGATAAAGCACAGCCTAGCAAAAAAAACCCAAGAAACAAAAAACCAAAAAAAACCTTCAAAAAAAATCTCTCCCCCCAAAAAACTCACAAAAACAAACAAACAAAAAAAACCAATCAAACAAAAAACCCCCCAAAAAACAAATTAACGCCCCCCCCAAAAAAAAAAAAAACAAAAAAAAAAGAAAAAAAAAAAAAAAAACCCCCCAAAAAACAAATTAACGCCCCCCCCAAAAAAAAAAAAACAACAAACACTTAAAAAGAAAATTAAATCCACAATACGGGGAAAAAACCATCGCAAAAAATCCCTATAGCAGTTTTCTCTGAGGTGAATACAACAAAAGAAAGAGGTTACCTTTGTACTCTCCTGAAAGGTGCAGAAAACTCATCATTGTCAGTACTGTGCTGAGGAACAAGGTCAGTGTGGTCAGAAAAAACCTGACTCCTGGTGTCTCCTGAGCAGGTGTGGCCTTCTGTGCATGGGTGCCACCAGAGTGTGCCAGCTGCCAATATCCTGAGGACTCACAGGACCCAGCAATAACCATTATCCATTAGATTACTGAGATACTAATTTAGAGTCCAGTCCTGGAAAGTGTTTCAAATGGCAGTTCTGATGACCACAGGAATAGCTCTTAGGTTTTCAGGAATACAAACTATTTGCAATACTAAACCTGGATCTTAATCTGAGTTTAATTACATGATGCACCAAAAGTTCATACAGTTCATTTTCATATATTTTTTCACTACATGTAAAGAGTGCTAAGACTGCATGAAATTTCCATCTGTTTTCTCCTAACAGTTTTCCCTCAGACTGTTAATGTTTCCATAGACAAAATACGTTAATCTCTCCTCTGTCATTCTCATGAAAACAAGTATTTTCATGAAATCATAGAATCATAAAATAACCTGCGTTGGAAAAGGGCCTTAACGATCATCCTACTGCTCTTCATCCCATGCCTGCCTGTCATGGACAGGAGCACTTTCCATTAGACAACGGAATATCCAGATCATGTTGCTCAGATCTCCACCCAGCCTGAGCTGGAGCACTTCCAAGGATGGGAACCTTCTTTGGGCAACATGCCTCACTACTCTCACAGTGAAGAATTTCTTCTTACTATGTAATCCAAACCTACTCGCTTTCAGTTTGAAGCCTATCTCATCCTGTTACTACATGCCCTTTTAAAACATCCTTCTCCAGGTCTCCTGTTGCTTCCTTCGAGGTACTGGAAGGGTGTAATTTGGTCACGCCAAAGTCTATTTCTCCAGGCTGATCAATTCCAATCTTGTCAACATTTCCTCATCCATCCAACCATCTGGGTGACCCTTCTCTGGACTTGCTCCAACAGGTTGAGATCTTTCCTATGCTGAGGACCTCAGAGCTGGTTGCATCAATGTAGGTGGAGTCTTTTTTTATAATGCAGGTTTTTTTATTTTATTTAGAGCTACTTCGTAAAATTATTTTTAAAGGTGAAAAAACAGGTGATTGAATTATTTTCAGCAGTATATTCAACTCTCTAGCCTGGCATTAAGCAGCTTTTAGTAAAGCTTAAAATAACCTAAGAAGTTTCATTTATATACAAAATTATTAAGCATATATATTTCATATCTACAGAAAAAGTAGGTTATGTCTGTCTTGAGAGAATAAATGCAGTAATCCTTCTTTTTGAAGATAATTAATATCAAAACAATGCAGGGGTTTTTTATTCCCAGCTATTTTTAAAAAGGACAGAAATTCTTATGCAATTTTAAGTGAACCAATGATCTCAAACTAGTTACTAGCTCAGGTCATGACATTAAATTGCTGAGACAAATTTTGAGTAAAATAATCCTAAGTTATTTTAAAAAATAAAGGTTTTTTAAATTCAAATGTATGAGGATTTTTTTTGTTATTTCTTTTAATTCATCTTTTCTGAGTAAAAATACGCTTTATTTTCTTTGCTCAGGAATGAAGTATAGGCCACAGCAAAATGTTGCACAATTTTAGCCCATGTAGCTTACATATGGTCTATCTCTATATTTATAGCAATACAATAGAATAGAATTAGTGGATTTCCCATACCTGTTAGTTATGCAAACTGGAATTCTTAAATCCTTTCTTTGCCTCTCCTGAAAAAACTCTTCTTTCAGGAAAGTAGTGCTCTTCCATGCTATCTAACTCAATATTAGAGTCTCCCATTACAATAACGTTGTTCTTTTTACAAACAGATTCTGACACAATACAAATACCTGAGAATAAATGTGTGAATTCTCAAAGTTCCCTCCTCTCTTCTACAGTCAAAAGATGCTGTCAAGCATTATCATGGGCACAGCAATTCCTTTTTTTGTGCTCATGAGATTTTCTTAAGATTCTGAAATTATTATGACTAGTAAATGTTCTTTATTAGCATTTGAGCACTCACCACATGCTACTGTGTAAGAATAATTTGAATGCCCTGTGGTTTTTGCTGACTTGGTGCATGTGTCTCTCAGATGTTATTGACGTTATTGATGTGGAATGTTCTTGTACACACTGTGATAAATTAAATAAACCACAATCAGATCCCAGAGTACTCATTGGTTCAGATTCTATGTAACTTTTTTCAATGTCTGCAAGAATTCATATGTAAACCAGGACATAAAACTCCCTGAAATAAACCAAGAATTATATCTAGTAAAATCTGATGATCTGCTGCTGCTACAGTAACAGCACAATATCATTAAAGTGCCAGTATTACAAAGTCTCCGTATTTTAACTGGTTTTATTAATAACATTCTTATTCTTATCTTAGCATTATTACTGATTGCCAGAGGAAAAATAACTTTATAAGAAATTTAATATATTTTAAAACTGAAATAAAAATATTACACTGAATTTTGTTTGGTGCTTGCTGTCACTGGACATCCATCTCTATGCTGTTGTATGAGAAAACAGCATTTGACTTTTCTTCTCTTAAATGCCAGGGACTGCAGAAGAAAGGGGCTCATGTAGCATTGTGTGCTGCCTCCCTAGTGCTGCCCTGTGAAATCAGCTCTTTTGAAGATCAGTTGCTAGTTAAGGCTTTTCTGCCTACATAACTCACCAGCACTATGAAAATTCACAATAGAAATGCTGAAGGTCTTGGAGCTCCATGACGCAGCAGAGTTTAACTTGCAATTGCTTCTTTCATGTTACCAGAGTGCCTTGCTTTCATTGCTATGGAAGTTGCCTTGCCACAAAGCAGACACCTCTATTATACTTGAAACCAATACCTCAATATGCACATGCAAAGAGGATAATTAGGTTCCATTGTGTAATAGGTGGGGTAAGGCTAGGATATAGCACATACACTGGCACTATTTTCTGAGTTAAAACAGCATGGCATTTCAAAAGCAGATGAAAGTTAATCAAGCATCTGTCCTACAGGGCCTAGACAAGAGGCAAATCCTCACCAGCCTGCCATGACTTTTATATTCTAATCTCTCCCAGTCAAACTGTGTTAGTGTAATGAGGTTCCCTTTATCCGTGTCAATGTAACTAACAAGATTCCTATTTGCACCAGGATCTTACAAATCTGGATTCTTCCCAGAAATGGCCTTCCAACAGAAGGAATGCAGGTGTTGTCTTATTTGAGATAAAGGCACATAACAGCAGGCAACTGCAATTAAAAAAAAAATAAACAACAAAAAAACCAAACAACAAAAAACCCCAAAACTAACCAAAAACCCCAACAGAAAACGCAACAAAAAATCCCACCCAACATCCCAGTATTCCCCCTCTGGAAAGATTCCAAATGAGACTATAATCTAGACTGACTCCTTAAAATGGGTACAATTTCTTAAAAATCACACTAAAACAAATACATCCTTGTCCTTTTTCAGTATCATATTAATTTTTCATTGGGTCCAGCTCTACAACAGGGCAAGTGTCCACTGGTGCGTTTGAGACTCCACCATCACCACCCTGAAACATGGCTCAAATATACAGTTCACTTTCTCATGTATTATAACAGCCATCTGTCACATTTACCCTTTACAAAAGTTCCCCATTCTCTACTTTAACCAGGAGATACCTTTTCTATCCCATAATGTCATGATTCTTGTACCAGGAAGCTGAATCTGCCACTGATCAGTTTCCGTGCTTGTGAAACATATGAACTTAATTTGCCTTCTTCTTTTTCCTAGGACATAATGTATCACCCTCGGGCAGTGGTCTTCTGGGAGCTGAATAAACAATTACTTTGGTTTAAAACATCCCTCTAAGATTTGTTCCTGAAGGATAGGAGCAAAAAAACCCTTTGTCGGTCGGTCGTGTTATTTGAGTTTGGATACTCTAAAACTCTTAAGTAAAATTGTCAAAATTAATTCCCTATTTTTGAGCTTAGTAAATGACAATAAAGTGTTTGGATTGTTGGTCGAGGAGTGCTAGCGGTTTTTTTCTGGCTATCTCCGAATGGAGGTAGAAGGCAGCACTGATTGAATAAACACCCTGCATAAGCATCATGGAAAGAAGAAGTTCTGTCAGAGAAAGGACACTTCATTAGGAAAATATAGAGCTATAGAGCTACACTGTTTGTTGAGGAATTGGATACCAAGGCGTTTTAGTGAACAAAAGTGGAAAAAAAAAATATGTGAAACATTAAGAAGGGGTAAAGGAAGCTGCTGCCTTATCAATTCCCTCAACAGGTCGAGAACTACATTCTGTGAAAATCCAAGCAGCACACATAGCTGTGTTCATGGCATTAAAAAGTCCATGCTGAAAAACTGGGAGAAAACATATCTGTGTTACATGTGCTTGAGAAATAAATGAGTCATAGAATATCCTAACTCTGTTTGAGATCATTGTGCTAAGCTTTGTGCCTGTCAGACACATTAGCACAAAATTTATAAGCTGAAGTAACTAATGGAGGACAGATCTGAAAAATAAAATAAAAGGCAAAGGGACCCATAATATACTCATGAACTCTCCACCTTTGCGTAACATTTGTGTGAAGGTTTGTTTACCTAATCCTATTCTTAACTCACCTAGTTAGGAAATTTAAAGTTTGAAATCATTTTCCTTTCTACAATCTGAAGCCTGAAAAGAGTCTGCCTACAAAAGTCCTTAGATAAAACCTATTACACTGTAACAAATGGCATGTCACTGTATATGGCAGAGTTATCTATGTTTGTAGACAAAACATAATGAAAAAATTGTTGCTAGGTGATTTATGGTGCTATACAATAAAAGACAACAATGGAGTGTAGGGAAGACAGCAACCTACTCATCTTCATTGCAAGCCTCTCAGATTTGTGTAGACATAAATGAAGGAGGAATTTGTGCTTGATTCCCTTGGCTCAAGACGTAGGACTTAGAGAAGTGTCATGTGCTAAGGGCGATTACCTAAAGCTACTGAGTTCTAAATATTTTGTAATTTGAGTAGCTCTTCAAGAAACTAGAAAAGCCTGTGTCAACTGCACTTCATATACACATATCTTTCATCCAGCTGTCACAGCTATCTGTCTAATAAAAGGTCCACCTGGAGCTCTATTGCAATTTTTAATCATACTACTAAAGCAAAAATTCTACACTAAATGGAATATTTCTTTGTAACAATATTCAAATTACTAACCCAGTCAATCATGTTCCAAACATGTGCCTCCACATTTTCTCCCTCCAGTGTTTGCAGCACTTTCCTGTAACTTGCTGTCATAAAAAATAGGACTCATTTCTTTATATAAGCCATCATTAGGCATTATGTATTTTAGCTAAATTGACTACATTGTTTCTTATTAACTCCAAGTGTATCTTAATTCAGTATCATCAAGCTAAAAATCTCTTTCTGAATATTACCGTACATACCACTGAAATGAAAAAAGGCAAAAGGTAGTGATTCTGAGACAGAGTACTCTGACAGCTTAATGATCAGAGTGAGTAACTAGGGAACGCCTCTTCCCATCCCCAAGGTCTTAGCCAGTCGCAAAACCCATAATGTATTGCAGTCCCAGATTTGCTTGTGAATTATTTTAGTATTTCTGAATCACAGTTTTCAACAAAATATGAGGAAAAAAGATTCTGAGTTGAAACCCAGTGCTTCAATAGTTCTGTGAAAGATGTGGATCCCTTACTGAAGGACTTTTCCCTTTTTTGTGCATGTGTGTGCAAGTGTCACATGTGTACATCTCGCCTGGGCCTTAGAAGCCTTTAAGCCTTTTACATTGCTTTGAAGAAGTGGTTTTGCTATTCTTGAAAAAATTCATTAGTAAGCTCTGTTTTATCATGGTGTATAGTCCTCACTTAATTGCCTATATGATTTCAGTTTCTCACAAGTGGTCCTTTTTAATGAGTAAATAAACCTTTTATTAATCATTCCATTATCCAAACTATAATTTTCTCAGCTAATTCTTCCCCCACTGATTGAAATTCTGAATTTTCTTTCAGCCAGAATGTGCATTATAACTTAAAACCATTAATTATGACTTATTGTGTTACACTTTTCTGACAAGAGCATTGCATTTTTTATAGTCTTTTAGGATGTCACCATAACTGAATAAATCAATGAAATTCTCATTTAAAATATTAGATTCTAAATGTTATGGATACACAAATACATGCAAACCTATACACTTGAAAAGGAATGAGAACTTTGTACTGTGAAAATAATGCATTCCAGTACTCACTGACAAGTTTGAAAGTGGAGCGCTGTAAAACACTCTTTGAAAAATGCACCCTGTCCCTGCATTATTCTGCTGTTGTTCAAAGAGTTATTCTGAAAGGAATAAATGGGACAATATTATAGCTTTAGACAACTACCTTAATTTTTTCCTGTGCTATCAATGTCAACATTTTTAAATCTTAGTTAAAGAATGTGTTCTGTCAGTTATTTCCATTTCTTTATCGATAAAATGGTTATTCAGTTAGAGATTTTTAAAAATATTCCTTTCTTGTCTCAGCTGAGTATACCTTTTTTGTTTGCTGAATTAGAAAAATATCCTTTTTTTCCTGCCAGAACCACTGGAATTTAGCATGCTTTGTTTTGAATTTATTATTTTTCAGCAGAGAGTTGTCCTTATTCAGCAAAGTTTGGTATGTATGGATGCTATGAAATAGCAAAAATTGACACATAATTATTTTTCTCAGTTTTTGGTTTCATTAATTCCATATGAACTGACTTTTGCATGCAAGTAAAATTTCACAGCATTATTTGACTAATTTTAACTAAACGAATCACATTAGATAGTCTATGCACTCTCCTGAAAAAAGGACTTTTACAAAAACTGGGACATCAGCATTTTGCTTGAAAACACAACTCTAGTTTTGGTAAAGAGAGATTTAGATACCTTACCAGGCATCAGCTCATATCATGCAGAAACATAGTATAATTGTAATTCTCCTTTAAATTAAGTGGTTAGAGGTAACTAGCAGTTGGATTCCCAATATCATCTTCTAACATGAAATTAAACACTTCAAAACAGTTCAGTCAGGATAAAAATTGGAATAGCAGACTTTACTTTGCAATGCCTCTTTCCTTTATGTTAAGGGATCCCGAGAGAAAGGATTTGCAGTCAGTCCCACTTAAGGAACACTAAGATAGAGTATATGTCATATCATACCAGAAGTCTGCCGAAAATCTTGAAATACAAAGCAGAGATCCTGAGCCCTGCTTTGGCTTTGACAGCACTATTAAACAGTAAGAAGCATTTCACAAGTGCCATGTGGGAAACTGGGACCATTTTGTCATCAAAAGTGTTCCTGAGAATTTTGGATTTGTGTCAGTTATTGGGGTTTAACTGTTCTTAACATGTTTGTTTCATAAAGGACTTACTTCATATTTTTGAATAACCTGAGATGTTTTCTGATGCATCAAGGAGCAGGTATAGTTTGCTTAGCCATGGCTTTACTTATCCTTTATTCTGTTTTCCACAGATATTCCCTTGGCAATTGCTTTGTGGTGCTTTAATGACTTATAATTGTCTTCTATAAATCAATCAGCTGCTCATTCTGTGTTCTTGAATTCCTTCCCAAGTACATTTTTGGCAATCAACTACACCAGTACTTTCAGACACCCACCCTCTCAGTTCCTTTTTGCCAAGTCTGTCCAGTCTAGTTGTTTTATTCACTTGTCCTAACCATTTCTTTTCTTCAGAAACCAGTTAGGGTCATATGTAATCCCTTTATAAATTAAACAGTTTTGTTTTCTTCACAAACCTGGCAGACCATCAATTTCTCTTCCTGCTCTTCTGGAGAGTGAGATTCAGTTCCTTCTTTTCTGTAGCTATCCTTCAGTTTTCCTCCTCCTTCTATGGCTGTATGTCTCCTTTAATACAGTAGTTGTTTGGTCTGGAATAGAACTAATACGCAATAGATCTGGAATAGAACTAGGACCCAATGGAATCCTCTTCAGCTAAACACTGAGGATATTTTCAAATGGTAAAATAGATGAATACTTTGTGATTTGCACCATTTTTTTGGAAGCCAGATCCTGCTATCCAAGAAACACCTTGAACCACTGCAATGGGTGACTCAAGATTCTACATGAAAGACATGTTTTTAACCTGCTTTTATTTGAGTTTCATCAGAAAAATACTGTACAGGAGTTTTATATGGTTCAGCTAAACATCACTGAAGCAAAAGCACATGTCTGATAGAACCCTGATTTCATAGAATCACAGAACTATTTGGATTTAAAGGGACCTTAAAGATAATCTAGTTCCAACACCCCTGCCACAGGCAGGGACACCTTCCACTAGACCAGGCTGTTCAAAGCCCCATCCTACGCCAGGGGGGTCTCACCAGAGCAGAGCAGAGGGGCAGGATCCCCTCCCTCACCCTGCTGGCCACGCTGGTTTTGATGCAAAAGGTTGGCTCTCTGGGCTGCAGGTGCACATTGCTGGGCTTGCACCTCCACCAACACCCCCAAGTCCTTCTTCTCAGGGCTGCTCTCAATCCATTCTCTGCCCAGTCTGCATCTGTTGGGATTGCCTTGACCCAGGTGCTGGACCTTCTACTTGGCCTTATTGAACTTCATGAGGCTCACACAGTCCCACCTCTGAAGCCTGCTCAGGTCCCTCTGGATGCCATCCCTTCCCTCTGTGAGTCAACTGCACTGCACGGCTTTGTGTCACCGGCAAACTCGCTGGGGGTGTCCTTGATCAATTTGTCACTGAAAAAATACCAATTTTTGCTAAATTCTGGAGACCCTGGGCTTTTAAGGCTCTGGTTTTGCTGTATTTCTTTCTCATTTCAAGTCTTACTATGACTTCAGGCATGAAAACTTGCTAAATCTCCATGTTGATACTTCCCTCTTTTGTGACTTCACATAAAACCTGTTTGATGGAGTGTTTTAAATGTAACACACAAATACATATCATAACATTAACATTTTCTGCTGATCAGGATTCTAGGCTTAGCCAGCTCTAGTTCAGGTGCTTTATAATAGATCAATTTATGCCGTATGTAGAGCAAAAGTGAGTCTGTGTTGATGATGAGAGTTTTTCCAATTTATAATCAGTGTAGGAAAATTTACATTCTGATTTCCTCATTCAGATCAGCAATCTCATTGTGGAGGCAAACTGGAATATTCTGGAAGAAAAAATAGGAAGCAGTATGCCCTGCCTCAGATCAGATTGCTGAAAGAGAATATTTTTCTACATAGCAATATTTGGGCAGAATTGTATAGCTGACTAGTGAAGGTAGATTTTTACTTTTTTTGTCTAAACTGCATCATTGAATACTGAACCACAGATGTTTTATGCTCTACCACGCATTGGTTTATCATAGACAGGATCTGCAACCTCAAATGCCAAAAACATGTTTCTAAGTCTTCTTGTCCCCTGCTGCAACGACTGAACATCATCCTCAGGCTCTCCAGCAGAGCTGTCCAGAGCTTTATTCTGACCAAATCCTCAGCCCCACAACCAACTCCTTTTCACTCTGATTTCAGCTAAAAACACCCTTTGCAATATTCACTCCTTCTACACACTATTCACTCCTCGCTCGGAGTACTGACATGGGAATGCTTTTTTCTAATTACCTCTTCCAGGACTTTTACAATTTATGAAGCATTTGTAGCTGGGTATGACTGGCAATGTGAAGCTGCATTAGATGAGTGGTTACTCTGATCCAATATGGCAAGGTTTATGTTTGTACTGCACTTAGATTTGTCACGTTTCAGCAAACGAGTGGACGTGCAGCATGGCACATACATGTTAGGCAAGAATTGCACAGTGCTGAGCTGCTCAGAACTGACCAGATTTTCATGGAATGAAGGACAAAACACAAATCACTTCTAGCAACATGGCAAAGTTGTTTCTAGAGGGATAAGTGAAATTACCATTAATTTTCAAGGTCAGTTCTACAATGATGTGCTTCACAGTAATAGAACACAAGTAATAGTAATAGAATATTTATATTACTATATTTCTAGTAACAGTAATAGAATATTTCCTTCAAGATAATCCTTAATTCCTTGCTGAATGCATGTAGCTCAATTCTGATATCAGGTACAATACATTAAAAAACTTGGATTTAAGGAAGTTATTTCTGATTTCTGCTGTTATACAGAAATTTTTACAGAGCTTAGGAAAATTACCAGTTTGCAAATGCACTGTGCCTAATGAAGCAATAGCCCACAACTGTTCTCAACACCCTGCTAGAGACAGCCCTTCTCACCAGCTGGCCATTTACATGGTATTAAATAAAATTGCATTAATCTGCTCCCAGTAAATTGTTTGCATGCCTGGCTGTTCACTGATGATCTTGTGGCTCATTTTTATGCATCTTAGGGAGTGCCTCCAATGAGTTGACCTAGTAGCTGGTCTGAGACAAGAGCACTCACCTTTAGCAAGCACAGCTATTACCAAGCCAGGAGACAGAATTACAATTTTAGCATAGTTGCTTCTTTAAATGTTTATGATGCTGATATTTAGTCTGTGGCAGACTCAAAGCACTTGAATTTTTCACTCAACCATTCTAAATATTAATCCATTTGCCAGTTGATAAACAGCATCCATGCACCTGATGGGATAGTGTGGCATTTTTCCAACTGCACACAGAAGTGCAGTGGGAGAGTTACGAAAAAATATACGTAGTGCCTAATTTCTGCAAGTTAAACAGAAATGAGGATGAAATTAACCCTGCCTCAGATAATCAATACATTGCAAAAAAACTGAATTGAAAATCTGTTACAGATACATATAAAATGAAGAGTAGAGCAGAAATTCTGGGTGGGTTTCACACAAACCAATATTATACAGGGAGGCTGAATAAAAGGAGCAAAGCCTTGAGATAAAGTCAGTACTAATACCTACTCCAAGAAATCAACTTTGTTTTTAATCTCACTGTGGAACTTTTCAAAGGGTATCCTGTCTTGAACATTTGGTCAAGAAGAGCAGCACTTGTGCAGGCTTTGCACAGCATTTATGTCACACAGCAGATATATACATTTCACAACAAAATGAGAGTTTTATAAGCTCAGAGTCACTTTAGAGACAGCCAATTTAGTTCCAGTTGCTCACAGAAAGCTCAGAAACAGAAGTCACCCATTTCTTTAGACCTTCTCTTTTTTCTTTACAGCCTCCTGGTGGCATTTTCAAAAGCAAGTAAGGTCTCTGGATGTTATATTTGACACCTGTCAAAAATCAGGCAAAACATCTACTTTAGGTCTTGCTTACTGTGGAGGCAGAGTTGCACAGCCACAACAAAGCTTCCTGGGTCAGTTCCTCAGCACCTGATCCATCCTGTGCTCCTGAGGCTTTCTTAATGAGCTAGGAAATGTAAAACTTGTCTATGTCAGAACAAATTATAGTTATTTGGCTGCTTTGAGTCTAGACTATGTGGAAGGCTTCAGTTTTGAGGGTAATGTGGGCTTGGAGTTCCTTTATGACAAATTTCCAAGTTTGCTTTTCTACTTAGGGTTCCAGTGTCTGTATTTGCACAATTTTGTAAAACAGATTTGGGTGAAATTCTCATTCTTTGCTTACATTCCTGACCAAAAGAACAAAAAAGGTAATATACCATGTGAATCTGAAGAATAGTAGAAAAGATGACCCCAAAGAATTCACAACATGGAAAGTATATATTTTCCCCTGTTGCATATGACATTATCTGGGTAAACACAGACACATATCTCTGGATCCTCCTTCCTATTAACACTCTTAAGAATCCTTTTATTTCGATTATTAAATTGATTGTGCTCTAAGATATCAGATTTGTAACTCTCTAAATCCACAATCTGGGACGCAAATCTGGTAACACCACAAGAATTTTTAGGACAGCTCTTCTCTTCATGCAACCACTGCACAGGTGAAATCTATGACTTTCAGGCAGCACTGTTGTAATCCTGTACCCAGTGTTATTGTTATGGAGCAACTGCACTGTGAATCTGAGTGCAAGAAATCACAGACAGGGAATGCTTCTGAAATCTTGGCTCCCACTCACAGAGTAATACCTACTATCCCATCTGGATGAAAGACATGGACATGGACATTACTGCTTACAGTGCACCTGGTATCTAGACAGTATTCACTGAAAAATATTCAGGAAGCAAAAGGGAGACTGTGAATGGCATAGTCCCAGAGGAGGGTGTGGGACTGGCTTTTTGGAGTTTGTTTTTTGGGAGGGGTGTTAAGGTTTTGTTGAGAGGATTGTTGAGGTTTTGTTTCTTTGGGGTTTTTGTTTGGTTGTTTTTTTTTTTTAATTTTCTTTGGTGATTGTTTTTAATCCTTTCCCCCTTTGCACCATATTCTTGAAAATCTTGTGCACTGGTTTTGTTTTTAGTAAGAAAAAAAAAGGTGTCTTGCTTCTTTGTAATGAAGCAGAAATACAATCCAAAGAGAGAAAAGTAATTTTCCATGATCACTATCATGTCTGAGTATTATGATATGCATTCCTCAGAAGAAAATATGCTTCATTACGTATTTGCAACCCACCTATATACACATAAACTGAATGTACATCTGAGGTGCATCATGTAGTAGCACAACACAGCTGATAGTCCAATGCTGACTGAAGCACAGGAAGGCAAAAAATTAGAGTAAACACAAAATGATAAATGAGACTAAGAGCTGGAGAGAATTAGGGGGCGGGGTGGGGGGGGGGAAATATTGTTCTGTATTTAGTTCCTGTGGAAAAAATAATCTCCTCAGTCAGAATGTGATCTCTTTGCAGCAGTGCTATGCTTGTGTCTCGAGTCACTGAAGATGACCCATTCGTAAGACAATAATATTGACATTTTAACTTCCTAATATAGCAGTGAACTTGCAGTTTTAAAAGCACAGAGTTTAGGTTCTGGGGAAGGATGTCTCTTCATCAAGTCTCTGCATTTCTGGAAGACAGTGGTCAGCCCCTTGCTGATTCCAGATTTAGTCATCTACTAGAGAAAAAGTAACAACTAGAAACACTTGGCTTCTATATCCCTCTAGTAGAGTTCCTTGTCCATATGCTGTTAAAAAAGCCCCTAAAATTTAGAGATATCTTCCTAAGATAAATAGGTCTAAGGATATGCTTTGGCAAGCTAACTCAGTCTGGAAAACCTGCCTGGGTTCCCTGCTCAAAATAGAAGTTGGACCTGCCTTGGGTCAGAGAGCTCTTTGGAAAGCTGCTTCTGCTGCTTCTCCCTGCAGCCACGTAGCAATGAGACATGCCCATAGCAGTGGGAGAAATTTTTCACAGGATGGCTGGGTCAGCTCTGTCAGCTAAAGTGGGGTACTCAGGACCATGACCATGACCAATGAAGGTTTTGAACAGCATGCACAGCTTTGAATCCCTCTGTTGATACAGTTGCCTGCTGAAGTAGTTTTCTCTGAGTCTACAAAAGATTATACCTCTGACAGAAAATAAAATATCCAATCTTTGGTTTTTTTGGTCCCTACATGACTGTCAGCTTAAAATTTACGTTTACCCTAAGGCTCAATAGAAATGCCATAAAATTAATTATGTGAGTTGGATGTAGTTATTTTTCAATACACATATAAGATTTTTCAATTCTGGTTCTGATCTCAGTTGTTCCCATAAAACAGCATCCTGTGAGACATGCTTTGGTCTGTAACAAATGGCAGCTACTATGAGACTACAGTGAGTATTTTGTTACGGAACTGGAGTTGTCTATATTTGTTATGTGTGAGAAACTGGTTTCAATCTCGTTAAAACCAATGTGAGTCTTTAGAGAAACCTCCAGTAGTGGGCTTAGGTCAGAGGCTTCAGTAAAGTGACATTTGATTAAGCCATAAATATCAAGCTATCCATGCTTGGAAGAAACAGGGTTAAGGAGGTGAGAGAGACTACCAGTCCAGTTTCTGTATAGGCTGGCTATGCATCCATGAGTTTGGATTAAAGCTTGGAATTCTGTATGTATTAGAGGTAACGGTGGAAAGTCAGGTGCGGGAGCCAGTTAAGATGTGACAGAATGCAAGGTGATGGTCTCTGCTTAGATTTAAGAATATGCATGTTTATGTTTTGACTTTGATAACTATATTGGCATTATGGCACTCTGAAACTTTGAGATATGTGTAAGAGATAGCATGTTGTAAATAGCATTAATGGGCCATGATGCAGCATGACATAAAAGCTGAGAGAAGTGGGTGTTTGTTTTTTTTACTTGTATCCATCAGCACAATTTTGGCTTTTTTCAGTTGAGTTGTCCTTTTCATAACGTGACATATTTTGAAAAATTGTGCATGATAGTCTGCAAGTGACGGAAATGATGATGGGATAGTACAGGATTGCTAAAAAGGCTAAAGTCTTGCATTACACCCAATGTCATATTACAAATATGCTACTCTCCACATATAAACTGAATTTTAAAAAATTTTCAGCAGATAAACTAGATAGTTTCTTATGAGAGTTGTATGTTAGTTTTGTGAGGGGCTTTGTTGTTGGGGTTTTTTTAATTTAACACTAAAACCAATCTGAACCTAACTTTTTGTGGTTCTGGTGAAAAACTGGTTATCTAACAAAAGTGTTAAGAAGACAAAAACAAATATCTGGTATGTTATTTTAATGCCTAACAATCTAAAGCAAGGGCACACAGCCACAGTGAAATTTTTCTCTGCAGTACTGTCCATTTTGTGACCAGATAATAGATGCTTAGCCCTTAAAACACTAAACTGAGACAAGTGACACCAGGAGCTGGCATTGAGGTCTTTATATGCTCCTGAGGAATCTTTTTCCTGCTTTACTACATGCATTTCACTTAGAATCTATATTCTAGAGAATTAATCAAACAATGATTTTTAGCTAAGTGCATTCCTTTAGTCTTGTACCACTGCACATGCAAGATACTGAAAATAATGAGCTTAATTAGCTTAATAAGGCAATGAACTGGAGTGAAGTATAACCCTTACAGGAACAAGACAGAAAGGGTAGGGAAGTCAAATCTCTCAAAATCAGAGGAAAGAAGCAAAGTAGGAAACCTACAGAGCTATCACATCTGCCCTTAAGTCAGGGCAAGAGTCTGCAATCCATTGCCTCCAGTACAGTATGAGACATGAAGAACTCAGACACCTGGGAAGACAGGATTGCTGGGCACCAGCCATGACACATATCCTCAGTTCCGAGTCCCTCAAGGGGCGGGGGACCAGACTAGAGACAATGTGTCACCAGGCTCTTCCTGTAGTGCTGCTGTCTGGAAAGCAGCTCCCATGGAAATCTTCACACCTAGAGACCTTCATCAATGGACAAGGTGCCTATTGGTTTTCTGCATGGTATTGTTGCTGTTCTGTATTTAGACTGGGCTTTGATACACTAAATCATATTCATCTTGTAATATCTAACTTGTAGAAGCATGACTTTAAGAGAATGTGATTTACAGAAGCCATTCTGTTTGTTCTGCAAACAGCCAACTCCTGCCCTGGACAGAGAGACGTGAGTTGAATATATGCCAATTTAATGCAAACCAGAAAATTTTCTGTGCTTAAAATGCATCTTTCTAGCAAGCTGTGTCAGAGAAGAGGATTACTGTTTGACTCCCCAAATCTTTCTGTCACACACATGCTGTTAAAGGAAATTTCTACTGAAAGTAACCTGAATCCACACAAAAAACTGAAATATAAATATATGTTTCTGATCTACACAGGCTAGGAAGGTGCATCTTCCCTTGAAAATTAAGCTCTAAAATTTTGGTTAGAATAATGATTATAATCTGAAGGATCATGCTTCCTTAATCCAAAATCATAACAATCATTTTGTTATACATTATTTATATAAATACAAGGAAATGTAAGAATGATTATTTTAAAACAAGGAGTTAACTGCATGCCTAAAACTATCCTGAGTTCAGTGCTTGAGGCTACATAATTTCTGGCAGAGGAGAATAAATACAGTTTATACCTTAGATATTCCCTTGGTGTTTTCTGCATTCCAGAATGCAAATTTTGGGCATTACTATTTCATTACTTATGCACATTCAGGTCATACACTACTATTATATCTCCAGATGCACTGTTTCTGCATATTCCTTAATCATACATTTTGGATAACAGCATTCAGTTTCCCTCAGGCATGGCATTTTCACCTTATCTTTTATCCACTGAATACTACAGGTTGCAGGGTGATTCATCAGTTTCTTAAACTCAAGCTGAATTATGAATTCAGGGTCACCCAGGAATGCAATTAACTGGTCAAAATACCAATTATACTCTTGCTCAGGATCCCATTTAAAATGCCAAAAAAAAAATCTCAGACCACTGTTTGATTAATAACTTTTTCAACTAGCACTATCTTTACCATGATTTCATGTAGATTGTTTTTCCCTAGACCTCTGAAAACACTAAGAACAGTTTCTATAGGGTCTGAAGTTCCCCCTTCCATGCACTAGGACAGCTATCCTACCAAAGGAAGTCTTAGTCATGCTGATGTGATTTACCCTGACAGCTCCACACTGACTGCTTCTTATCACTTCACAGTGTCTGTGGTTTACACCAATTCTTCAATCCATTTTTTTTCATGATCTGCCTAATCTAATGTCCTCACTTAAGACAAGAACTGTATTTACCTCCTGCCTGGGGACCCACCATGTCTTCTTAAATTGCTTAAATTAGTTCCTGAAGAATTGCCTTGGCCAGTGCTTGGTTAAGCAAGGGCACACCATCATGAGCACACCTCCTCTCAAACTCTGTGTTCATGGTCACTGTGGTCACTCAGAAACCAAAACAGGATATCCAACATTTTCATCATGTTCACTTTGCCAGCACAGTGGGTAACAGGATGTTTAAGTCCCAAAGCGAATAAAGCCACATAGATTGATTTTGGCTGAAACCGAGGAGGTAGCCATGGCAACAGGAGAAGAGAAGCACAAAGTATTGCACTGACAAGCACTGCATGGCCAGGCTCCCTGGCATTATTTATCCTGACACTAGATTTAGAACAGAAGTTTCTCTTCTGTGAAATCATAATCTCTGCCTATTGTTTTAATTACTTATCAGATGAAAATTTCAGCTAAAGCTTCTACCTCCCTCATCTTGATGCCTCACCCTCATGAAGTTTCCCTCTCTCCTTAGGTGATGACAAGTGTTTCTCCATTTGAAAGGAGCTATGAACTCCACCACTTAAGGACAAAAAAGCCAACCAACCAACCAACCCAACAAAACAACTAAAAATCAAGCTTCTAGAATCAAATTCCTTAGCTACAGGTTTACATTTTTATTTTATTCTTAAGTGTGCTGAAGATTGGTGGAGGCAAACAGGAAAGAAGGGAATAGGGATGCCTCAGCCAGGGGGTTCTCTAGAAATTGTCCCTGGAGAGAATTCTGACTGCTTTACAATTAACCAGTCTACATAAATAAATGGATACAATAGCAATCTTTTGTAGAAGGAATAATTTGTCCTTCCTAAAACTTCAGACTGAAGAAAAATAGTCTTTCAAACTTTTTTTAAAAACAGAAGAGCAAATAGTTAGCACCAAGGCAGGCAATCGTCCCCACTGGATTTTCTCTGATTTTCATTAAAATATGTCTCTGTATTTTACCACAGCAAAATGTATCATCAGCAACTATATCAAAATATATTAATGTATGGCTATTTCTTAATTTTTTGGGCTCTGTTTTGAAATTAGTGATTCTGATAACACTTGTAGCCATTGTGAAACCATTGAAAAGCTCCATTAATTCAATCACAATGAGGAGAAGTGGCAAAAAAATACTCTGTATCACAGTCAGGGCTTCTGGATATCCTTTATCTTGAAATATGCACTATAATCACTGCTCCTATGATGCTGAGAATTCAGTGTTCTTGGCTATATATCAAAACCTTCTATGAGTTCAGGGCCCACTTGTGGGCAATATTTGTCAGCAGCAAGTCTGGATATGCTCAATGATGACTTTTCTGTGCTCGTAGATCGTGGTAGGATAAGGGCCAATATCATAAATATCTGTCTTCTTTAATTCAAACTAACTCTTTCTCTCAATTCATCCAACCACAGAGAAGCAGAATTCAGCAGAAGTAGTTCCTACACTTCAAGTGACTCCAACAAAACCACTGTAGAGCGTATAAGTAACAAAGAGAGTTGCGCTTGTTGGAGCTTTTATGTCAGAAGCCTTTGTCACGGGGCTCCAAATCTGAATCATTGTCCATAAAGCCTCCTAAAGCAAGCCAACCACACTTGTGTAAAATATACCTCTTAGAAGAATTTTTTTTTTTTTTGGTACAGAATGAGGTTATTTTCATTATCTAAGCTATCTCAAACCTTGCTGGTTTGAAAATAGACATTTTTACAGTCATCCCGTAAATGGCTACAAGATATAAATGAAGAAAAAGAACTCTCTCTCCAGAATTTATCAGAGAATGCATTTGCTGTGCAGATTTCTGTCCCAACTGCTGGATTTTCCTCTTCTTCTTGCTAATAAGGAAAAAATAAAAAAAAACCAAAACAATCTCTTTTCCGTATAGTCCCTTGGTTATTTCACCACCTGTGTAACAGTCGCAGTAGTGAGGAGCTTTGTGTAAATATGTATCTTTCTTCAATATATCTTTTTCATGAAAATTTTCTTAATGCCTCAGTGTTGTACTTTTATTAGAATTGCAATGATCAAGGGCAGAATTTAAACTCAGATGGATTCTTAAAAGTTACAAATCAAGAGCACGTGCATTAAGGTAATGTAATCTCTTTGAATATAGCACCAAAATGGCATTATGCTACTGGATATTGAACATAAGCGCTCCTGAAAGATGAAAGCTGGAGCTTTAAATGACTTTTGAATCAAGATTAGTTATGAATTGTAGTTCTTCAGCACCACACATGTGCTAAATCTTTAGTGTGTCTGATCAATACAGGTAAATATTGAACTATATTCTGTGTGCAAGAGGCATATTTTGACAATTTACATTAATACATAATTTGTCAAAACAGATCTTCCAAAGAGAACTTTTGCCTATAATCTTTACTGAATTGCCTCAGAACAGCTCCTGCAAAGAATGATTTACATATTCTTTAGCTTAAATTTCTGGAGCACCTTTTCAGCTGTAATACTTAAACATTATTTTAAGTTAAACCAATGACATCCAAATAAAATCTAACAGACTAGTAATTCTTTGAAGAGCAGGCAACTATTACCTTGGCCTAGGGAAATTTTACAGATCTAATATTTCATGGCTGTGAGAGATAAGTACCTTTTTCTCATTTGCTGAAAAGTCCATAAAGAAAGGGTACATATTTTAAGTAAAACAAGGACATAAGAAATGGTCTACTCTGTGCCTGTCTTAGCATGAGCATCACAAGTGCCAGCCTCCAAATATTTCCTGCAGAAAATTTTCAGCTCCCTTCTTCAAAGATATTTTTCTTCTGGCAAGAATTCCACAGTGGCAGGTCTGACCATGGAAACTCGAGGTTTACAGTAAGCAGGAACAGCAGCTGGAGGTCAGAGAACATACCCAAAGGCATAAAAAAATGGCCATAAAGACCTAACTTTAACAGTCTAAATAATTTTTGAGGTGTCAATAGATGATTATCTATTTGTATTTGTGTTCTACAACCATGGGAGAAGTAAGGATAGTCCATGCAAGTCAGTGAAATGCATCAACAAGATCCCTGGATACAGGATTATGCATGTAATTATGTGTGCAGGTGGGATCATCCTTAATTATTCACTGTGATATGCACGAGGAATTGCCTTGCAATTGTTTTCTGAGCAATAATCATTCATTTTCTCAGGTTATGCAATAAGCTTGAGAATGATAGGTGAAAAATTTTATAAACCTGTGTTAAAATTGTACTTTTTGGCTAGTAATGTCACTAATACTCAACAAATCTCCTACTCATTATTACTTCCACGCATTGCTCAAAGGAAAGGAGTCTCTTCTCTATATTTTAAATTAATAATATTCTAAAAATTGATTTATTGATTTTATTCCACTTGATATTCTAGACTATTATTTTTGAAATTCTGTATTGTCTCATTTACAAATCTGAAAAAAGCAAAAACAATCTGTTTGTGCCTATCAAAAATGACAGTCTAACTTCCTACTTGGTTGTGTCAGCAAATTAAAATAAGAATTGTTCATCACTAAGTCTTTCTTACTGGCCTCAAGAGAAACATGCAGACTGTGCTCTAGCAGCCTGAGAGGGAATGTGTTTAACAAAAGGATCTCAGTGTCTCATTAAGAGCAATGAAGTTTGCAATATCGATTCAGCTGACATTATTAGAAAGATTTTCTTAAATTATTAACTTCCAACCTCAGCAAGGGCTCTAAAGGGAAAACGAATGCAAGACAAAGGAGCTATTGAAGGATTAAAATAAGTAGCAATTACAAATGCAGTGAGCAACATTTTGAATAAATGTCACTTTCGTATAATTTTAAAGTTCCCAATTTGATTTAATGTTCTTAAAATTGTTTTTCAGGTAGCAGCACTTGAATATACAAGCTCAAGGACTAAGTTCTAAATAGATGTACTGAAATTTAGTTGCAACAGTGAGCCTGTTTCTTTGAAAAAAGAAATGTTTCATCTAGAGATGTTGAAGAAGATGAGTGTCTTTGAATGAAAATCTGGTGCAAAATTTTGGACAGTCACACAGGAAAACTTTGAGATATATAAGACTGAGGAGAAAATGTCTTAAAAATTGAAGTTTTTGCTTGAGTTTGCTCTTTTGGCTTAATGCTTTCCCTCATAAACCAGTAAGGTCAGGCCATTCAAAAGCTGTACACATCTTTAAATTCCTTATCACTGTATAACTAAATACAGGTTGTTTTTAATTAATATATCACACTACACTATACCTCAGCTTTCTGCATGAGTCAGTACAGAAAGTTCTGAAAATGAATGTGCTAATTATTAAATGATCCCCAAATTATTTCAAATATGACCTTTGTGGCAAATTTCAAGCTTTGTAAGTTGTTTTATTATTGTCCGCTGCCAATGGAATTTCAGCTTGTGCCATCCCCATCTGCCACAATTTATTGATCTTGCTGTTAAAAGGTACTTAATTACATGCAACAAAATTCAATTTAAAGAATATTAAGACACTAAAAGCATATGCACTCAAACTTCTTGCTTGTATTTCCTACATCTATTAGTGCAGTCTCAATTTGCCCACTTCATAAAAAAAGCCATTGTTTTGAGGCCATATTTGCTTTTTACAGGTACCCTGGCTCAATCAGGGTAGTTTGAATACCTTTTCATTGTTTCCCTTTGTTCATCATGCAGCTCTACTGCTTCTTTCCTGCATGCTACTTAAATAATTCTATGAATACATAATTATGAATTTAATAATTAGCTTTTCTTAGCAGACCATACATGCAGCATTTGCTCTTCAAAAATTATTTTAACCTTTCTAGGACATGATTTTGCACAACATGTTCATATATTCCTGAGAGGGGACTATAGCAAAATAACACTAATACCACAAGAACACATTAAATTAGAAGGACCAATTTGAGATGCTGCAGGACTAGCTTTTCAGGCAACATTTTATTTTATATGCTCAAATTGCAGCTCTCACTGACTATATCTGCAGGTTTTCAGGTACTCTGTAAATTAGCAACACGCTAGTGACCGGTCAAGACCACCATTCAATAGCGTCATTGACATTATTTGTTCAATATCGCCATCAGATTTATGTGGCAGAAACCAGAATTGAAACCAGTTTCAGCATCTAGATGTAAAAATTAAGACATATCTGGCAACCCTCTATTTCACAGAAAACAGCCCTTCCATTTTCTGCAGCAGTCCAGGCAGGGTTTCACTGGACAGCAATATCTTTGAGTATAAAGCACTGGCTCAGTGTCTAAGAACTCACTTCATACATCCCCAGGAACTGGGATGCTAGCTTCTTCTAACTCTTGAAAGTTTGACTTTTCATGTGTTACTTCTAAAAACATAGGAAATAACAGCTAAAAATTCATTAAACTTCAGTAGATAGAAATTCTGACACAAGAAGTTACTGTCCTTCACAGAATTTATTAAAAATTTTATGATCACACCTCAGTTAACAGAATAACTGCCAGCAAATAGGAGAGGGCCATTTCTGTGAAATATCAATTCTAGAAAATACAGTAAGTTTTGTCTACAGGTTCTCTTCTGACAGCAAGGTAATACTGAAGCTCAAAAGCAGAGATCAGCTGCTATGAGGGATTGTGTCACAGGAATTTCCTGGTTTATTTCAGACTGTCCCTCTGCAGTTTGGGATCTTTGTGCTCTATCTGGCAGACAAAAAAACCACAAAACAAAACAAAAACAAAAAAAAACCCACCAAAAAAACCCAAAAAAACCCACCCAGAAATTAGAAAGGATGAAAAGGATGAAAAATAGCAGGAACTATTGAGGAACTTATGAGCAACTGTGATTCTGACAACATAATGCTCCTTGGTTCACATTATTAATTAAAAGCTATGCAGTTTAAGTTCTTTTTTTTCAGAAATATACTTTGAATAATTGCATTATTCATAGCAAGTAAACTATACATTGCTTTGTACATCCCTTTTTTTTTCTATTCAGTACTGTACTTAAATTTTATAATTTTCCACTAGCTCTTTTTTATTTTTAACATGAAGCAGAATCTTACTTCAATTAGATATGAATATCTTCATCACAGAATAGTTCTATTTATAACATACTGTGAAGAGTTGTAGGGTAGTTGTCTGTGGCATGCTGCAGCATTACATTTACTCAGTCAAGATAATGAATTTACATTTAAACAATGCTAAACATACAAAACACAGTAATAAATGAAGTAAAAAAAATGAGAAAAATGCAATGAGCATTTCTATTCCAACAGTGATTTGTAGACTTATATTTGGCAAGAGCAGAAAAAGGGAAACGCTGTTTCTGTTGAGCATGGCTACGATGGAAATGTATATTATGATGTAAAAGTAGATATGGAGGGGAGCAGGGGGTGGAGTGGGTACTAGACGCCATTCCTAGATGTCATCACTAGATGCCATTTCCACATCCTCTCGCCTTTTGCTTTTTCATCCGTGATCTTGTCATCTGCTTTCTTTATACTTCCATCTTTTCAAAATGTAGGTATTTGCATTTCAAGTTCTATTCCAGGTTCGTTGGCTCAGGCACGTCTGCAAGTACATGGCTGTTTACCCTGAAGAAGATGCAATAATCACACACCTCATCTGGAAGCACTTGGCACATTATCAGAGGTGCTCAAGGAAAGCTCCACTGTAAACGTCCGGAGGCAGCTCAACCCTCACTGAACTCTGTGCTTTGGGTTTCCCCGTGGCAAATTCCATAAATCCTGGAAGATGGGAGCTCCACAATTTGATCTCATTATCCTGAGGAAAAACAGGATGACGTCTGAGACATAAACCCTCATATTCTTGCAGTCCATTTGTTTCTCTAAACTACTTAAATCACGGCTATACATTTAAGTCAGGAATATTTCAGTGTTATTACACACAATGCCTACATAATATTTCTTGTTATGTCTCTAGTGCTTCCCCTTAGCCATTAGGAAAATCTCTCATTTTGTCTCTCAGAGAGGTCTAGTGATAAATGCTACTTGCATAAAATTAAATATTTGATTCACCAAAGCACTGGAAACACATTTGAAAAGAGATTAGGCTGTATACTCTTTTGCTATGTTATTGACTGTCGTGGTTTGAGGGAAGTGAGTTTTTTCAGGAGGCAGTGGTCACACCAATCAGTGTTCAGGCTTGGATACTGACACTTGGAGTGACCACTGAGGACGGAGATGCACCTCTGAGAACACACCAGGGTTAAAAGCACGAGTTCCCAGGAGACTTACCTCTTTTTGCTTCCGGACAGTGAGGAGTGCACACCTCCCCCTGCCCAGCCACAGGCTGGG
>VXBC01001866.1:137660-169328 GCA_013399945.1 Ploceus nigricollis | reverse complement strand
TCCTTGAAGGAGCCCTCTATGCAGCTTTGGTCCATGGACAGTGGTGAGAGCACTGGACATGGAAGGAGGGGTGTCACCATGGCGGATTTCTCTCCGGGCGGAGCCATGGGTGACGAGGAAACACGGAGGGTTCAACTGTGTTTCCTGTGGGGGTCTATGGTACAAGAGAGACTCCTCTCTCCCTTGATGGATGGAGAATTGGTTTTTGGGTGACGATGACTTGGTTGGTACCCCAAAGGGCTGTTTGACTGTGGAAGGGTGGAAACTGGGGGAGGAGGAGAAATGTGCTGGGAGGTTTTCATTCTGTTTTCTGTGTGTGTGTTCTATGCTTTTGTAGGTTAATAAAGTTTTTTCTCTTTTTATCCTTAAGTTTGGGCCTGCTCTGCTCTGTTCCTGGTCACATCTCACAGCAATGGTTGGGAAGAATATATATTCATGTGTGCACTGGCGTTGCGCCAGCGCTCAACCCGTGACATTGACTTAGGTTTTTTACTTTATTCTTTGCATCTTTGAAGTTATTGTTATCCTCCTGGACACAAAAACATAGTTTTGTGGGAAGCTTAGCAGTTAGTAAGAGAAACAATTGAAAATCTGTTAGCACAAAAAGTACTGGATTTGGAGTTTGATGAGTTCCACCGAAATGCCACAGCCTGCTGGCTGTGCACATCTGCTCTCCTAAGTGCTGTGAATTTGTTGTATTTGTTCTCTCTGGAAGTAAAACCTGTACACCCATACAGATCCTTCAGTAAATTCACACAGTTCACTTGATTTCCACTTGTAATACATCTATCCACAGCACTGCCTTGTTAATATTAATGCCTCTGCATGGAGACAGCTGATATAAATGAGTTGCTAATGGAACAGTTAGTCATCAGACGCCAACTTTTCAATTTAAAGTGTTCACACAAGTTAAATGAGACAATAGCTGTTGTGAAATGCATGAAGTAGAATTAAATCTGTAGCTGAATATTGCCAGAAGTTCTGGTCATCTCAATTTCAAAAAGTGCCAGTGGAAAAGAAAAGTATATCAAAGCTTAATAAGGATAATCAGAGGTGCAGAATGACTTCTCTACATGACAAGATTGAACAGGTCCTTCATCTAAGAAATTAGATGAGAGGCATCAGATAACAGCATGGAATACCATAATTCGCATGAAGAAGGGGTATAAAAAATTACCTCAGAGAGCTGAGGGAGTCAGATGACAATATGAGGTGACAGATTTAAGATAATCAGGAAGGGGTATTTTTTTATGATTTGTGTAATCACACAGTAGAATTGATTTTCCCAGGTTGGTTTGGATTTGGAAAGTATAAATGGATTTGAAAGCTCAGGTAAGTCAAAGCCAAGGATGAGGCGTTTACTAATGCCCAGTAGTTTGTGACAGCAGCAAAACTAACATTTTTTCTGGAAGCCTTCAGCAGCTTTACATAGTGGTTAGGATCTCAAGGGTCCACAAACAGAGATTTTGGAACCTGACAACATTTTTTTGGGTACTTTAAATAGGTACAATAAGAGAAAATAGTTTTCCATATTTGCTAATTTAGAGATAAGTCAACTGAACAGTATCAGCAGAGTTGTGAATATCTTCCATGCCCAAAGGAGAGAAATCTTTCTGCATGTGTAGGGAAGACACATGAATGAGGATGTGATGTGCACACTGACTTGCAACCACAAAAGACAGCTCCAACACCTACTTTTACATGAAAAAACATGTAGAGAAGAAGCTTCTGCCTGGACATCCTTTTCTGTCTTTTTATGCTGCACATATTGAGCATTAAGTCTCAGGCTTGGAGCCCTGGCCTGACTTTCCAAAAAGGAAAAAATCCAACTTCTGGGAAGCAAATCCTGAGTTCCAGGGACAGTTTCACTTGTGAATACAAGGTGCATTACAGCATCTTCTGAACTTCAAGAGGAGGATGGACAATTCAAGCAGGCATAAACCCAAAATCTTCAAACCTATCATTGCACCATCCAGTTATATCAGCAACACTGAGTATGATGTTCTTTGTTTACATATTCTTTTTTTCTAAATACACATTAGAGTGAATACTCTTTAAAATGATCTGGGTCAATGCCTCAATTATTGCAAGGGCTACGGGAAGAACTAGAGCAAATCATCAGCCTCTCTTACTCTTCTGCTTTTTTCTGAGAGCTCATTTATGCTTTGGGCAATATTGTTCCAACAAAATTTTACTGAACTTTCTTTTCATTTAATAGCTCCTCTGAAGTTTATCTAACTCTGTATTGAAAACCTCCCCTCTGCCACAGGAAATCCAGTAAGGACTGTAAGAAGCTGAACTGTGGAGGCTGAAGACTTAGTGTCTTGATAGGAGTAACATTATTTAAGTCCTACTTTAAAAGTAGAAATACCTGTTTTCAGGTGATTCCAAATAATTTCTGATTATAATATTCCAAATGATTATATTTTCATGATTTGTCTAGCACATGTAGGTAAGCATGACCACTGAATGTAAAATAATAAACAAGCAGTGGTATTACAAAGAATAACTTCAATAAACATTCACTTAGAGGCTAGAAGTAATTTAATTTATTTTTGTTTAAAAAATTGTAATATGAAGAACTGTGGTGTTAATTTGCATGTTCAGGCATGACATATATCTATATCTTGGCCTTATTATCAGCCAAAAGGCTTTTCTACGAGTCCTTTGACTTGCAATTAAGTGTTATGCCTTATAAGTATTATATACTTCCATGTCTTCTGTCTTCCGCTTTCTGTCTTCATTCTATTCCCAACTTACACAAGTTTCACTGCTCCTAACAAGCCACATGAAGTAATAAAAAATGAATAAACCAATAAAAGCTTCCACAAGGACACAAGAAATGGCTAAGTAGCCATCATCAAGCCCTGAAATAACTGTAACAACACACTGAGCTATAACTAACCTATGAGCAAATAAAAAATTATTTGACCAGGAGGGAAAAGTAAGTATTTTATTTACAAAACCAGTGTAATAAGGCAGGATTAAGATATAAATCCTGGGAAAGAGAGGGAAGAAGAACCCCAGTGATCACTAACTGGGAATTAACTCCAGAACACAATAGTCAGGTGGACCATAACCTTACACTTCAGTAACTTTGCAGTACCACACTGAGCATCTGTGTACAGCCACCTCACCCTAAAACAGTAAGGTTCTGACTCTTCTTTTAGTGATGTCTTACCCTTGATATGAGGACTCCATAGAAAACGCTAATAATTTCATTTTGGTGCCATGCTGTGATCAGCATGGAAAAAAACATTATTTTTCTAGTGGATAATGTGTTTAGGTGCTCAGATTTTGATTAGTACAGTGACAAAGCTGATCACGTCTTCAGTGTCATACTTGCACTGGAGGACAGTGAGAACCAAAGAAATCATGTACTCAGAAGTAAGTGGATATGTCTGGTTGTCTCACGGAGAAATCATATTTCTCTCTACAGGAAATGCAGGCTGTGATACTTTCTCATTTCATGCCCTGGTATCTTCCACACAGGAAAGAAGAGGAGACTGAAATGAAAATTTTCTTTAATAGTATCATCCAAATAATATATTTTTTCCCTTTCTAGATTTCTTTACGTCAGTCTTGCAAATATAGACCTCTTTAATGGGAATATATCTGATATAGTACAATACCAAAATCCAGTATATCTCTATGATCTAAACAGGCAAGGAATGTCAAACTTTTTTAACTTTTAGATATGGGGAATTTCCATTCATCTGAAACATTAGAGGCTTGATTCTTCCCCCCTTTATGATGTATGTCTTTGGAGATATCCTAATTCACCCAGAAAGTAAAATTAAAACTCAAGACTCCTCCAAAACAAAACCTAGGTCAAGGTACCTGTGTGAGTTTGTAGTACTAGTGACAGGAAAATTGTATCAACTGGAGATATGGGAATAAAATATTCTATTTATTATTTCATATTCAACTTCCCGATTTTTTGTTCGCTAGCTAAAAACACAGTTTGAAATTCTAAGAATATCATGAAAATGACAGTTCCATTCCACAAATGGAATTTTGAATGTTAGGTTTATTCAGACTGGAATAAAGCATTTAAAAAATTTTAAACTATCTGGCTAGACCTGGAGGGTATTAAGATTAGTGAGCTTCAGAACCCTGTGCCTACATATTGCTACAGCTGTTTTTATCAGATAAATTCATGATCTCATAACAGATGATACAGGAATTGTTCAACAAAGCTTTTTAAAAATTTACAAATCTGTGAAGGTTACTCTTAATTAGGTGAAATTAATTGCCTTTATTCATTATTTCTTTGACTGAACCTAAGTACTTTACAGATCTTTCACAAGATCACTATATGAAAAATACATTACCATATTTGTCTATTTGCTCTGTCAATATTTGCATGATAGTGTTTAAGTTTTCTTTCCAGAGTGCTCATATTTTTATAATGTAGAGTTATCTTTCAAAATCTATATATATGTTAGAGAAAACTTTTCCAGTTCTTACAGTATCATTAGATGCAATTTCTCCAACACTGTAAATTTAGAAATATTTAATAATTTCTGTCTCATAGAACATCTAGCTAGTGACATGCTGTCATAAAATTAATGTTGTAAAATATCCATGTATCATCTTTACAGACTAGTATATAATTCTTCTGCTTTACAGGAGAAGACAGCATTTTCAATAGAGAATATAAACATGCACTCTTTAGAAGTCTATGTTTTATAGAATATCAGTGAAAGTATTAAGATTTCAGGTGTTTGTGGTATATATAAGAAATAACCAGTTTACTTCAAGATGTACATTTTTCTGGTGATACCCCTTAAGAGTTGCTTTGTTGTACTCACTGTGAATATTTTTTTCTATATTTATAATTTCTTAGGCCTGTAAATGAATCAAGAGTCTTTTATTCAAAGAAAGAGCATAAGAGTTGTTAAAAACAGCTATGCACTAGGGAGCAGCAGATTTTATCTATGTTAGTCAGTAAAATCAATCTTAATAACCTGTAATTTTTCTATTAAACAATTTATCTTTCTCAATGCACATGTGAACGGATTAGGCTTTTGGCCATCTAAGCCCTGCTGAGAAAGAATTCTCCTTGAGAATGGTCTATATCCACTATTTTCTAGTGCTGAGAGAGAAATCCCCATGTTCTTGGGAAAATTTGGACAACAGTGGTTTTTAGCAAGCTTTAACAAAGAAATAGGCTATGTGTGGAAGATTTGGCAGACTCTCTGGGGCTTCCTTTCTTCTCCATTCAAGCAGCTCTGTGATGTGCCCAGGTTAGACAAAGCCGTCACCATAGAACAGCTCCATGTCTTCTCCCACATTTGGGCTCTTTCTGAAACCATAGTCAAGCCAGCCATCAAAACCTATCAAAACCACTCCAGCACACCAATTAAGTAGATCCCTTGAACCCCAAATCTGCAAAAGTCTCTATAAGGCACTGAAGTAATTTTTCCTCCTAAACCTGATACTTGCTTTTCTTTTCATAACTTATGAAAAATAAATGGATTTCAAAATGAGATTACTAATAACCACAGCAGGTCAAAAGGTGATGTGAGGAAATGTCCCATTTGTATTGGCTATTTACACTAGCTGGCAGTACAGATAAGTACTTCACAGCTAAGAGGCTGTTTTCCATTCCAGAATGAGAAATATTAAACCCCACTCTTTCATCGGATGTTCTCTGAGTCAGATTCTTTCAGCTGAGTTCTAATCTTCCCCCTCCTGGAATAATAAATATCAGTCACCTCTCACTGCTTAGCAAAGGTACTATTTTTAATTTGAAAGGATTTTTTTTCACTTTCTAACTTTCCTTCTGTTCTGTGCAGATGAAAATTGCTGTATGAATGCAAATTTCATTCATTTATTCAATCATTTATCCAGCTCCAGCTTTTGATAAATATGATAAGACTTGTTTCAGGGACAGCAGAGAGGCTGACTGATTCCATTTGAAATTTAATGGTTACTAAGAGCTTCATGAAAAATTCTGCAGGAGTAAACCCTTCAATAGAAAGGAAACACATCAGTGACAGTTTCAATTTTGTTTTAACACTAGACAGTGGTGGGTTTTTGCTGTGATATTTTACAAAAGATCGGATTTTCATTTATGAATCCCAAAAATATATTTTTTACATCTGCAGTGGCATTTAGACAAAAAGAGACCTTTATTTCTATATCTTTTAATAAATAGCCAAATAGTATTTTTCCCCTATTAAAAAAGCCTTTTTTTTTTTTCATGGTCAGTTTTCCTTTTAGTTTCATTATTTTAACATAAAACATTGCAGGAATGTACATTATACACCTTTCAGAAATTTTCTTAAATGTCTCTATCCTGTTAAACCATTGCACTAGAGAATTCTTTTACTCTGGTTTTGAAAGGTTTGCCTTGCATAGCCTCTGAACAAGACAAAGGCATTCTGATATATGGATGAGTTATGGACAGCAAGAAAAAATGCTCTTGCACTACTGTAATGCTGCAGAAGTGTATGTGAGGTGGTGTTTTCTTTTGGAGTCGCTTCAGACTAAAGAAACACCTCATGCACATTTAAGCAGAAGGACAGCATTGTTGCAGAACTTTTTTTTCATGGGAATGGCCATCAGCTGAAACATGAGTTTCAATTTCCAGGGAGAAAAATAGAAAATATGCAGATTAAAATGACATCAGGACATTTTCAAAGAGTAAGGGTATTCAAATTTTACAACAGTCTAATAAGGAGAAATTTTGAAGTTCTTACTCCAGCACTTTTTTTCCAACAGAACAGGTTGGAAAAGCATCTTTGCTGGGCAGAGAAGTGTGCCTGACTTTGCCTTTGCACAGACTGAAGGAGAGGAATGAACTCTCAATGTCACATCTGTTCGTACCTCTCATGATTTTTGTGGAAGTGTCAAGATGTTCATTTATTTATGAGCTCAACCATGTAACCAAGCATGTATTTTAAAATATATTTTTGATGCAATGATTTTTTCAAATATGGTATAAGGCTTCAAAGTAAATTAAATATGACACATACCTACCCAGTAGTTTTTTTTAGAAAATGACTAAAAATTAATCTTTTCTTATTTCCCAGCAGGGATATAGATGAATGACTTGAAATAAATATATATAGTAATATTTAGAGGATATCTCAACTAAGCACCCAAAATTTAAAAAAAAGAAGAAAATTTCTCATTTTCACAGAGAGAAACTTTCAGGTAAGTAAAATGTGTAGGAACATGAGTCACTTTCTACAGTACATGGAAGAAAACAATTGTCCCTCTAGGAAGTATAAAAAAGAATTCAGGAGACAGAAGTTCTTCTCTTGATTTATTTCAGTAACATTTAAAAAATAGCATCAAATTAAATCGGCTTCATTTATCTTGCCTATATGAACACAGAAAGTGTACAAGCATAATAAAATAATATGATGTGATGATCTCCAGAATTCTGCTGTGTTTAGAGGAAACATAAGTGTTAAAAGAAATGGAAAGTGTTCTTTTCTTAGCTCTAATGATTTCAGCTGTTAGTAGGCTCTGCCCAATATCAGTTTATCAGTCTGTGCATAACTCAACTACTGAGTCTATTTTAAAACTTTTTTTTTGCATCCACAAAGGAAAAATATTCAAGGAAAATTTTGTCTCTACTCAAATAAAGGGTAATTTGTGTCACTGTGTGTCCAAACACACCCAGATGTTTTCAAAGAATACTGATGTTCTGACCTCAGTATATCAGCTATAGGTAAGGCATGTCTCCAAAGCACCTATGCCTTAATTTGTCTTGTAGCTCAAGTTTTTCACTTGACATTGGCAATGTTTCAATTTTTCTCAGCATCACATCTTAATCTGTTTGAATGTGTTCTGTTTTATTACAAGTTTCCCTCTTATGCTTTAAAAGCTTAGACCAGAGGGTGTTAGTCTGTTGAAATGACTCATTTTCAGAAAAGAGAACCAGCTTTCCTTATGTCACTTAATAAATATTTAATCATAATCATTCACAAAAGCAATATGCATACCAAAGATGCCTTGAGTAGTGAGGATTTTCTGACTCTTAATTCTATTGACTGATTTCAGAGAATGATTAATCAGCTTCCTTTAAGGAACATGATGTTTCTTATGTCTGTTTCGCTGAAGTTATGTCTGTCTTTTTACAATTAAAAAGCTATTTCCAATGTTAATACACTAATTTCTTCACAGAAAGCATCTCTGCATTTGTTAGCATCTCTGGAAATCTCCTCCAAGATAGATTTCCAGAACTTTGTTCTAAAGCACTAATTGGTGTTAAAGCTGTGACAGAAAAAATTTTAAAAACACAAAATATTCCATTTCAGATATTTCTATTAACCTCATCTAGAACTCTGTATATTCACCTATAAACCTAAGGTATGCTGTAAAGCAAGAACTGTAACTTATAGGTGGGATTTCTAAGCAGGGAAATCAGTTTTCCTTAGTAAGAAGATTTCCTAAGTAAGGAAACACTGCTTTTAAATATTTTTTTGGCCCATAGATACCTGTGACTTCCATACATACAGGATTTCCCTGAGTCTTGAAGTTAATGGAAGTCTTTGCTGATCTGCAGGCTTGAGTTTCTAATGAAGTGCAACTACAGGGGACAAAGAATGGAAAGGAAATAGGGGTTTATGGACTCTTTATGATCCTATCTCCTGTGCCTGCATGCACATCACTGCTCAGTTTGAGTGCTGTGATTTTCTCTGTCTTTTCTTCCTATCCTACCTAACAGCTTTTCAGTAAGCAACACAGCTTCCCAGTCTACAGATTCACGATGGTTGAATAAAATTTTTTTGTTAAAGTTCCTTTAGATGTATCCATTCTCGTAACAGTCATTTGTTTTTCCACGGTAATCTTTTAAAAATAAGCAACAGCATTCAAGGTGAAGTGACATAATCTTGCATCTTAGCTCCCTCACTGTGAACTGATCCTCTCTACTTTAAAGAGAAGTTTTACAGCTCATATGGATTTTCTTTTGCTCTGATTGTCCTGATGGATTCCCTCCCTACAAGCTCAGCACTGACAGTCAGTGCCATCAGCAGAAACGTGGGGTGTGCTGTAGCCTACAGTGCCTGCCTGTAAGAGCAGCCCTCTCTTTAGCTTGTGTCATCAAGCAAGCTACAGGAATTCAAGTGCTGGAGAGAAACCTCTTTACCTTGCCTCTCACCAGCAACAACTGAAACACCAATTTGTCACTATAAACTACTGAAACTTCTGGTCTAGTCAGCTAAAAAGCTTCATGGAGTGTCTTAGAGTACTCTGCCCTCACCTGTAACCTGTAACTGGTAGCTCCCACACAGCTTGAGGCCAGGAGCACCAGGCCATTGCTGAAGACACTCCTGACTGTCCATGTGGCTGTGGCGTGGCCAGACAGAGCAAGCTCTCCTCAGTGGTACATCCTTCATGGCATGCTGTGCTCACATGTTCCAGTCAAAGCCATTGTGTCTGCTCATCCTGCTGCTCGCTGTGTGTGCTGCCAAGCAGTGGGAATGCCTGTAGGTGATCACAGCCTCCTTCTCCTCACATGTTCTAGGACAACAAACTATCACAGTGTTTGTGATTCAGCATGCTCATAGAACCAGGCGTGCTGCTGTATAGGTGGATGTGAAAGCAAAGAATAGGGATTTTAGAGTCATTAAAAATGCAAAGAACAGACCAAGGCTGTAGTGCCCAACACTAGAAATAATCCAAGCGACAAGTTTTATTTGTTGGCAAGTTTTCCAAGGTTATCAGTTCATTTCAGCCTACATAGCTTAAAATCTCTTTCAAGACACTTTTCTTCCTGTCTACTTACCTGAAAGAAAATTTAAGCATGCAAAGTTTCTTCATTTCTAAACCTCTCCACAAGCATATCTATCAACAGGAGTTTCTTATTATTGTTACCATGGCATATGCAACACAGAGCAACCAGAGCAACACGGAGTCCTCATAAACTCCCTTCAAAGCAGCAGGGAAACTGCTTAAAATTCTCTTTCTCACTACCAGGAGAGCACCTGAAATCTTTGAGAAGCCAATATGGAATACAATATCCTAGTCATAATAAGGGATATGAGAAATGAACACGCTTTGTGAAAATTAATCTAAAATTACTTAGATATAATTGTGAGGGATGCTTAAAGACTCACCAGAACACTGTAGTCATGGAAGGGTTTTATTCTTTATCCTGGTTTCAGTCTAGCTCTGCATATGCCACGTAGGTATAGAGTTACTACTCAACAGGAAAGCACCTTCTGTGGAAACAATTCTCACCTGTTATGGTTCAGACAAAATATTCAAATACTTAAGAAAACAGAAAGCAAGTTTCAAAGCTGAACAGTAAGTCCATATGGAGGTCACCCCCATCCATTTTCATAAGTCCAAAGATGTCACTTTGAAAGTTCTGCTATAGCCAACAAAGATACAATCCTCAGAAAAAAACACCTTAGGTTCAGGGTTTACAGCTATCATTAGGACAAGAATGAATTCCATTACAAAAGACTGAATTTCTTTCTTGCTTTTTGTCAGACTGAAATATTTTCTTTTTACTATAAACTTTTCCTTAATTTAATCCTCTATTGATTTCAATTAAGTTCTCACCATGTTTGCATCTCCAGCTGAGGAGATTTTTCCCCTCATTCATCTGGTTTTTAGACTATTCTTCAAGGTTTCAAATTCAATGAAAACTCTAGGGAGTGGCAACAAAAAATGGGCATTGTGCTAGGAAATAATAATTAATTCCTGTAATCTGTCACTGTGAAATTCCTTTAAATTCTCTTTCTTCACAGATGGGCAACAGTGGATCTAAAAAACTAATTAATGATTCTCATTAAATGCTTTAAATTTAAAATTATTTTGAAGGATTGTAAAAAAGGAGTTCGTCTCTAGGAGGGTTACAGAAGAAAAATATCAGTTTATGGCTAAAGAACCGTTCTACAGTATCAGAGATGTGTGCAGGGCTAACTTTCACCACACACTTTCTATAAGATTCTGAGCAAGAAAACGTCTTGGTCCTTCTCCTGTCTGTAAATGTCTGACAAGGCCTGTCCTGTTTCCTTTGGTTTAGTACAAATCGATTTATTAGGACAATATTGCTGAATACCAGGGAAGACCTTAAAACACACAACTGTCCAGCTGTGCTCATCTATATGGTTGTGTTTTCAATAATCAGAAATATTAATAGCATCAATAAGTAGAAAATCTTTGCTTACATAATTTACACCTACTTTCAAAATAGAAGAGGATTTTTCTTATTTTTAATTTTAAGAGTTTGTTTTTATTGTTAAATTACACAATCTGAAGCATTCATCAGAAATGCACCTCAGAAATCTTGAAGAATAGTGATGTTTGACCATAGTTACAGGAAATAAGATGGGATTTTTTTGTAATTATCCCATCTTAATTTTTGTTACTACACCAAGTGCATATTTAACTCCAATAGCTCTTATGCCAAATGTTAAAGCTAAATAGCCTCTTTAATTAGTAGAAGGAGAGAACTGGGAAGATTCCTATTAAAAGATAGCAAATTATCACAAAGCAGGCTCTTTGAATAGGCCTCAGGAATGGTCAGAGATAACTTGTTTGGTTAGGTAAATTCTATACAGCTTCAAGTCAGGAGGAGCTGAAGTGTTTGATGCAGAATGACCAATGTGAAACACAGCCAGACCTGCATCCAACTGCACATTTTCCTATGCCTCTTATAAAATACAGTCCAGAATACCTGCATGTCTTATTCATGACCCTGTTATATTTACAAATATTAAAATGAGAAGTCTTTGTAAATAAATTTTAAAAAAAAAGGTGAAAAAATCAGGGTTTCTTATATACACATCTATCTTTCCACTTTATAAAATGTTAACTTCTGTACAGGTTTTCAGATGCATAACTTTTTCAAATATGAACTGAAAATCTTACTATGGCAACTTAGATCAATCAATCTCAGTGCAATATTACTCTTGAAAACGAGCCTGCAAGAGAAATTACTTTCTAAAGAAAAATAATTTAAATGTAATGAAGACTCTTAAAAAAAATATTTTTCTCATTCCCTGAAACACATACTCTCTAAAGGACAAAGTTTTTGCTATTATGAACAACTTTTAATTTGTATGTGTGTTCTGCTAGCTGTTGCCCAGGGTGATCATTAGTGTTTTGGTTCTTTTAACGACAGTCTCAAAGGTCTGCACAGAGTTTCCTTCTGGCACAAGACTTCAGTGTACAGAATCTCAACTATGGGGCTTTGAAAGGCTGCTAAGGATTGGGAGGATAAAAAAAAAGACATTTAACTTCAGAGTTACTGCTGTCTCAGCAGTATTTTTGGTTTACCTATGTATAAATCCCAATATTCACAAGTATGCAGGCAAGAAAGCTGCACAAGGGATTTTCTCTGACACATTCTGAGTTCGATGAAACCTGTGCAGTTTGTGGCTAACAGGCTGCTAGTGTTTCAGGAATTCTCTCCATTTGCTTTATTCTAGATATGAGCCACTGACTTTACCACATTTACTCCTTGTATAAGTTCAATGTGAAACTGCACAACAGTAATTTCATAATTTTATGAAATATTAATGAAAGTAAGAATGGGCAGGCAAGAGCCATTGATTTATACTCAAAATCTGCTGCAGTTTGCAGAAGTATAACTGCTCCTTTTGAATCTTGAACACCTGATGAATGCTGAATTACTTAAAGTGTTTCAGTTACCTGAAAATATAGAAAAGACATATGAGCGCTAATCTGAAAAATACTATACTTGCACAAAAGTTTCATTCTACAAAGTACAAGAAAAGACAAATAAATAATGTGAATCTGTGTCCTTTTCAAGTTTAAAATTTTTAGTTCTTTGTAGTTCTGGAATGTTGCATATCTCAAAAGAACCATGAAGTACTGACTGAAAATTCATGAACTGCATTTGTAAGTAAATCTGATCTGCTGGAGCTGATGTTTTCTTGAAGCTAGGAGAATAAGCAGAAAGTAATCACCAAAAAGCAAGTTTACAAAGAATCATGTAGAAAAAGTGCACTACCTGTCTTAATTACTCACTGAAGTTTTTGAAGGAACTGATTTGATATTTTGCTTCTACTCAATGATCTATTGTTTTTAAATGTGTGAAAAAGTACTAGGCATGTTGTCACCCAGCTTTTTTAATCAGGACTTTGAAGTGTGGTCAAACTCTGTCATCATCCCTTGATGTATGGGACAAGATTGTTGATAACAAATTATGTCAATGAGTCTCCATCCCAGTATTTTTATAAATATTAAACCTAGTGAAACCATTTCCATAGAACCATAAAATGATTTGTGTTGGAAAGGACCTTTGACGACCTTCTAGTTCCAGCTTCCCTGGATGCAGTACTCTAGCTGGGGTTTTGCCTGAGCACAGTAGAGGAGAAGAATTGTATATCTGGAAATGCTGGCCACAGTTCTTTTTGTACAGCTTAGGATAGAATTGTTTTTCTGAGCTGCCAGCACACATTGCCAGGTCACATTCAATTTTTCATTCATCGATATCCTCAAGCCCTTCTCTACAGGGAGGCACTCAATGCATTCATTAATCAGTCTGTACTGATACTGTTGATTTCACCAATCACTGTACTTCAAAAGATTCCCACTGACCCACTTCTCAAGCCTGTCAGGGTCCCTCTGGATGGCATCCCTTCTCTCATGGGATGGCTTGGTGCGTTCTCTAAACTGGATGATGGTATACTCAATCCCGCTGCCTATCTCATTATTAAAGATATCAAACCACTTCCATATGGAAAATGCCATATAGAAAGTCCTCTCCTTGAGGGACACGACTTGTTACTGATATCCTTTGGACACTGAGCCATTGACTACAACTCTTTTGATGCTGCTATTCATCCAATTCTTAATCCATCCAATACTCCACCCATTAAATTCATACCTCTCCAATTAAGCAACAAAGATTTTCTGTGGAACAGTTTCAAAGGCCTTAAAGAAGTCACAGTAGAGGACATCAGTTTCTCTTCCCTTATGCACCAACCCAGCCACTCTACCATGCATTAGCCAGGCAAGATTTTCCTCTTTGTAAAGCCATTCTGGCTGTCTTTAATCACCTCCCTGTCATCCACGTGCCTTGACGTATCTTCCACGAGGATCTGTTCCATGATCTTACAGGCACAGAGGTGAGGCGGAGTGATCTGTAGTTTCCAGTTTTGTAAAACTGTCTCCCTCAGAAAACTAAAACTCATTGTTATGTTTTATCTCTACAACCTCTCCAAGCTTCCAAAATCTTCCTGAACAGGCATAATTGTTAAGAAATAGTGACAATAGTTTGGCATATCAAGGTTGTGACATGGAAAAGACAGCAGGAACCCATATCCTTTTTCCTTTAAGTTTCTTCTACATATCTTGAAAGCTGACACACCTTGACACAGAACACAATATCCTAGAGTCCTTCACAAAATAATGAACTATCTTTTAAAATGTTTCACCTTTTTTTTTTAATGCAATATCTCAAATCACAAATTTCAAAGCTTTAAGGGTTCTCTTGTGCATCCAGGAGATTAAAGTTCTTTCAAGCTGGTTGCTAGGAGGAAAAAACAAAAAAAATTGCCAAAAAGCAATTTAATTTCTGTGGTGAATCAACAGTTACACTGATAGCCTAATACCTTCAAAAGTGAAGTATGCTGGTTTATGTGCTTATATATATATGTGTGTGTGTAACAGAAATTTTGACTTAATATTTTTTACCACCACAATTTGCTTCAAATAATAATTATTATATGGAGTTAGTGTATCAAGAGACTTGGTAAGGCATGTTTTGCATGGAATGTCTTTACATATATATGCTAAAGCATAACAAAGGATTGCCTAAATACATCAAAATACATGCATTTATTCCTTCAGTTGTAGCCTCAAATGGCTGATTATTAAAATGTCACATCTTGATTTTTTTCCTTCATTATCTGCCTCTCCTAATATGATTTTGATCTCTGCTTCATTAAAGTCATCATATTTTGTACACAATAGTCAGTTATACTCTCTGCAAGGATTCCTTCTCTTAGGACAGTCTGACCTTCAACAACTGAGAACCAAGAGAGGAATTAATTAACTCAAGTGCTGCAAGACCCTTTATTAAGATTCTGGTAATAAATTGAAAAGTATGCTAGGAAGATCAGCAGAATTTAGTCTTTCTCCAAACTAAGATGAAACCCTTAGGAACTCGCTGCAGCAGGAACCAACTTCAGTGCTAGAAAATCTTCCAAAAGAACCAAAGCCAAGAAATAGGATTATGTATCTCTACTTCCTCAGTTTCTCACCTGCTACCCAGGCACCTATGCAAATTAAGAAAAGTGTTCTCCGTGTTCTGGAGGAAACGGGAGGGGAGCTGGTGGTGGCAGCAGGGTGAGACTGGGTCCACAGGGGCTGATGCCTATCACTGGAGAGATAGAGGAAAAATGACACTGATTTCCAGGGATTGCACTCATTTTCATCCCGAAACAGCATCCCTCAGCAATCATCTGCATGGTGTAGAATAACCATTCATCATTTAAGATGTCCAAGCAAACCTGTTTTCTTTCTTAATCTGTTTGTTTTCAGTGCAAGTTGAAGAAGGAAAGCATTCAAGTGGAAAAGAACTGGATAAAGCTTTTCTGCAGAACTGCATTATATTTGACAAATTGAAGAAACAAAAAATTCGCTTTCCTCTGGCCACTGTTAGGTAGTTACACAACTTGGGCTCACCTTTGCTAGCTCATGTAGCCTGCTCTAAAAGACAGGTGAAAGATGGTATGTGTACTGCGCTTTCTGGGAAGTATTCATCTGCTTTATGTAGCAGACTCCTTGATGTCTGAATGATGAAGTTCAAGTAGTTGGATAGAAGGTGGGAGATTAAACAGTAAAAACATTAGAATGAAATGTACATTTTTCTGCAGTGCTCTTAGCCAAGAGATACAGTGTCCAGGGAAATAAACAAAGGAAAATTTTGTGTCTGCTAAAATCATCAGAGGATGCCATAAGCCCTGAATCTACTGCGGTCAGGCAGACATTTTGGGGATAGGCTTGATATTATTTCTGAAGATCTTTGCCCTGCCCTTAGAAGAAAGTTTTCCAAGGAGAGTCCATGACATTTCAACATCCAATATGTCATGCCCAGCTGGCAACTAAGCACTATGCAGCCACTCATTCCCTTCCTCCCCAGATGGGACAGGGGGCAGAATCAGAGGGAAAACCCCAATAAACTCATGGTGTCAGATAAGAACAGTGTAATAATTGAAGAAAAAAACCTCCATAAAATAACAATATAAAAAGGAGAATAGGAGAAACAGAGAAAAACATAGGAATAGCAAGTGATGCACAACACCATTGCTCATCACACACTGATAGATACCAACCCAGTCCCTGAGCCACGATCAGGCCCTGTTCTGAGTAACTGCTGCCAGTTTATATGCGTGACATGACATTCTCTGGTATGGAATATCCCTTTGGTCAGTTCAGGCTAGCTGTCTTGGCCATGCTCCCTCCCAGCTTCTTGCGCACCTGCTCACTGGAAGAGCAAGGGAAACGGAAAAGTCCTTGACTTGGGGTAAGCTCTACTGAGCAGCGACCAAAACATCAGTGTGTCATCAATATTGTTCTCATGTTGAATCCAAAACAGAGCACTGTACCACCTACTAAGAAGAAAACAAACTCTATCCCAACTGAAACCAGTACACAGGGTCAAGGCTGACCTCTTCTCCCCTCCAACAACAGAGATCAGAGAGGAGAATGAAAATGTCCTTTGGTGGTATACAGTGACAGTGTCTTCTCCTCATTCTGCACTCCTCTTTGACACAGGTTTCTTCTAAATAAATCAAACTTGTCAAAATATCACCATAAATCAAGAAAACACTGCCATTTGTTTTGTTTGAAACTGAGCAGCATGCCTGCTTTCAAACAAAACAAATAAAGGCTTAGGAGTTTCACAGACCAGCATTTAAGGGTCATTCTGAGATGTCATGGATTTTGTGTTACATTACAATAAAAGTGAAGAATGCATGGTAACAGGAATATAGAAAATGATGAATGGTTGGCATAAGGGGCTGCTGTGTGAGAGCTGAGATAGCAGCCATATCATACTGTAACATGAATGAAAACTTACACTTCAGCAAGGGAAGTTGCCTGCTGCTACACTTTTCATGCAAGCTCTTTGTATTTCAGTATTTAGATCTCATTTACATCTGCAAACAAACCCCACACAAATTAAATTATTCTAAAGAACGCAAGGATTCAGTTAAGAAGTGTTAACAACCCTGTGCTATTGCATCTTGTAAGTTCAAAGTCCGAGAAAAGCATTAAGTACTGAAACATTCAAGACCTCATCATGGATAATATTTTGTCTGATTGTTAATGTCATTAAAATGAAAATGACATTTTAATGACGTTAACATTAATGTTAATGTTCCACAATATAAACTCCAGCCTTGATGGCTGATTTCGTTTCTCCATTAATATAATTTTGGGCAGAACGTTGTCCTCTGTAACAAGAAGTTACAACTTCTTCAAGGTGTTCTGGAACAGAATTAGGGAAATTTCTCAGTTTTGGGATACATATGGCAGTGGTCAGAGTCAGTAAAAACAGTCTTTAAAAGAACTGACAATTCATATTTCCCCTTGATTCCCCATTAGACTGGAACAAGAAAATCAATGGACAAACCCTTGTGAAAAAGAGCAAGACAAAAAGACCGTCTTAATCCGACTTCGATCCAGCCCCAAAAAGAACAGATCTCCTATTTCATGTTGGCCTAGAATGGTTATTTCTGGTCATTTACATCAAATCACAAACCTCAGGAGTACAAATCAAAGCAATTCACTGGCAAGATACTTTCAGCTGTGGCAAAATAAGGTAATTTTATTTGACAGAATCATTTTACACCCCTTGAAGGAGAGAACCAAATAGACTTAGCATAAACAATGTTCTAAAGTAATGCTATCCAGTTATATACAAGGCAGGGAAAAACAAAGCAGAAAAGCACAAAGCAATTATTTTGTTTTGGAGGTGATCCACTGTATTTTAATAAGAATCTTCACAATTTCATAATGACACTTCATGGTTAGCAGAAAATAGTGTTGTCTTAATTATATAAAATTTAGTTCACTCCTCCAGAACTGCCCACACCTCTTGAGATAAAGACCTGCAGCATGATAAAGCATGCATGACCATTATAAATGGGTAATCAAAGTGCACAGCAGAGCTGGCACTGTTTATCCTGCAGAGTATATTTTATTAGAGCAGTTCTTAAACAGCTTATGTCAAATGTGTTATTAATGAGCACTCAAGCTCACACAGAAATGCAAGCTGCAGGACACAGCCCAAAGCACCCACAGATTTAGATGGGTTGGAGAGTGGTGACAAAGGGGATAGCTTGGTCTCTGTCTTCCCATTAGCTGCAGTTTCTGCATCACACCATGCAGTGGATGCAGTGGATGCAGTTTTTTCCAGCTCTTTCAGTTCATATGTTAGGTCTAGCTGACAGAGCCATCAAGGGAAAGCAGACATGCCACAGGAGCAGTGCTATGTGAGGGGGTACCTTGTCTAATGCAACCACACAACGCCCCCTTCTGCTGTGCTTCCTGTTAAAATACAGGGGAGAGGAAGACCTCACTGCTCCCTCCTCCACACCAATTGCTTTGAGCCTGCACTTACCCCAGTGTGGCATTTTCCTTCTCATTCCTGCAGGAGCCTGTCTTGTGTCCAGCAGTAGGTGTGTGCTGGCTCCACACCAGCTGATGCCTCATGCCTGTCGCTATCAAGGTGCAAAGTCAGAGCTAATGAGCTCCCCGGTGTGATTGCACATATTAGCTCTGGGTGCTGTGGGAGCCCTCACTGTGCAGCCCCTCTCAGAAAGGCCTTGAGACACCTCCTCTCACAGGAGGGATCTCTGCATAGAACAGCCACACTGGAGCTCAAAAGGAGTGAGGTAAATCCCATGGCATTTAAAAATCCAACCAGTTTCAAGAGAGATGTCACACTGTGGCACTTGCTTCCCACAAGTCTAGCAAGAGAGCAAATGGTGAGTTCCTACCTCCTTTTCTCCATTTTCTCTTGCAAACCCCTGTCATCCTTTCAGCCAGCTAGCAAATTGTATTATCACTTCTTCTCCTGAGAAAAGATGCTGGTATTTGAAGTGGGTGCTGTGACAGCACCTCTAGATAAATTGTTTTCTATCAAAAGGTCCTTAATCTCCTTTCAGATGTAGTTATCCAAAACACAACTTCTATGCAGTGGCATTTGCCTACAAACCTTCGTCTCCATGATTACTTGATAATCATAAAAACAAGGACTGCTGATCAGTTTGCCATCAGCTCAAATTAGTCTTTCATTTAGAGTCATGAAGTTAAAGCTATCAGTTCCCTTTTACCTAATTTCAGTTCTTTTTCCCTTACCTCCCCACTAACAGCTGGAAAACTGAGAATCATTGCAGGAAATTCTGGGTTTTTAATAGATGTTTCATTGCCTCATAGTGGCCATTACTCAGCCTTAGGAGCTGCTTTGTCCGATTTTGTTTTCTATCCTGATAAAAACAACTGTTTCAATCATTTGAACAGAAAAGGCAATACATCTAATTGCACCCTGCAGCTCATACACCAGGTTTGCTCTGAGTGATACAGATCTGGACTTCACTATAAAGTAAAATGGCTAAACTCTGCCTTCTGGAAGAACTGTCTGCAGCCATTTTATTTAGTAGAATAATCTAGTGTTCTGGGAGGAAAGTGTTTGGCAAAAGAATAGTCTTCTTCTTCTGTTTCACTTTTTTATATCAGCACTTTCTATAATGTATATAGTATATATATAATAAGCTTGGTTATAATGAAACACAGAATTAAAACAAAATACTAGTGTTCTTTCACAGAGCTATCATGCTCTTGCTAGTTCTGTTGTCTGTTTTTCTTATTTCGATGGCAAATTTCTGGAAGAAATCTGGATACACTCTGAACTTCAAAGTGATTTTAAGTCCCTACTATATCCATGTGCATGACTATTACATTTGTCAATACGTGAAAGTCAAATCTGAACTCAGGCTAATCTTTCTTATCTTTCCATTTGTCATATTTTTTCTTTACAAAGTTTTTTGAAAGAGTTTCTCTGTAAGGAAGCAATGCATCCTACAATTTGAAGTCTTACATCTACTCTAACAAAGTAGAACTCACTATGGTTCCATCCTAGAGCAGACAGCAAGGAATCTGCTGCAGTATACAAAGTTATGGGGTTTATAAGTATGCTCTTAAACTCAGGATAGCTCAGGATAGCTCAAGCTCAGCCTTACAATTTCTCTAAGCACAATTCCTTACCAGCAAAAATTCAGAAGCACTTGAAGAAAATAATCTCTTTCACTCATTTGGGAAGCACTGTATTTTCCTGTTGAATTTATTATTTACTGAAGTGACAGTATCTCCCCAAATTCCTTACACTTACCCTGAACACATATTTTCTATCTATCCTCTCCTTGCAAGCGTTATTCACATAGAAACTTAGCAAGGCCAGATTACATATAAGAGAAGTCATTCAAGGATGGCAAGAATCATAATAGTCGTCCATCTAACAGTGCAGTAATGCTCTCATAGCTCTATGTATGAAATAGAGAAATAGAGCTAATGCACCTGTGGCTTTCCTAAACAACACAGACTTTAAACACTTTAAAATTAAAGTGTTTCCATAGCAACTGTGAGGCATCCAGGAAGAGAGAGGAAGGGCAGCATTTTGCAAAAGACATGGAGTGGATTTAAACTATATTGTATGTCAGGACTGAAAGCTCAGTTTAATGGTAGCTCCTGAGCAAAGGCAGGACATGCATTTCCTGACATGGCCTGACAGCTTCATTATCAAAGCTGGCCTTGAGCCCAAGCAGTGAAAGCCTGTGCAGGAGAGGGAATGTCCTCAGGGCCCTCACAGTGTCCACTTATAAAGACTAGGAAAGCTTATCTGCAGCTACTTAAATCTTATGAGGGCTTGGGGAGAGATTCCAATGTTTTGTACCTTCAGAAGGAATGTGTGGTGCTGCCTGCCCGCTGTGGATGGGCAGTGCTGATGGCTCACAAGTAATGTGATGCCGTCTGCTTCAGGGAGGCCACACTTGCTCCTCTGTTGTTTTTTGCAAGTACCAAAATGCCACTCTATCTGAAAGTCCATGGCTTTTTCTACATATGGAAACAACAACAACTAATAGAAATAATGGCAGATGTTTCTAAATGAGATATAATGTCTTTAATAATATAATTCTAATAAAAACTGTATTTCTCTCCACAATGTCTACTAGACTGTGCTTTACTCTCCTAAGAAGGAAAGATGGAGTCTAAGCCTCTAACTACCCTAAAGACTAGTTTTGCTTCATAACATACACTGGAATTCCTGTGTGACGCCTCTGCAGCCCACATGCACAACTGTATCTTTCTCCACAGAAAGCAGTACACTGTAGGGAGGCTCTTTCCAAGAGGTGGAGCTGAGAACTACTAATTCATCCAGATCACACTGTTCCCATTTCCCAATGAATATGCAAGGTGCAAATAACTTCTTATTAGAGAAACAGAAGACAAATTTTCTGTAGCAGAAGAACGGGGCTTTGATAAAATTACCTTCGATGCAGTTAGAATTAGTTTATTATGTGTGTCTGTTGAGAATGAATATTAATCCAGTGGAGCACTCTTGTATTGATGAATAGCTCACCTTCAAATCATACTAACTTCTTTGTTTCTTATGACTTCACTATTTTCTCCTTTTAATTACCCTTTTTCTTAACAATTAAAGATCCACAGGTCAGCCTGATGAAAACAGAGTGAACACTACACAATCTGCTCATTTGAAGGCAGCACTGAACCAGCTGTTTCAACTTTCTTTTGGGGATAACTCTTCATTGGTAAGCTTAGTAGTCCTTTTCACTGAGTTATTTTTTGTCTATTCCTGAAATTCAGAGTTTCTTCTAAGTGAGTGGACTAATATTCCAGATACGAGGAAAGAACAAGGAATTCTCAGAAAAGAAAAAAAAAAGTGCAGCTGTTGTAAAAGTGAGCTAGTTGTTCTTGTCATTATGCTGTCTTCTTTTTAGCTACTTCAACTCAGAACAGGACATGTGCCTTTGGCAGTGTCACTGCCATTGCATACAGATTCAGGTGATGTTGCCTGCTGCTTAGGAGAACGGGACTGGAGCTCCTTTTCTTGGTCTGTCTTGAGGTTTGACACTATAACTCATATTCTTTTCCTCTGCAAAAGAAAGCAATAGTAACTTGTGGAAGCACTGAAGGGTCTTTGGTTATAAGGTGATATATCAGGTGTTTGAAAAATACTTTCAAGCAAGAGATGGTTCTTTGCACATATGTAAAATATTTTCAGTCAAAGACGAATAGCCTATACTTCAATGCACAATAGTACTACAGCTCTGCCACATCCAATTTTGTATTTGAAGGTGAAGCTTCATGCTTATGTGATCCTTTACATCTTTGACATAGGATTTGGTTTTGTGTTTTACCACCATGATCTGATATTTTTGGTGACTTTATTCCCTCTGGACTGAAAAAAAAAAGGCTTTTTTGGTATATTTTTGTCAAGGCAAAATAAAAGGCTTATAATTTTTTTTCTCTCATGGGCCTTTTTTTCTTGCTATTCATTATCATCAGTGTAATATGTCCAGCAGTTTCAAACAGATATCAGAATCTTTTGGAGTCTGAATATGACCTAGTATTTTGTTCTTCTCTTTACTCTCCTCCTTGGTAACCTTATACAATTCTTATGCAGTTTAGTACAAGTTTGAATTAGACTTCAGAGCTGGAAAAACAAAATATTTGCCTTTCAGCAGAGGAAGGGCTCGCTGTGGCATAGGCAAAACAAAGTGGCTGTGCCAGGGGAGTTTGGGCAGTGGTTCTTAGCAGGAGTTTCTAGGTCTGACCTCTATGACAACCCACACAGGCAAAGACAGGCTGAATTTCCATTTCTCACATATTTCATCCTTCCCCACTTCTGTCTGCAAATAGGGAAAGACAAAAAAGCCCTACATGCAGTCAGAGCAGTGGGTGTGTGCTCAACAGGAACAGGAGCCAGTAGTATCTGCAGCTGGAAAATGGGAGTACAGAGGCACAGAGAACCAAAAAAATACATCTGGAAAAATAAACAGTGCAGGAAAATGTCAGGTGAAAATCTTTTGTCTGTTCATGTAAATAAGAAAAAATAATCCACCTTCCTGAACTAGGAGTACCAGGGCAAACAAAATGTGGTAGGGGAAGAAAACAAATATCAAAGCTGACTATGGCAGAAACATCTTATTTCTGCAGGAAAGGGAGAGAATACTGAAAATGCTTAAATCACGGGACCATCCAGCTAAGGTTCTCATATTCATATGTGATGTGTTGAATACACATATTGATGTGCTTTGAATACCACAGAACAGCATTTGCTGTTGTTGTTTTTCTCTGAATTACTGTAACTGACAATATCAGGACAATAATTTCCTACTGAATAAAACAAAAGCAGGCATTAGGATGAAATGTCCCCTGATAAAGTCCATGTGGTATTAGTGTTAGATTCACTGGAGGAAAAAAAAAATATTCAAGCTGAAAAATATTGTGCAATATTTCAGGTTGTTATGCAAAGCTAGAGAAGCACAGAAAAGACTGAAAAAATAAGCCCCTGAACATTTTATGGCTACATTTCACACTCACTTTGCATGGCTAGAAAGAGACTTTTCCATTAGCTGGCACACAGTCTGTGGTACAGCAGCCTTGAAAACATGCTCAAGCAGCCTCAGGATTTCCACTCTCTATTTTATAATTTCCTACCACAGGACTACAGATATCCCTGTATTTCACCAGTTTTTCTTTCCATGATGTGGGTATTGCTGCTTCTTTAGGCAGTTTGCAAGTGGGCTGTGCTGCCCTGAACAATAGGTTTGATGGTAAGTGTTCAGAAATAGGAGTGAACAATGAAAGACAGGTGTTATTATTCAGCACACCTGCATCTTCCATTCTTTAATAGCTGATCCAGAAGGACACAGACAGAGAAAGAAATGAGTTTACCTTCAAGCAAGCAGAGGGTGAGCATTGTTTCTTTCTGTTTATTAGAAGGGGTTAAAAATAAGCCCCTACTGACAGCACAGGAAGTGGCAGTTTGATTATTACTAATCATTTATCTTAGCCTGATCAGTGTATGGTATAGGCTTTCAGTATGAAAAAGTGTCTCACCTAATACCTTTTCTGTTTTATCTCCTTGTTAATTTATTGGTTTTACCTGGAATAAATATTACAGCATATAAAGACAAGTAGAAACACTATGACTTTCAAAGTCATTCATGTGAGTGTCAGACATTCTCAGGTAAAATGGCACTCACCCTCTCCTCTTTCTAAAATGCTATTAGTTCCTGCCTTTGACAGTCCATCAGATTTTCAGCTTGAAGAAATGGCTTTTTGTCTGCTCTGTCTTCTCTGGTGGTCATAGATATCTGAACACATAACTCCCTTCTCCAAAGAAATCTTTCAGAATCAAGACAACACAAACTTTCATTTGGAATCATGGGGAAGCCATTACCTCTCACAATTATCATTTTCTGAGAAAGACAGGACTGACCCTCAGAAGGGAAAGCACTAAATCCAACCTGGACTATGGGAAAATTTGAAAGCAAATGTAAGTCTTTTATTTCCCAGCTAGTGTTCCCAGTCTCAAAACCACATGCTATTCTAGTATCCTGCAGGGATAGAGCCACAATTTCCAGGCTTACAGTGAGCCAAGATGCTACAATTCTGTGTTACTGGTGTTACTGAATAAATACCTATCACAAATAAAACAGCAAAAAAAGACACTTATAATCACTAAAATCAGTTTTGCAGTCCTTTTTTTTTCTTGAAGAGGGGAAAAAGCATATTAGTTGCAATGTGAGAAATTGTAGAGTTATTCCTCTTGATCTTCACTCATTGAAGGGAGGGAAAATTCGAGAGTGGGCAGAGGGTCAGTAGCAATAAGAGCAGGAACAGCCTCCTCCTTTGTCATGGTCATGCAGGCTGTTTAGAAAGGTTAAAAGGGCAGGCCAGTCATCCACAAATATTTTGAACAGTTATATCAAACTGTTTACATCTAGTGGGATAACACTGAAATATCCTTTCAGTATCTATTGTCAGGTAAAGAACATCAGAAGGACTAATTATATTTTTTGTTTCAGGAATATGAGTTGTCTCATTTTTGTTGCACTTTTTTGATATTTCAATCTACAAGGAAAAAAACCTCAGGTAGGAGAGAGGAAAACAAAAGGGACACACATACACTGCACGTAGAACAGCCACGTAATCTGGACAGGTGAAAGATTTGTCTGTATGGGTTCCTTCCTACTCAGCTTATTCAGTCATTCTGTGATTTTCCACCATTAGGCTGATGTGAAAAAAATGCCAACTGAAAACAAGGGCTGAAGTATACTCGTGGAGCACTTCTACCTTTCTCTCCTTCAGCCTCTGTTTCCCCCTTCTCCAACTTCCATGGCACAATTTACCCTTCTCAGTCCACTTTGGCATCTTCGTTATCAGCTAAAGCTGACATCTCAAACTGTGATCCTGGACAGAGTGAGTTCAATGGTAATGCCAGAAGTTTCAGGTTTGTCTGAAAACTACAGAAGTACAACTAGAACGTCCAAGACTGCTCTTACCCAGCTTTGGACTCACTTCACTTCCCAGTTACAGATAAAAATACTTTACAATTGATGGGATAAAGAAGAGAACATGTTTCTTCCAGCAATGCAGAGATTGCTTTCTGTTCTTTTATGTTACTAACACGTTCACAAGGCCTAGGAATGTTAGAGACAGTTAACGAAGTTGTTTGTTTCCCTACGACCTTTTTGTTCTGATGTTCTTTGATAAGCACTGCTACAGAACATAGGACCTTTGTTACTCAGTTTTCCAGTCTAGGAAACAATACATAAGCATACACCCACGAAAAAAAAAAATTCTTCTAGTAAAATGCAGTTCAGCATCATTTTAAAGGATAAGATGATAGAAGGTTTTGAAACAAAACTTAAATGAAATAACTTTAATCCAATCAAAAATTTTTTCAGCAGCACAGTTTCAGTTTCCAAAAACTCAAGACAATGTATATTTAGGAATGTCACTGTATTGTTGATTGAGATTTTTAAACTTTCTTTAAGCAGTAAAGAATGTATTAAACAATATTTGTAATTGAAAATAAATAAAATATTGAAGTCTTTGAAATATTATATAGATAATATTCTCTGCCCCTCATTAAATAATATTTTACTTTGAATATGATTTCCTGTCTCTGTCCTCTTTGCATGTCCTAAAAGAATCAGTATTTGAAAACATGGCCACAGCTGTGACTACATGTGGGCACAACAGCCTCTCTATAGCTATACACACACAAGTTCACACCCCTCCAATTTTGCAAAGGCAGAAGACATGTTCAAAACTGTGTGCATGCTAAAATGTTTAGGTATTATTTTTGTTGCATACTAAGTTTAGGTATTATTTTTGTTCTTATTCTTTAATAGCAGGATACAAAATCTAGGAAAAACTAAAAGGCTATTTTGTCCTTTGCTCACAATAACAAAATAAACAGCAAAAGTCTACTTTGAGAAGTATTTCAGAAGCTAGCTTTAGTGATACGACATTGTTACCAACTCATAATAGTCAGGAAAACACAGTTCATATCTAATAATAATGAAGTAAGTTACACTGTGTTTGTATAGGCAGTACTGGCAAATGGGCAAAGCTTTTTTTTTTGATAACCATTTTGACTTGTCATGGATGTCTAGATAGAATTTACTTCCTGTTTTTTATTTTCTTGATAATTTAGGATTTTGGAGGTTTCAGATGGATGATCTTGTTTTATAAGGATCTCTATCCAAACACTTCACGTATCTTCAATGACTTTGTTTATGAGAGTCTTGTGGCTGGAATCAATATCTGCCTGTGTATTTGACTAAATGTGCAGATGCAGGCATCTAATTAACTGTAGTGTTTACCAGACATTCATACAGCCAACTCCTCCTTAGAAAAATATAATTTGATAATTATGACTAGGGCTTTGCTTTGGCATAGAACAAAGCATTGCTCGGTATTTTTTAAGGCACGGCTCATCTGTGAAACATAGCCTTCTCTTTTAGGAACACAGTTTCTCCTAGTAAGAGCGGCTTCCCCTGGGACACAGAGCTCATGTTCCACTAAATCTGTACTCTTCTTCTCCCCTTCCTTCCCTTAAACTAAACTGCTGCAGTAATAACATATTTCTTAAAATGCTTGATCACTCATTTTCTGTCTCCTTCACCCAGGAAGAAAATGTCCTATCGACTTTGCCAGAGCTGTTGCTAAAGAACATCTGAAGAAATACATGAAGTCAACACATGATACAAAAGTGGTCTGCATTTCAGTTTCTCTATTGCTGTGGTCACACTGGACTCAAGGGATGGGTGTGGCAAGCACGTCTGACTTCACTCCTTAGGTATGATGCATCTTGTTCAGTGACTTCCCTACTGACCACTCTCAGGAGTAACAAAAAGCTGCTAACTTGCCTTTCACTTCCCAAGGACTCCTCACGGTGACACTCACTTACCAGGCTACTGGCATGTAGTGAGCCCCAGAGACCACATCCAGACTTGGTCTGCTGGGAGATCTACTGGCTCCCTGCAAGGCTATGCACCCACTGAACCTTTTTGAGAAGCAGAATGGAGGAAGGGAGCTCCAGCCATGCCTGGGTGTCCTGCTGGTGTGGTGCCCATGGTACCATGGGACCTTGGCTACAGGACCTTAGAAGTGGTACTGGATCCCTAACAGTCAAACAAAGATTATTCTTTCTTCCCTGCTTTTTGTCATGATACAGGAGTTAAAATGAGTCTCATTCTGCATGTGAAGTATCTGATTAGAGTTTTATTCCAAAATGCTACAACACTGTGCCAAGAACCCTCTGTGTGGTGATTCACAGGAAAAAGACCTACGTGATTTCCTCTCCTCAGGATGAATTAATACAGTCATTTGAAATTAACAGCTGTGTAAAATTAGGAAGGCCTATAACGTCTCTGAAAAGCAGGGCTTCCTTGCTGTTCTTGATTTTTTAGTGGTCTTCATGCCATGAAACTTAAAATAAAAGATTTAATTTAAAAATACCATGGCTATGACCCAGAGAAAATTGAGCTACTCTGTTTTCTCGACAACTGGGTCTCAGAATCAGCAGCAGGAGAAAAGTAACTCAATTAAATAATGGAATGCATACAGTTTCTTAGAAAAAAAAATGCTGCTCTCTGACAAAAATAAATCCATTTATCAATCAAGAAATCAGGATGTTCTTCAGAAAGCAATTTTAACTCCTTTACTAACAACAATGAACCATGGAAGAAAGGGACCATTAACTCCCACTTGTGAAGACATTAAGACAAAAAATTGCATCAATAGATAGATTCCTCCCCTGGGCTTCCACACAGCCCTCTGTATTCATCAATTATCAGCAGCTAATTGAGACTTGTATCCCTCTGCAGCCTAAAAAAGTTTTTAACAGTTCATCAAACCTCTTCCCTGATGCTAGAGCTCAGATGACCCCCTGTGACTAAACATGTTGCCTTGGAGAAGTGGTGTTCTGGAAAGGACCTAGCACTTACATTAGCACAATTGCAATTACATGTTCCTTATCTACATATTGCCAAGATAAGTATTTTAACTAGACTGTTATTATCTACATATCTACCAAACTTCTACATTTGAGTCCTTGCAAGCTAAAGTAAATAAGTATGAAAAAAGTAAATAATCATACTTTTCCAGGTCACATGCCCTGTAACAGGGAACTACTGTAGCTTCTTGTCTCAGCAAACACCTTAGCTCATTTCCCTTGCTACAAAAGGAACCTGGCTGGGTAATGCAGAAAGATGAACCAGGGGATGCTACACTATCAGTAATGAAAATAATTATTATAAAGCTAAACATCAGCAACCACTCACAAAGCTGTTCTAGAAAGATTTGCAGAAAATGCTGAAGATTTGGGCAACTTACCTTGTATGAAGTTCAATGAGTAGCTTCTTTCTGAAGAGGACAGTTTACCCCCATTAATGTATTTTAAGGGCTAACCAAGAAATTTTTAAAAATTTATTTTAGGTTATAAATAAACTTTTTTTACTTTGCTAGAAACTTTTTCTAATTTTCTAAGCCTCAACATGAACTCATACATAGTTTATGAATCTGTTATTTCAGCATTCTTCTTCAGATTACATATCCTCTTCCTCTTCATCCCCAATTGCCCTCCTTGAAATAGATCCTGAAACAATATTGACAATTGAACCTCAGCTTCCGTTTCCCTGGGAAAAACAATATAAACTTAAAACTGCTGTTATTAACAGCTATTCTGTTCTCTTCTTCATTCTTGTAGATCTTAGGTGCTTCTGACACAGTACTGATTTATTTTTTCCATGTCTTAGCAGGATAGTATCCATTTTTCTGCATAACTCATACTAATCTTGTTTAAAACTGTGCCAAGGGTCTTTTGGCATCTATTTTCCTTTGTGTCTTTCAGGGCTCTCTTAGTGGATGACATTTGACTAACATCACTATTCTTACTCTTAGCAGCTGTTTAACTTCCATATTCCAACTGGCATTCTTGTTCATCCCAAAGCAAAAGTCTTGTGGACTGCATTACTGAATGCATTATTTTTATTTCACTCCAGTTTTAATAGCTGTCCAATGCTCCCTTCGTGTAGAATTTTGTCATGTACTGATGATACCTTCCACATTTGCATTATCACAGTTCAAGAATGCCTTCCTGTTTTTAATAGATTAAAGACAGCATCTACTATTAGGTAGCTCATTTAGGTTAGTTCACTTTTCCTCTCTTCCCAGGTTAAGCTATTCTCACTCTTCACCTCAAATGATACTCTATATGGAGTGATTCTACTGATAGAAGAAAATGCAGGGAAAGGAATGATCCATCTTCATCAATGGATAGATTTGTCTCCTAAGTTTTATAAGAGACTAGGATTTACAGACATGCTCAGAAGTGAGCAAAGAATTGGGATCAGACTGGGGTTTTTCTTGTGAAAGGGAGTCCTTTTTCTTTTCTAATTCTTCTTTCTTCAGGAGAAGTAAATTTGTAAATTTACTTTTGCGAGGAAAACAAATGTAGGAGTTTTTCATACTGAAGCTCCTCTGCGCTCTCAGTAAATTTGGAAATTTCTCTCAAAGTTTGTACTCCCATGAAAAAATATCAAATTTTTCTCCATTAGAGTGTGTGTAGAAAAAGCAAAGACATGTGCTTTATGATAAAAGTGACACAGGTGTCTGCTGAAACAAGTATACAGAAACCATCCACTGAGAATGCAAAGGAAAATCTTGGAATCTCAGACTCCAGAAGGATTAATCCTAAACAATGACTTGCAAGCTGAGCAATTCAATTATTAACAGGGCCAGAAATTTGCATTCTAACTAAAATGCATGCATTTTCACTCATCTAGACCTTGTCATAAGGCATACTGGATCAATGTTATAGTCCATTCCTTCTAATTTCAGCTCATCAGACAAGGGGTCCAAGAGCTCATTTTAAAGAATGACCTCAATATATTTTTATTATATCCTCTCCTTTAAACTCAATAGTTGGAGCAAATAGCAGTACAACCTTTTGCTACAGGAACAGGAATATCCAGATAAAAGCCAGTATGATGGAGGGAGGCAGGTTACCTTTTAATTGGCCTCTACTGTTCCATCAGTGTGCCTAAAGCCATGAAGCTGCATCAGACTACATAGTTGTGCTGAGCAAGGGTCTGGCAGCAAGTTCATCAGAATAATTGGCTCCACTCTGTGGAAAATCTAAGATGGCATTGGCTTTAAAAAGACATTTTAGCATGAATTGATATACTTGGGAAGAACACTCCACATACCTATAGTTTTCTGGCACTTGTTTTGTATCATTTGGATTGCTTTGGGGTTTTTTTGTTGTTGCTTTTTTTTTTTTTTCCCTGAATATGTTGGGAGATAAACATGCACAAAAGACAGACACAGAAAATCTTTTTCCAAAAACACATAGCTTGACAAAAATCTTGACAGCAGGAAAGTTTGAATAAAAGGGAAAAAACAAGATTAAAAAAACCTGTTTTTCATTAGATCTGGGGAAGTGTTTTGGGTTTGGATTTTTGTCAATGTTTTAAATCAATTCAACTAAGAGCTAACTTACTGCTAGTTTGAAATTGAGAGCATGGAACATACTCAACCCTTTTCAACCTGTCNATTTTTTTTCTAGTCAGTGATTAAATGTACTCTTACCCAAATGTGCCATATGTCCTGACCCAAGGAATGCAAGTCAGATCTCTCAGTTCTAGAATACTGTCAATTCAACATGAAAGTGTCCAGACATTCTGTCTTTGCAAATCAAAAGAACACAGTAAGAGAAGGAGACTGAGTTGAAAAGGAAATTTCAAATAATTTGATGAGATTAGTTTCACCTTCCTTCCATGATTAATTCTGCATTCCAAATAAACATAAGGCATTGTGTGGAAACTCACAAAAGTACAACAAGCTTGCCTTCTCTTGGAGCAAGGTGTATCAAAATGATCAGAAACAGTTCTCTGCATTTTTTTCTGTGCTTTGGCCACAGAAAAAACTGTAAGAATCATCAGCCAAACTCAAAGCACAAGACATAGCTCAGTAGCATGACAGATATACTGGCACACTCTGGTGATTTCCTCCTTCATGGAAAACACAAAAAGAAAACACTGGAATATTCATTGCAATGCCCTTACTCACGCACCCTCTCAAGGCTTAGCAGCCTCTCCTCTACAGAATTTACAAAAA
>VXBC01001866.1:87575-137527 GCA_013399945.1 Ploceus nigricollis | reverse complement strand
GTGTTTTGGGTTTGGATTTTTGTCAATGTTTTAAATCAATTCAACTAAGAGCTGACTTACTGCTAGTTTGAAATTGAGAGCATGGAACATACTCAACCCTTTTCAACCTGTCATTACCCAACCACTGAGGGTTCTACACATGCCACCAAAGGAGAGCTAACATTTAATCTACTCCTTAGCTCTTTGAGTCTCTAGGGTTACATTTTACCATTAACTGTTATGCTTGAATTGGCTTTCTTAGTTTGTCAGTTATAGTTTTGCCTCTCTCTAGTTCTTGACTGTGGCATGCTTTAAAATAATCTGCTTATTTTCCAATACTTGTTGCAGAGGTTGTACAGAGTTCAGCATTGTGGGAGAAGTATTGATGTTCAGTATGTATTTGCATTAGTGAGTTTGAGCTACTTTGTNTTTTTTTCTGTGCTTTGGCCACAGAAAAAACTGTAAGAATCATCAGCCAAACTCAAAGCACAAGACATAGCTCAGTAGCATGACAGATATACTGGCACACTCTGGTGATTTCCTCCTTCATGGAAAACACAAAAAGAAAACACTGGAATATTCATTGCAATGCCCTTACTCACGCACACTCTCAAGGCTTAGCAGCCTCTCCTCTACAGAATTTACAAAAAAAAAAAAAAATTAAGATCACCTTTGTTCTCTCATTTCAAATTCAAGATTAGTAGTAAAGGAGAATCAGACAGAGGTAGGTACTCACCACAGCTTCTTCTCTTGAGTATCAAGAATCTCCTGGTATTAAAAGATTGTCTGGGAGATAAAAAATTTGGGTGTTCAAATGTATTGTCACCACACTGTAAATAAATGCATGTTGCCTGCTGTAAGTCAGCAGTATCTTATCACTGACTTCTGTACAATATCTTATGGATATGAGATCAGTTCTAAGTCAGTAACATAATTTGATTAGTTACCATTGTATATATTTTTGTGGTTTATTATATAAAATGTATTTCTTCTGACTGCAGCCATTGTGATCTGCCCTTGGTTCCTAACTGCAGACCATTTTTCTCTATGCTTCACAGAGGAGAATGGTTCAAAACTATAAGGAATTCTTAATATCAAATCTAAAGTTTATTTATCTTTAAATTAATATTAAACTCATTTTAAAAAAATTATCTTTCCTTTTATTGCATATTTTTAGTATTTTTTGTAATATCTATCATAAATTGTTGTTTCCCAGGTTTAGCAACTGTACAAGGCCCCTTCCAAAAAATACTGTATTTCTCATGGCTTTCTGTGTCAATTTCTAATGTCATATCTTTATGGTTTCTACCTTGCTTTCACTTATTTTGTTGTTGATTTTTTGATTTTTTTAACTGAAAGAGTAGACCTTTCATATTTTTCTGCATTCTTACAATCTTGTCAAATTAACACAGGTCTTTGAGACTCTGTACTATGTTCTGATTCAAATGCCTCTTTTCACATACATAGCTCCACAGGAAAATCCTTTCAGGGCAGAATATCTACATATATTTCTAACAGATTTCACATATCTGATGGTTGCTCTTTATACATCATTGCATTTAAACATCTTTGGGTACTTTTTTACTCATGACATGATCTGTCTTGAACAGCTGTCCAAGGTTGGCTGCAGTTGCATGAAAATGAAAAGAGAAAGGTCATTATTTATAATTAAATTGAAGGTGAAAAATGTAAAGAAATCCATGGGGGTTTATGTCCAAAAGTGTTAAATCTTATAAATAAAACACCTTAAGGACAGCTGGTACCACACTAGCTTGGCAACATTTACACTGTCTAGAGAAAACCATGAAGAAAAATATTTCAGTGTCAATTATTATTTACTCAGCTGTTGCTAAAGTTGAACTTAAAAAAAGCAAACTTTCATAAATTATCCTGGCAACAATTGTCCCTACTTTCAATCTACTAAAGCATCTCCAAAAATTCTCAGAGGCTGAGCAAACTCCATTGCCATTGGACACCACAGGCACTGCCTTTCTCTGGAACTGAAGATGTGCCCTGTTGGAGTCTTCAGAGTCTTTGAGCAATCCAAAACCAGGTTAGTGAAAAGGAAGGTGGAAAGATCCTGTTTTCAGGTGCAATGAATCAGAAGAAGAAAAAAGTATTTTAAATTTTATTCTTTATCCTTAACATTTCTTCAGTCTCTTCAATAGGATATGCAGTCTCAGTGGAAAAGGGCAAAGTATTGTCAAAAAACTGGACTAGCATGAGAATGCAAGGAAAAAACCAAAACTAGTGTAGAGATTTGAAGTTCAGGGCCTCTACCAGGGCATTTGTAGGATATAAGGATAAAAAGGAACTTTTGGACTGGGGCAATACAAGAGTGATGCTGTGTTTTCCTAAGCATACAAGAGTTTGTATATCAATACTCAAAAAATGAGAACTGGATATTTGTGATGGAGAGGAGAGAAAAGAATATTTTTCACAGTTTTATTTCCATTAAAAAATGAAGCAGTAGTGGGTAGACAAAGTGTGCCCAAGAGTAATCATGTCACTTTGAGGAACATATGACATTACATAAGAGCACTCATGAAGCCAGAAGCAAGGAAATGGATGACAAATTGTGACAAAAGCAGGTAAGTCCCCAGATTCACCTCTTATGGGTATCGCAGTTTTGATGCATGGAACAGGGAACTGAGCTGGAAACCAGAATGGTCAACAGACTCACAAACTCACCAGAAGCCTATGTCTAGCTTAATAAATACATGGTGTTTTCACTTGAACACCTTTTCTCTTTATAAAATGGCCTTAATTTATTGACATCCGTCAATCTTTTTTTTTCTTGTTGTGATTTTTCTTGCTATGGGAACTTGAGCAATTTTGAAAACCAGATCCCAAGTTTTCAGTCTTTTTTGTTCTTAACATCCATGAGACTTCTTAGGATAGCAAATAATTCTGTTAACATTTATAGACATCCGTGTGTATAAATGATTGCAATATTAATGTCTAAATATGAAAACAAAGGATGCATATCAATTTTCTGTCTACTGACTTCCACTGCCTTTCAGAATCCCTGAGAAATCAGGCCTGCAGTGTGGCTCCATAAAAGCCAAATTTTCTTGTGGTCGTATCTGGCAGTTCTGTGCTGATATCTTGAGTATCCAAAGATGCTGCGTTGGTTTTGGCTGGGACAGAGTTAATTTTTTTTCATAATAGCTAGCATGGGACTATGTTTTAGATTTGTGCTGAAAATAGTGTGGATAACAAAGGGATTTTTTTTGTCATTGCTGAGCAGTGCTTGAGCCCATTTTTTGCAAGAGTCTGATTTATTTCCATTAGTTAATAACTGGGAATTTTTATTATTCACCACTTATGAATTCAAATTTTAGTTCAGAGCAGTCATCCATGGAATATCTAAAACATGGTTTTATTTTGTTTTGTTAAACTAACAAACAAGAATAACAAAACTAAACAAAGTATAAAGTAGTTTTAGAAATAAACCACTCACAGAAAAATATTTTTATCTTCATTCATATTTTTAAAGCTTCATGAAAGGTACCAACCTTCAATTTTCCACATTTACTCACATTCTATCAGGAGCCAGATTAGCATTGCTTCATATCCTTTCAGATTACCCTTAACATCAGCAGCTGCAGCCTTTGTGCCCTTATAGCTCACAGCAGTTTGTGCCTAATGATTTTGTACTTCCCCAGGCTTCAAATCTTCACATGCTGATAAATAATGCATTTCTTTTCATTTCATATTTTGGGTGCTGTAGTTGATAATCGACATCTTTGTAATAAAATTGGCTCTCTCTCCATGGGCACCATCTCCATTGCAGAGACAAGTGAGATGTTGAGAGAGGATAAAAGGAGGATGCACACCCTTTCAGACAGAGCAGCAGTTTCAAAACAGAAGCTATTCAAATAAGAGTTTGTAGTGAGCTTCCTGAAGCTGGACTTTCCTCACCTTTGGCTTCATGAACTTGCTTTGCACACTGTTTGTTGCTGGGTGTAGGGATGTGCCCTACCGTCAGATCCTGAGGTCCTCTGTAAGTGATAAATTTAAGCCCCAATACCAGATAAATTTGAATTTCAAGAATAAGAGAAAGATGGTCTCTAAAGCCTTCGCATTTATCTAAAGCCTCTGATACAGCATGAAAGCCATACCTATTGTCTGAGAACAAAAATAACCCCTTTCTGTAAAGAACAGAACTAGAACTGTAGCCAATTGATTCAATTCCAAACTTGCCCTCAAGGGCTAAACATTTATGGATGTCTTAATGAGAGTCTTAATTGATCACTCCACGTTTCAGAATAACTTTGTATCAAATAATTTTACAACCAAAATATATTGAGACTACACAATTAATCATAATAGCAGCACAAAATAGGTTAAAGTGAGCCATCCAAAGCGTGCATCCTATACTCTGATTGTGACAAGGGAGGAAGAGCACTGATTTGCCTTGTTCTTCTCATTCTCTCTATATGGGCAGGAAAAATAATTGCCACTGAAGCTGCACTCCCTCTGTAAATGGTCTTACAGTTTGGTTTTCTGAAGTAAAGGGAGGTAATAAAGAAAGACTAGATATGTTAACAGCTCTGCACAAACCACCATTGCTATTCCTTCATTTTGTTTTCATATCAAGATCACAATGACTCATGATTTCTTCTTCACCCTAGTATCACCTGACATCTTGTCTCTCATAGAGTACTTTACATGAAGTATAGAGAGCTATGTTCTAAAAGGGGGTGTGCTGTCTTTGTTCAATATACTGAATTTTTCAAACAGGGAAGACTGAAGAGTTTTTTCCACCCACCTTGTTGCACACTGAGAAATAGAACATGAAAGAAGCTTGAACAACCCTCCTTACAGTGAGTCAGTGAGCACAAAGTTTCTTGGTGCTACTCCATACAAAGTATTTATCTTTCTGAAATGAAAAGTATCACTGCTGACTTTTGAATGACTGTCAAAAAATACTGTTCTGTATCTGTCAAGCATTTATCAAAAAACAGAACTGAAAGAGAAGACTGTATTTGTAGGTCAGAAGTTCAGCTCCTGCCTCTGTAGGAAATGACAAAGCCCCGGTCCAAATGAATATTTGTACATGTACATTGAGTTTAGACAGAATCTTAGCACTAAATTTGAATTTTCAGTGCTCAAATCTCTCATACATCTGGTATCTCTACTCTGTAATGCCAGTGCTAATGTCCCCAGGCACCTTAAGATCTGTGCCTTTTTGTGTCTAAAGTGGCACATCTCTTGGCACCTTTTCAACCCCTCAGTCCCATCAAGAACCGTGATGCTCTTCACAATACTTCCACAGAATTCAGGTTGAAGACAGCACTCTTGGGGAACAACTCATGGGTCAAGTACAATACACAGCAGCACCTTTCTTTTGCTGCAGCACTTCATGGACTGACAGAAAGGCCAGAAGGAAGACTGGCATTCAGCCTGGTTTGCAGCTTCAAGGTCACTCTCACTGCCAAGGAGATAACTTCATGGTGCATTTATTTGATTGTTCACGGGTGGGAAATACTTCCGTCCAAATGTTTCTTCAAATATACGGCATCGGACCATCACAAAATATATTGGACCACTGGAGTCCCAAAGAGCTTCAAATGACACAGGTTTGAGGTGAGTGACTGGCATTTTTTCTAGAGTAAACTATAGACCAGTTCTTGTGGAATTTTCATGGAAGATAAGCCTCAGTCAAGCTGCAAGGGTAGCTGAGCCAAACTCCCTCGTGTTTGAAAACAGAAGGACTGCCCCTCTTCTCCACGTATATGAAATTCGGGCTCTTGGGATTGGGTGGGGATTTTCTGAATGAAAGGGTCAGGCCTATAAGTGGTCTGAAAAGTGTGTGTAAACGTAAGGACAGGACTGATATCCACCCCTTCTCCCCAGGGTAGCTGCTGGTTGATTTAGCATCTCCCCCAGGAGGCTTTCAAGATTCCCTGTAGTATTTTGTCCCTGGGTTGCTTTGGCAGGGAGAGGGTGGTGAAGCAGGAATTTCCATTTCACTGCGGGAGCCCACGCCTCCTCTGATCACATCTGGCAGCACCTGATGGGGAGGCATCACTTCCACCATGTTGTTGATGTAGGTCAGAAAACTGTCCAGCATCACATCCCCAGTGAGATTAAGGCATCAAGAGGGAGGCCACTTGTGGCTTCTGAAAAGCAAAGTATCAAGCTTTGGTTTTTAGAAGCATAGGCACAGACATCTGGCATCTGTCCACTCACAAAAAAAAACCCCAAAAAACCAGGGTCCTGAGAGAGAGGGGCCTCAGGACAAAACATAAAAAACGATTGAACATGCAGTCAATCATTTCAAGATTTTATTTCATCTATGACTGTTTCTATGAAAAACTGTATGGAACTCATGGTGACATTGGTTTCAAAAGGATTCTCAACCTGATTATACTGACTAGAGAATTAATTAATCACTGACATTTGTCAAAAAAGTAATTGAAATTCTATTACTTCATTATTAGCATAATGAAGAGATTGTGTTTGCCCTCTCTGGCAATCAATCAAGCATCTGGGATGCACTTCAGTGTCAAGAAACTAAATGTAAAACTAGAAAGTATTTGATTTTGAAAAGGGGTTATTTTGCTTGTTTGATGGATGCCACACGCTATTTTTCAACATTTAAGTATTTATTTTTGTCTTTCAGATGATAACTAGTAAAAGTCAGAGATCACAGATGGCAAACTGAAATGGTTTACTTACATGAAGGGAGTAATTTGAACTAGAGGTATATAGGGTAAAACTAGTAATTTCCTCCATGACTTTCTATCAGTAGGTCTCGGGATGTTTTATTACAGAGATCACTATCCTCCTTGTTTATCACTGGTAAAAGTGACAAGAGAAGTGGAATGATGTGCCCTTAGATAAATAAAAAAAACCAAGACCTGAACTCAGCACTCCTGAGTTCACTGCTCTGTAATCCGAGTAAATTGAGCTAATGCCATTTTCAAAATAAAGGGATGAATTTGTCCCTCACTCATTACTGAAGCAAAAAAGTATTACTTTATCCCAGCATGCAGTAACATAAGCATAGAAACCAGTATCTCATAAACATATTGCTTGGCTGCCAGCTAAGCTAAATACCTTCAGTCAGAAGCAAGGCAGAATCATCAGGTTAATTTGTTCTCTTGTTGTCTGAGTGCAGACACAGTTACCATCTGCTGCTAACCCTCTACTTGAATCACAATGCCACATGTACTTAAGGCACAGCCAGGCAGCAAATCCTGCAACTCGAGGTCAGGAGTTCCTTCATCTGCTGGATAGCAAAGACCCAAATGAGCCTGTTTAATAGCATTCCCTGAACATTCAATTGAAACTCTTTTCCAAATATCAAGATTTCAGCAGGACCTTATTATTTTTCACATAGCAGTAAGATACAATTTATTTTTCTGGTCCCTCAGACACATGGAAAATCAGTGAAAACTTGAACAGAAAATAGCACCTGGAGCTCCCTTAAAAAGAGTCTCTTGCTAAGTGCAACCACTTGTACTAGTTACAGGGCTGGTGGCTCTTTTCTCAATCTATGTTGACTGTGATGGCAGCAAAGATTTACAGTTCATATATCTTTTTGCTTCAGCTGTTGTATTGGGGTGTAATTCAGGTGGTGGACAGGATGATAAAACTCAACTTACCAATAACGGAGAATAAAACAGATTAAATTTTAGACGTGGTTCAATTTTGGCTTAAATTCAGAAAATTTATGACTCTGCATGACTAAAAATGACAAACTCTCAGATTTCTTTTAGGGCGTAAGAGTAACCATCTTCTAGTACTGACATGGTCCACAGGGCTCAAACTTAAATTTTGAGATATTTATCTGTATCTATGTAGCTAGCTAGCTAGCTAGCTAGATAGGTGTGTGTGTATGTGTGTGTGTGGATCTGTGTGTGTGTGTGTGTGTGTATACACTCTACGTAAGACAGAAAGAAAAAGCATGGTTACATCATTAAGAAAATTTTGGTTTTTTCTTCCTAAGATATATTTAAACATATAGATAAATATATGGAGATAGAGAGTCTTCTACTAAGACTTTTGCAAAGATTTCTGGGGCTTTTTGAATGTAGCAAAATACCCATGGCCTTCTGGATAACTTTGAACAAATTTCTTTTTTTTTTTTTGGTTCTGTTACTCCATTTTAAAATGGGGTAAATAATACTGTCTCTGTTTGCAAAGCATGTGTGTGTACATCCACTGAGGTGGAAGATCCTTCTACCACTGGGACAACCACTTTGCTGAGCCATAGCCTTACCAGCTCTGGCTAACACAGCAGTTGCCTACCAGTGCTAACAGTACTGAACAAAAGTTTGCAGGAAGAGATTATGCCAATGGCATGGCTGAGCAGGAAACAGTGGAACAAATCCTGTACGATGACCACGTAAGCGTTCAGGCAGAAACAGAAGCCAGACAGCAATCCTGGGGATTTTCAAGGTCCATTTGAGCAGTTCCTGGTAGTAGAGATCTTGAGGCAGCTCAGATGGATGTCGGAGCTGGTTCTCCCTGAGGAGAGGTCGCAGCTGCTACAGCACCCATGGCTGAGGACAGCCCTGGAGCAGGGCCTTGGCCAGCTGGACCAGCAGTGTGGGCAGCAGGTACAGCAGCCAATGTGGCTTGTCCCAGAGCAAGACTTGCAGTTCAGGGCAGACTGGCAAATTATGGCTGTCAGTGGGATGTTCGCTGCTGCAGAGCGATGTGCTGGATACTGACCAGCCCTCATTTACTTGTGTAGACTCTCTGCTGGCTTTCACTTGTGCTCATTGTGCCTCTTGGCATGATATCTGATGCAGGTTGTCCCTTCTCCTTATGATCTTTTTGTCTTTGTCTTTCTCCTATTAGCTCAGGCATGGCTTAACTCTTGACTGAGTTTTGCAGGTTCTTTTAGTATGGTTTTCACTTCTGCAATTTGATGACAAACATAGGTCCCTGTAGTCTGGTGGTGAAGAGGATTTTTACTATATTTTACCATTGCACAGTTCCATCAGCAGACAGAGATTTGCACCACAGAAACTGATGTGAGGAAAAGATGAGATGAAGACCCAGTACAAGTTAATTATAGTGTTAGACTAAATATTATTAAAGCATTTCACATTTGCTTAAGCCTCTCCTTTGAATTTTAACTTTGCACTTCAATTTCAAGAAATGAAAAAATTATTTTTGTAATATGTTCAGAAGCAAATAAGTAAATAAGATTTGAAGTAATGAAGGCAGGAAAAAATAGCCTCATTGTATTTCAAACTTCTCAGGGAAAATTTCATTTCCTTTTCAAAACTCCAAGTTTTATAGATTTTAATTTTTACAAAATAAAATTACACTCCTTAAAAAAAAAATTCAAAATGTATTCCGAAACAGAGTGATCATAATAGTGATGAAAGTGAAGGGGGAATGTTGCACATAATAAAGCCCACTTATTAGAAGCTGAGCAAATTTTCTTGTGGATAGTAGTAGTTACCCTGTGGTTTTTGTTATCACTGCAATCCAGCATCCTTATTTAACCCCATCTACCCACACTGCCAAATGGTCTGTGGTGGTAATAGCTGTGATATAGATAAACTTGAACTGCAAAGAACAATGCTGTTTTGGAGGAGATTTTATCTGTGTCTGCAGAGACTCAAAGGCTCTCCTTGTGAGCCTCTTCCCTTATTCCTGAAAATGGTCATCAAAAGTTATATTTCATACACTTTTTTAAAAAAAGTATGTCAGGTCATCAGTCAAAGTTGTTTTCGGAAGGAAACCCTTCCACACTTGTCATTGGAAAATTTGGCTTTCGTACCCAAACTCACGGAGTTGCAGAAGCAGAATGAGGGACTTGAGCTTCACTAAGTTGTCCTTCCCACTTTTCTCTTCTTATTTTGATATTCTGCTTAACCCAGTATTTATTCTTCTTTATTAAGAAATAAGAAAATGTTGTTGTCTTATGTTCCATATCATCAGTCTTGAAAGAATTACAGGTTACCCAGCTACTGGCACTGGAACACCTCCAGTGAGATATTTCTGAAAATTGGTTAGGGTTACCCTGAAACTTGGAGTTATTTTCCTTCTCTACTCCTAGCAAGATGTTCACACATTCAGCTTTAAAAGAGGATATCACCAAAAAAAAAAATCTTTATTTCTGTGCTTGTTTTTCCCTGTTTGATAATTTTCCCTAAGATGTTTCTGCATTATTTTTCCACATCCCATTAAACTGTTTCTAAAGCGTTATTTTGCTTTTTGAGCAGTCACAAAGTTGCAAATTTTCAGAACTGCTAATCAGAAAGTTATGCTCTTTTTCTTCCTTCAGTTTTTCTTTTTCTTTATGGCTAATGGGCTTATTCACACCTTTATAGAGTTTAAAAAATTAACCTAGACCCCATTCCATGCTCTAAAATGTGAGACAAGCATAGTTAATTGTGTACCAATGCAGCCATTTTATTTTCTCTTAAAATCTGAGCTTCTCTCTGGAAAAAATTAAGCACCAACCCTATGAAAGAAAGATTTACCAAAAATGAACATTTACTTAATACATATTATTTTTTTCTGTATACTCTAAAGGATCATTTTAAAGTCATTGTATACCTCCAATTTAGTCTTTACTAAATGAGACATTGGTTTTCAAATCTAATTCTTTGATGTATCAGTGACATTTAGGCTTTGTTCATATAAATGATATTCTAAGCCTGTAATTCAGAAAATTATCTGCTATTCTAGAGATAAATAGGGGTCACTTCATCCAACTGTAAATTTTTATCTATATTTTTTGCTATGTATATATTTTCTCCCATTGCTAGACACAGATAAGATCCTTTGACTTTTTTTTACTGAGAAGAAAAAGATAATTTTTAGGCCAGGAGTACATTTGGCATTTTCCTTAATTTTCTTATATCAGGAAGTTAAGTGCTCAGCTCTTTCCAGGGTACATATTTTCCCCCCAAGAAATGCTTTAAAATCACAGAATTATAGAATCAAAAAACCTCTAAGGTCATTGAGTCCCACTGTTGACCCAGAACTGCTGAGTCCACCGCTAAAACCACGTCCATAAGTGTCACACCTACCTACCTTTTAAATACCTTCAGGGTTGGGGACTCCACCACTTCTCTGGGCAGCCTGTTCCAGCGCTTGACAGCCCTTTTCATGAAGAAGCTTTTCCTAATAGCCAATCTAAGCCTCCTCTAGTATGTCTTGAGGCCATTTTCTCTTGTCCTATTGCTTGTTAGTAGCAAGAAGAGAACAATTCCAGCCTGGTTTTACCCTCCTTTCAGGCAGTTGTAGAGAACAATAAGGTGTCCCTGAGCCTCCTTTTCTCCAGACTAAACAACCCCAATTCCCTCAGCTGCTCCTCATCAGACTTGTGCTCCAGACCCTTCACCAGTTCTGTTGCCCTTCTCTGGATGTGCTGCAGCCCCTCAATGTCTTTCTGGAATGAGAGGCCCAGAAGTAAACACAGGATCCAAGGTGCAGAGTGAAAACAGAGTGCTGAGTACAGGGGTATGATCACTGCCCTGGTCCTGCTGGCCTCACTATTTCTGATAAAAGACAGGATGCCATTGGCCTTTTTGACCACACTGATGGCTTTTTTTTCCACCAGGCAGTTTTTCAGATCCTCTGCCCCAAGCCTGGAGCACTGCCCGTTGTTCTTATGACCCAAAAGGACCTAGCACTTTGTCTCGTTGAACCTCATAAAATTTGCTTCAGCCCATTAATCCAGCATGTCCAGATCCTTTTGAAGAGCCTTCCCACCCTCCAGTGGATAAACATTCCCACCCAGCTTGGTGTCATCTGCAAACTGACTGAGGGTGCACTTAATCTCCTCATTCATAAAGATGTTCTAAAGATCTACAAAGAACCCCTCACTGATAAAGCTGCTAAACAGTATTGGCCAAAACACCGAGCCCTGGGAAACACTAGCAATGACTGGACACCAGCTGGATATAACTCCATTCACCACCACTCCCTGGGCCCAGACACCCAGCCAATTTTTTACTGAGCAAACAGTACACCTGTCCAAGCCATAAGCAGCCAGTAGAATGCTGTGAGAGACAGTGACAAAGGCTTTTCTAAAGTCTAGGTGTCAAAAAATGCTGAAGAAATTCATGTCTGTGGGAGCCAGAGAACAGAAGTGATGTTTATGACCCACATACAGAAGTTGTTGGGAAGTCTTTATTATGTATAGTTCATCTTTTGAGATATTTTGGGAAAGATCACGACAAAACCTGATTTTCATCTACCACAGGACAAAAAGATCTCATGACTGTTAGAAGAAAAAAATATGTTAGAGGTTTTTTTTTTTATCAACCAAAACAGAAAGGCAAGAGATACAACACAGCAACACTCTTCAGTGATGTGCCTTGGCAAGGCTGCTTTGACATATTGCAACTGTCTGTAAAGTCTCCAACAGCTCAGCACAGACACACCTGGGACTTCTGACTTTTCATCAGACAGTTGTGTCCAAGGGCTGGGCTTTGGGAAATCATACTGATTTATCTGATTGTTTTATCAGTTTGTGAAGAGACTTGGACGTCCCAAATCTCCATTATCCTTTCTGCTGTACCCAATGAGATAAAGCTTCTTTCAACAAGAATCATTTTACTTTCCCTTTCTTTTTGAAGAATCCAGTGCATTTTTGAATGCTATAGAAACTATAGCACACCAGCCACTTAGAGATATTATCTTCTCCTTAGTTGCTTGTCAATCTTGTAGAGCAATCATGTCTCTGAAGATCAGTGTCTGAAATTGAAATACTTCTCAGTAACTTCGGTCTTGACAGGTTCTGATTTTGTTAGACTCTTTTGCTTCGAGTTTCTAAATTATCACCTCTCCAGGCTCTATGCAGTTATTTTATTTGCTTGATTTATTATAAGGAGGGAATTCACACTTAATTCAGGTTGAGAACAAATTTTTCTATAAATGTAATTTCATATTTTCATTTAATCATCCGCTTCTTCTCTTCTGTTTCTCAGCTGTGGTTTAAAAAAAAGCTTGCAAGCTCCCCAGTAGTCATTCAATGAAATCTTAATCCTTTTTTCTGTCAGAAGTCTGCTGCTGAGCACTGCTTAAGCACTGCCTTTTGCTGCGCAGATGAAAGGCAAGAATTGGAACTTAAAAATAGAACTCAAAGACAATACAAACACCAATGATCTTTATAAAAGGTAAAGGGAATAAAAAACCAAAAAAACACACCTAGTAAAACAATGAAGATATGCTATGGATTTAAACTTGACCTATCCCTTAAAGACAGAAGTCCGTGCAAATTACAACAAAGGCTTTATTTCTCAGTCACCTCATGAAGGAATATCCATCTAAAAGATGGAGTTTATTAACTCTCCAGTCATAGCCAAGTGACACCTTCAGTTTGTCAAAGAAGGTGTAGAGCTGGACAGCACAGAGTTTCTATCTTGTAGGTATTACTCTCCATAGCCCTGTGTGGGTAACTAAACTGGAATTAAAATATAAACAAACAAATAAAAGGTTATTTTATTTGCTGGTAAAGATTTGTAGAACACAACGGTCCTTTTTTCTTTATAGTGTTTGGATCCTTATATATTTATAATTTATAGTTATATATTCATTAAGAGCCTTTTGATCTTTAAAGTTTTTAGAGAGGAAAAGTTGGGGGTATTCCTCAGTTGCTGGTTTGACTAAAAAGAAAGTTGGCATTTGTTGAACACCAACAAGACCTTCATCAGGCATTTAAGTTTTCAAGTCCAAAGTGTGTCCTTGTCAATTAAAATATATTTCATGGACTCAATCTTTTTTTTCTGTTGTCTTCAATAGATCCATTAATCCATTTACCCACTCTAATTACAGAACTCTCATTTCTATTCCTATTGATTTGAGCAGTAATTTTCGCATCAGATTTAATGCTGCAGTACAAGACTACAGATTCTCATCAGAATTAAGTCCCCTTATGCAACAGCTTTTATAAATTTATGTGGGTCAAGTATGGCAGGCACAACACATGCAAGTTACTAGAGTCACAGATTCTCTTTCAAATGAAGCTGATTTTTTGTGTTCTTCTGCTCAAAATTGTTCTACACATCTGATTCACACAGTTTTGCTGTGACTACTTCGTGCCAACTTTCCAGGTCCTGAGCTACTTTAGAAATAAAAAAATAAACAAACAAATATAATAAATACAAAGAGAGTTTTTTCAAAATCTCCAATATGCGAATTGTGGCACTTAAAACATACCTAAGCATCAAATAATTGGGTGGATACCAGTCAACATTTGTTTTAAATATGTTTAGTGTGAAATATATATTCCTTCAAGCATTCTCTATACCTTATTCTATATATGTTTTCTACTCTATACCTTAGTATTTGAGCTTGGTATACAACATTGCTTAATTAAGTCTGTCACTTGTATTATACCACCATGCTGATGGCGCCATTGATTTTCAAAGAAAATCAAAATCAAAATTGAAATTATATATATTAATTATATAGATTTATGTATGTAAATGGTCTTGATTTTTTTGATGCTCGTTTATGATAATCATGTACATCTCTTGTATTTTTAAAATCTTCCTTTTAGTCTGAGAAATGTCTATTCATGTGTCCATTCATGTCTACTTTTGTAGATATTATTACTATGTTCTTTATGAACATTATTCTTTAACTCAACAGAAGGCAGAGAAGCAGCAGATGTGAAAGGCCCACATCATCCAGAAGACACGTGCATACCTAGAGGTACCTAAAAGACACAGTGGATTGAGCAATTTGCTTCAGGAATTCAGTGTTCAGTAGCTAAGGGGCTGCAACCCTGATTTTTCTAAAACCTAAAGGCAATTCATTAAAAAAACCCAAACACTAAAAACTTTCAAAACAATCCTTGAAAGAGAATAAAAGTTTCTAGGCTGTTTGAAATTATGCATATCAGAACAGCAACAAAAAAAATGGAAAAAAAATGGAACAAGGAGCCCACACAGAAAATATTTTGAGAAAGAAAATGGTATCTTATGCCAATATCAAAAATTAGTCATTGATAATTGGCATCAATCTATCATTGTCTGCAATTTGGATAAAAATTCCCAGGGAGCAAATTTCTCTGTAGTGAAACAGAGGAGCATATTGTCTTCTGTCTCCTTGAGCAGCACATACTGGAAACCTTCAGAAAAAGATTGAAGACTGGGTGGATCAGGCTGATCCAATATCATAGTTTTTGAGCCAGTATCAGAATTGCAGCTTGATCTCTGACAGTGCAGTTTACAGAATAAATTGACTTTGGCAACTTAAGTAGGTCCTGTCCTTCCCCTCCTTCTCCCAGTCTTTGATGTCTTGTCCTTACTCCCATTCAACACCCTGTATTGAACAATCGATTTTGCAGGCCATTCAGAAAACACCCAATTTATATCTGATTTTTTAGAGGACTGCACAACATTAATTTCTGAATCCAATGTAGCTTTTCAAATTTATAGAATAGTTTATGTTTGAAAGTACCCATGGATGTCATCTTGTCCAATTCCCTACTCCTATAAGTTATTCTGGCAGAATTCATGCTGCTACACATTCTCTGGGGAGATGTTAGACTTAGTACTACTGAGGGCTTCCATCTCTTTGAAAAATTTTCCCTGTCAAGTTCATGTGGTTCATCACCTTTTCTTGAAGAGGTGATGCAGAAGAACATTAGTCTGAAAAATTTCTAACATGTTCAGAGAATTTCTTGTGTTTCCAAAGTCAGAGCTCTGTGAGCAAATTTCCTTCAAAGGTTTTTGCCACTTTTACTGAGTTCACTAAGTAGAGGATGAGATTGATTTCATCCCCACATGCCTTGAGCACTAGCATGATAGCAAGGCCAAGTCAGATTTCTATTGACATATCTCCTTCTTCTTCTGAAAAAATCAGCAGGTGCTTGTCCCATGCTTAAATACCTGACATACTTTCTGCAAGTTTGTCAGCGTAAATGAGGTTGCTTTGATGGGAATCTCATTAGCACCTGCTGCCCTTTGAAGCGCTAGCACTTAGAAATTGTGGCCATCAAAACAATATAGAACCATTCTTTCCCCACTGTTCTGCATCCCATATGCATCAGACTAAAGTAAATGAAATATGACATCAAATGCTATCACTGGTTTCATCCCCTTAAGCTCATCCAGACAGATTGATTTGCTTCATCTTGCTGTGCCCCTTCTTGATTTATGAGGAGCATAACAGTGCAAGACTTTGACCAAAGATGTTCTTGCTGGATAAATTAGTATCTCAAGGCCATATTCTCATACTGTTCATGTAAATAGAAATCCAAAATTATCTTATGAATATAAGTGAGATTGAAATACACTGCTTCTTTTTTGCCTCACTTTCTTCAGTGTATTTAATTCTAAAACCTCTTTATAATATGCAATAAAAGAATCTCTCTGTTGTGTTCTTTTCCAGGCTCCATACCATTGCTTCGATTTTCATGACTGTAGATGTTTTTTTCCTTTTGATCAGATTATCCAACTACTTGTCTGTTTCACCAGGAAAGGTGGCCCAGGGCCAGCTGCCTGCAGCTGGGCTTTTCTCATCGATCTACATGGAAAACCTGCACTCCCAAGCACAGCAGCACACTGAGGGATGCTTGCACAAATGTAAATGAGAACTGAATGCATGATGCACTGGATAATAGCTTAAACAACACTATATTCTTTGCTGTTAGCTTGTGAAGTGTGTCTGTCTAGAGGAACATCAGTAGCAAACGCCTGTTGGACTGATGGATGAAGAACTGTAGTGTTTTAGTGCCGTCTTGTGCTGATGCCTAGAAGTGCAGGTAAGTGAAACAATGAATTTCGTTCTGCTCATACATAATAAAGGAACAAAGTGGTGCTGCATGTTTCAGGTCTTTGCTGATAGCACCCAATAACCTAAAATTTCTCAGATAAATAGATTTTTTTCTTCAGTGACAGAAAAGCATTTTAACTCAGGCAGCAGCTGCTGTAATAGCTGGTTCAAAGAACCCAAACAAACCAATTTTATACTAAAAATGCCTGTGCTGAAAAAAGGTGTTGCCTGGAAAGGTGTGATGCTACAGGAATTGCTCTTAGTCTTTCAGACCCCACAAGTGTCTTGCTCAGAGTTGTACCCAGACAATGTCAGTCACATGGAAAAGCCTCCCTTTGTTGTGAGCTGGATGTTCAGGTCAGTGATGTTCATGAATAGAATTTAGGCAAACTTCAAACCCACATAATCATGTGAGGAGAAAGAGTTGGAAGTGAGTTAGAAGGACTAAGGAAAGGGGAGCTGAACTGAATGCACAATGCCACCTCCTGAAAAAGCAAAGGGCAGCACCATCTCCCTCAGTAGGCTCAGGACACAGCACTTCATCCTCTCCTTTGGGCATAACCATGACAACTCCCAACCTAGCTCTCTGCTTCCAGAGAAAGAACACAACATCCAAATCCCTCTAGCTTTACCTTCTTTTTGCCTGTCCAGGTAACTGGGAAGTGCAGAGAAGTTAAGAGTTTTGCAGACTCATGTTTTCTTTACAGTATGAGAGCAAATCACTCCTCCCCTCAAATCCCTACCTTCTGGGCTCAGTCTCCAGTCAGGTTTCACTCAAGGGTACAGTCAAAAGGTTTAAGAAACAGACGGCAAGTACGATTAAGAAATCCTTTCTCTTTGTAACTTATTTTTAAATTTTCAGGCTATGCATCAACAATGTCAACAGTGTCACTGAGAATTGTTTATAGTCTGCAAAAGTACATTTCTGCCTTTCTTATTATGGAATTTTCCATTTTCTCCTGAAATATGTTGCAGGGAGAAACAGTGGTGTTATGATAACATATCTTCCTGACTATAAGTCTGCTACATGCTGCATAAAATATAATGAACTGAATTATAGAAAAGAAAATACATACAGAATCTGGAAACATAGATCAAATGCATGGTCTGTTAATCTTGAACTTGCTCAAAGAAAATCCCAGAGGAAATTCCAGCTCTTGAGTAATTTTGAATGCAGTGGCATTTCAAAAAGTAGCTTGGTAAAATGTTGGAGATTGCTGAGGCTCAATTACTTCACAGGCCTATATTCTCAAGATGTCCCTGACAGCTGTCAGCCCTGAACACTCAGCCTGAGAGCTAAGGTACAGGCTTGATTATTTCCACTTTGCACATTGTCACCAGCAATAAAAACTGTCCCACGTGAATTATGTCCCCAGAGATACCTATGTCAGTTCTGTGGCTTTGCACAGGGGCAGTTGATGGAGGCATTGGAGATCTTCTCCTGAGCCATGAGACTTAATGGGTCCTACACATCAACTTCCCTCCATATAGCCTCCCAGGATCACAGGAAACAAACAAACAAAAAAAACCAACAGGAACACAGGGCAGGGGTTTTGGCTTGGGAAGGTTTTATTAATTATTTCAGTTAGCCAAGAAAACATTTATCTTTTCATTAAAAAAACAGTAAAAGGAATTAACTGCATTTCTGTGCAGTTCATTCTAAAAATGAATCTATTTTTACAGAGCCATCAAAAATTACTCTAAATATCCTGAAATTTTCCTACACAGGAAATAGTAATTTGTTCACAGAAGGTAGACATAAAAGACTTCATGCACATTTCCAAATCTAATTACTATTAAGTTCTTTACAAGTTTAGGATGTATTTCAGAAGATGTTTATAAAAACCCTCATTTTAAAAGGCTGCACTTGTTTCATTGAGAGTATTCTGTCACTAGTTTTCCATCAGGCCTCCAGCAAGCTAATCAATTAAAGCCTCTTTGGAACAACAACAACAAAAAGTACCAATCCATTTGGGTCACTGTGTGAAATAAAAATGTCATTACTGTGGGAGTGCCTTTGTTCAAATGCAGAAATATGCTTCAGCCTGGAGCCAGTTTTCCACAGGTCAAGACATCAGCTGATGTCAGTTTTAAGCAAGTCATTTTATTTTGCAGTAAAATGGAAGGAGGAGATGCCAGTCCTCTCAACAGAATTATTCTCTTCTTGCTCCAAATAAAGGACCAGCTACTGGCAATGCATTTCACTACTAATACTCTTAGCATTTTCTTCAGCTCTGTTTTCTACCACTATAAGAAATGGTTTCAAAAACAGGCCTCTATCAATCACATTTTGACAAGTTTCAATGGAAGAAGTTCCTTCGTAGTTTTGATTCTCAACACATGTTTACACTATTTTGAGGTTAACAAAGATAAATTATGAACTTATAATTTCAGATGCATCTTTACACAAGGTTATAAAAAAATTCAGAAGAGAAATAACATGTGGTCTACTATTGACCAAGATCATTCTTAGAACAGTCTGCAGTAGTTTGTGCATCTTATTTATATAAATATATATATTTATAGAAAGTACTAGCTATTAACCAGGTATGAGCGTTCTGTTAAATCTCACATTCCAACCCAGTAGAGGGCATTGTAAGTATATGCTCAAAAGCTATTCTATTATGCAAAGCCAGAGATTTCCTACATCATCATTTGAGCTGCTAATTACTTAGAAAGAACAAGTAACATTCTCCCTTCTATGAAAGAAAGAGGCAGGCTATAGCAAAGAAGGTATGCACCATTCTCCCTGTGTGTTGTAATTAGAGCAATAAGCATTGGGTGCAAATTAAATCATTCTTAAGCATAAGAAAGTATCTTCTAAGTGTAAGGACAGTTCAGCATCAGAGTAGACTTCCTGAATGTGGGATGTTTATCACTGGAGGTCTTTAAGAACTGATTAGGCAGATGTCTGTAAGGAATGGGTTAGGGATCCCCCTTGAGAACAGCATGGAATAAGCAAGCTCTTGAGATCCCTTACAGCCATGCTTCCTATGACTGGTTCCAGTACTGAGTGGCTTCTCAGCCATACCATAAACATTTCTTAAACAGGCTCTCAAAATTAGGGTACAAAAGCCCAAAATAACCTCTACTCTTGGTTTTGGAAGAGGAATGCTGTTACTTAAGAGCAGAATGAATATTGTATTAGAGAGACATCCCTATACAGGTGAAGAATAGTACCCGTTTCAGAAATGGCCTTTGAACTTTGTGCACACTTGGGTCAATAGGGTCACATTAAGTTTATGGTTACACGTAACAATCAAGAAATGATTGCTAAGGAAAATAGAAAAGTACACAGCTAGGAAACGTATTAAAATTGCTTTCATCAAAGGTTTTCTTGTTTAATCCTTTTTCTGTAAAGTTCAAATTTTACCTGACCGTTTGGTAAAAATTTTCAAAAGGAGACAAGAAAAAGAATGTCTTATTATTATTATTTCTTTCAACCTGTACTTGTCTGTGGGATTGCCCTGACCGAGGTGAAGGACCTTGCAAATCTGAAAAAAAGAAAGTCATTCAGTGCAGAATAATCTTAAAGAATCTTCTGGAAGCATCACAATCAAACATCCAACGCCAAAACTTAGCATAGTGGAATGGTAATCAAAAGAGATATAAAACTGTATATGTTATACTTTAATCATTGAGTGAGTCTACACTCCTAAAGCAGAATTGGAAAGAATAGAGGACAAATATATTTGCATTTACACCTGGGTAAAGTCCGTTCTTTGATTTTTGTTCTTTTCTGCTTATTGATATTCAGAGAGCCACAAATGCAGGCACAGTGGCAAAACAGGAGGAGACCTGAAGTTCAGAGTAAGAGAAATTGAACAAGTGGATAGGAGAAAGCAAAGGGAAAATGAAGAAAACAGTAGGAGATGGAAAGCACAGGAAAGTATCTGGGCTCACTTTAATTTACACTATTCTAGAAGGTGTTCAAGCCCCTGAGGGAAACAGTAAAAGGGATTCATTATAACAGGTATAGCTTATTAATCTAGTCTTGGAAGAAAAATTGATTTTTCTTAAAGAGGAAGGAAAAAGTGATTTACAGAAACATATCTCCATGGAATACAATTCACGCAAGGAAATTAATGCTGTAGGCTATTCCATTGGAAAACTCTGTGTGGAAAAAAAAATGTTCTGTTAGAAAGATCAGCTTTGAAGCTTAGTCTGGTATAGGCAACACTGGGATAGTTACCTGTGGTTTTATTCATACTGTGAAGTATATAATAATTATCAGCTATGTTTTTGAAGAAAATTATACATCATGTCATGCAATTATGTACAAAATATTTGTGTTTCACCTATCTGGAGCATTCCTCCAAGGGAAGAGAATACCAGGCTTAGAGGAAACTGGGACAGGAGTAGTAGTAGTAAGGTCTTTGCAAATTTTTTCTTTGTTTATCATTGAATCATAGAATGTTTAGCATTGGAAGGGACCTTGAAGTTACAACCTGCTTCACATGGGCAGCAACACCCTCCACTAGACTATGCCCAAAGCCCCATGGAGCCTCACCAGGAACACTTCCAGGGATGGGGCATTCACAGCTTCTCTGGATCTGCATTGCAGAAAGTGGTGCTCCTTATATATGAATAGCTTAATTATTTGGGCATGACCCTTCACTGTTCAGGCCATTCAGTGCAGTTATGTCCCTGATTTTTAGACATATATATGTCTAATACCTGAGCCTGAATTCAGAACTAATTCACACCACACCAATCCAGGGAAGGAGATAGGCAGACATGCTCATCCAGTCCTAAAACTGGTGGCTAAAATACAAGAAATGTCCTTCAGGAGATGCCCTAATTTCTCCAAAGACTATAGGGAGAGCTATAAGTGTTTTAGATTAGATAATGAACTTTTAGGCAGTTATAGAATCACAGAAACAAAGAATGGGCAAGGTTGGAAGGGACCACAGTGGGTCATCTGGTTCAACCTCTGTACTTAAGCAGGGTCATCCTAGAACACATGGCACAGGATTGTGTCCAGATGGCTCCTGAGTATCTCCAGCAGGGAAGACTCCACACACTCTCTGGACAATCTGTTCCAGTGCTCAGTCACACAGTTCTGAGCTCCAGAACACAGTAAAGTTCTTCCTCATGTTGCCTATTGTCCCATTGCTTGCCACCACCAAGACCACCAAGAAGAGCCTGGAAACATCCTCTTGACACCATTCTTTCAGACATTTAGACTTCTTCTCTCAGTTGTTTCTCCAGGCTGAACAGGTCCAGTTCCCTCAGCCTTTCCTTGGAACACAGGTACTCCAGTCCCTTTCATCATCTTCATTGCCCTCTGCTGGACCTGCCACTAGGGCTCCATGTCTCTCTTTTGCTGAGGAGCCCAACACTGGACACAGCTCTCCAGATGAGGCCTCACCAGGGCTGAGCAGAGGGGCAGAATCACCTCCCTCAACCTGCTGGCAATGCTCTTCCTAAAGCACCCAGGATGCCATTGGCCTTCTTGGCCACAAGGACCCACTGCTGGCTCATGGACAGCTTGTTTTTCACCAGGACCCCCACGTCCTTCTCTGCAGAGCTGCTTCCCAGCAGGTCAGCCTCCAGTCTGTCCTGGTGCCCAGGGTTATTCTTCCCAAGGGGCAGGACTCTGCATTTGCCTTTGCTGAACTTCAGACAGTTCTTCTCTGCCCCCTCTCCAGCCTGCCAAGGTCCTTCTGAAGGGCTGCAGAGCCCTCTGGGCTATCAGCCACTCCTCCCAGCTTTGTGTCATCAGCAAACTTTCCAAGGATGCATCTGTCCCTTTTTCCAAGTAATTGATATTCATTGAATTCAAGTTAAGCAATACTGTGCCCAGTAAGGAACAGTGTGGGACACCACTATTGACAGACCTCCAACTAGACCCTGTGCCACTAATTGTGGCCCTCTGGGATCAGCTGAGCTTTCAGTTAGTTCTTAATCCACCCCACTGACCACTCATCCAGTCCACACTTCATGAGTCAGGATATTGTGAGAGACAGTTTCGACAGCATTGCTGGAGTCAAGGTATCCACAAGGTAGTTGTTTTATTCTAGAAGGTAATCATGTTCAGTAAGCATGATTTACATTTAGTGAATACATACTGACTGCTCCTGATCACCTTCTTGTTCTTTAAGTGGTTAGAAACAGGTTCCAGAATGAGGCACTCCATCACCTTTCCAGGGATTGAGATAAGGCTGATTGACAGTAATTTTCTGGGTCCTCCTTCTTGCCCTCATTGAAGACCAGCGTGACATTTGCATTCTTCCATTCCTCAGACACCTCTCCTGACTGACTGCAATGACCTTTCAAAGATGATCGTGTGGCCTCAGTATAGTGTCTACCAACTCTCTCAACACTTGTGGATGCATCTTATCAGGGCCCACAGACTTGTGGATATCAGGTTCGGCTAGGTGCTCTCTAACCCAATCCTCCAGACCAAGGCAATCTTCCTTCTGACATTCCTTTACCCTGGTTGTCTGGGTCAGAGTTTCCTGAGAGCTGGTAGTCAATGAAGAACAATGGAAAGAAAGGCATTCAATAACTCTGCCTTCCCGGCATCCTCTGTCACCAGGGTCTCCCTCCTTTCAGTAATGGGTCTATGTAATCTTTTGTTTTCCTCTTGTAATTGATGTATTTGAAAAAGCCCTTCTTCTTGTCCTTGACATCCCTGGCCCAATTTAAATCCCGAGGGGCCTTGGCCTCTGCTGCCTCACTCCTACTTAGTCTGACAGCCTCTCTGCATTCCTTCCAAGTTTGATGACCCTGCTTCCATCTCCTGTGTGTTCTTTGTTTATGTCTGGGTAATGGCAGGAGTTCTTTATTCATCTTGTCCCCTTTGCCCGAGTTCTTGCTCATCAGGATGCAACATTCCTGAGCCTAAAGGAAGTGACTCTTGGATATCAACATATTCTCTTGGACCCTTCTTCCTTGCAGTGCCTGTTCCCATAGGATTCTTCCAAGAAAAATTAAATAATTAAATAAAATTAAATTTTATCTCTAATTAAATGAAGATTAATTACTCCTCTAAGGTCATATCCTCCTTAGTCACTGAATTCAATTTCATATATTTATTATAATATATAATGCTATGTATTTATACTTAATATATATAACATACATACAGCTATACTATATATATATATATATACACTGTATAGCAGCTCCATATAGAGAGAGCTCTAACTCCAGCCCAGTGACATTTCATCTACTGTATAAAAATCAGGGAGTTTCAGGTGTTGAGGCTGAAGAAGCTATTTTATGTGGCTGTGCATGGGTGCTCCAACACCCACTTGAGTTCTATGCAGAAAGCAAGGTAACCTTGACTTTACTGCGTTCTTTGGAAGGATACTTAGTTGAAGATGGTTGTTTCTTGATTTTCACCATGACTCTAACAGTGTGGTAATCCCAATTAACACAGGGAAAGGAATATTGGTACATCTACAATTCATGTCATGACAATGACAAATAAAGGGATGACTTGTCCGTGGTGATAAGTCCTAATGTGTGTGGCCACTGAGGCATTGAATAGACATGGTACCTTCAGAAGCTGATCATGCTTCTGCCTGATTCTGAGCTCCTAAAAGTGATCGTGCAACATTTTGTTGCATCTGTGAGCACACCTATCTAATGAAAATTATAACAATAATCATCCCTACTGCCTTTTCAAAAGAGCCAAGCACAACTTGTCAAAGCACATAAAAAGTTCACTGAAGATGTAGTCATGCTTCTGAAAATGCTTCTGAAAAGTTCCTGATATTCTACAGACATTAAATGACCCCTACTCCACTTTCTTTTGAACACAGTGTCCAGTAGGAATACTTAATCACAAAAGGAAGAGGGGTGTAGAAAAAAGAGAGAGGGAAAAATTTGAAATTAAGCTCTGTCACAATTTGAATGTAGATCATTCAAATCCAATTCATCAATCCCTGGATTAAAACTGATCATTTATTTTAAAAAATTAAAAATTAAAAATCAAAAACCTTATCAAGGAGAATAACCATTTTAACCATACCTCTCTTTCTCTCAGGTGAATAAGGAATATCACATTGACTGAAATCTNGACAGAGAGAACATGTTATAGATAAGCAAGAATAAACAACCTTGAAAACCAGCACAGACGAATTACGACTTCTTCTTTGGAAGCGGGGCTGAAAGACAGAGACTTTCTACAATCTCGGAATCATTTAAATATCACAGATTCCGACATCTTTCACTCTGTTTCAGGGATAACACCCACAGGAATATTTTATTCATTTTTAGTTAATTAACTAAAGTCCTCTGAGGACCAGAAACCAAAAAAAAATCGGTTCTTTGGAATCTTCTAGGAATTTGATTTTGCTCATTTTGTATGAAAGGCAACAAAGCGCCATGAGAACTGCAGTATGTAACAGTGCACGACACCATAAGGAAAGGGGTTAATATATGAGCAGAATGAGAGCTAAAGTGTTTTCAGCTGAGCCTACTTACTGATCCACTCAAAAAAAATTAGCTTTTAATGCTTTTTGGGTTAATTTTCACTCAGCTTTAGTTGTAGCTTTGCTCAGCTTTGTAAGACACTTGAACAATTAGAGATAAATTTTATAAAAATATGCTTGCCTTCCTTGGAAAAATGCTGCTGTTGTTACTTGCAAGAGCCTCTACACACTTAACTCCTCTTGAAAATCCCAGTGGGTGCATATCTGCATATTTTCATACTCAAATACTTGTGTGAACTTGCATTATAATTGAATTTTCCAAAGCTGAAGGAACTTTTCTTAAAGGGACAGACTATGAGTACCAAGTACTCACCTTGAATCATTGATTATTTTTATTTGCTATCTTGTCCAGATCCTCCCATTCTTTTCTGCCTTCTGATTTAATATTTAAAAATTGTTAAGCAATTATTGTTGATTTAGAGGAAAACAGGCTTGTACAGTAGTCATGATCCTTAGAAGATTTCATTCTACTACACTACAGGTACCTATTTCTATAAATGAGAGTTATACACAGGCAATTTTTAAGTCCCTACCATAGGACCTCATGTGACCCAAAAGAAAATCTTTTAAATTCTGGACATTACAACTACTGATTCAGGAGCCAAATAAACATGTTGCACTTAGTGAAGTAAGCTAATTTTCACGGTCTCAATATCTAAGGAGTTCTTCTGTGTGACCCATTAAAAAAACTTGCCCAATATTTATGAGTATCAGAGGGAGACCATGTCAAGAGCACTTAGAAACCTTGATGCACTACTGCTACGTAACCAGGGCTGGATTTCAAGAGCATCTTCATTGTGTTAATAGCTGAGGACTTGCTGAGATCATCAGAGCATTGTAAGTACTCCATGGTATAGTTTTATAGCATGATAAACACTCTATGAAATAGTTTTAATTGACACATTTCTTTATTTAAACATACTCAGAAGTGACAGTGTTGTAATTTCTAAGACATATTTTCTAACCAGACAACTCTTTTCAGTTTTGCTAAAAATGCAATGTACAGATGATCCTATCTGCCTCAACTTTGGTTAAGAAACTGTAGCTTTATCCTGAAACATTTTCTTTTTAGATGGTAATAATGTAGGAAGTCTTACGTTTCTGCGGCAATTTTTAATGACTGTGAATATGTTGTGTTAAACAGTTTAGCGTTAAGTTGGGCATGAGTTTTGTTAAATACATGAGTTAATATCTCAGTTTTGATTTTCTTTTCTTTTCTAAAATGTATATTTTAGATTTTTTTTTTGGGTTTTTAACAGATAAATTTCCACTTATTTCTGTGACTAAGTGCTTCATGTATTGAATTATGCAGTCATTTTCATAATTCCTGGTGGCATTAACATCACTACTTGAGGCAATAAATTTGAGAAAGCAGCTTGAAAGAGACAACTTTCCACTAAGCAATTATTTTTCTAGAATTTTGCAATAAACTTATTGCGAGAATTTATCTGCTTGTCTGATGATAGCATTTAAGTCCATGAGTCATATGAGAAAAAAAAAACGTTTACAATTCTTAAGAATAATGGCCTGATACTCTGGAGAGAGACATTTTCCCACTTAGCACGGAATTATAATATAGTATAATAGTAAGCTTAAAATGTCTTAAAGATCTGGCCCAGAACTTTGATAATTATAAATGCTGATTTTTCATTAGGTCTTATAAGAAAAGCCCATTCCAAAGATTTGGAAGAAAAACAATGTTGTTTCAATAATTGGGAAGCATAAATAGAAATTATCTGCCTAGTGATAGGCCTTTCAGTCTGATTTTTTTCATGAAAACAAAATGAAACTGCTCAATCTGGACTCAGTTAATAAAAAAAGGTCAGCAGATCAATCAATGTGGTTCATTAAAAAAAAATTTACAAGTTTTTATTATACCAGTTAATTTCCAAGAAAAGGGGTCAGAACTAGAAATCTTATCTCTGTATTCAGTAGTGATGTGGTTGAAATACTGTTTCTGTCCTCATTTTTTGACAGTTGCACTGCAAGGAAATAATATTGCTACATTGGGAGAAACTTATAAAAGATCCACAAAGATGGTTAAAGGACTGTGAAACAAACATTTACACCAAGGATTAAGAAAAGATGGAATTAGGAGAGGTAATATTATCACAGAGTAAAATTACCTATAGGCATTTAACAATAATGTCTTAAAATAACTGGAAATAAATAACTGTAATAGCAGAATGAGATATAGCAAAGCTTAGTGACTGGGTGAAGAGGAAGCTAGAGAAATTCACAAACAAGAAGGTATCAAAAAATGCAATAAAGAAGGTATCAAAATGACGCGGTTGAGTCAGGGGTGGAAAGAAAGTACTCCACTCTTCAGAAGGCGAATTAGAAGGCTTTAATGAAAGTAACGTGTCTTTTTATAATGTGACTCGCTAAGGTGAGACTTGATTGGTCTCAAAGTGAAAACCTCTCACAATATTGGTGAGCTATGAATAGCACACTCTGGAGAATCATATCTATAAACAACAGTTACAGAAAGAGAGATAATAATTGTTTTAATTCTTTTCTCTGAGTTTCCCAGGCTCGGTCTGGGAGAAAATTATCTCTGTTCTTTCTTCGACTGAACTGAGAATATCCATATCAAAAAACCTCTGAGCAGTTGCATTCTATTATTCATCACAGTAATTTATCCATAAAAGAAATCTGCTCTGGTTGAAAACATATTAGTTGCAGTATATACATTGATTTCATCTTATGAAAGGCAGCACCATACTGTGGCTTTATCAACTAAGTCAACAAGAGTTCCAAAGTATCTCAGCTAGTGTTGGATAGGGTCTACTCAGAAAGTAAACTGTGTATTTGCATAAGGAAGGAGGGAGCTAAATAAAAGGTATTTCACTTTCTCATTTATATAATACACATTTCTAGCCTAAGTTCTGTCTTACACTCTCCAGCTGTATGATACTACTTTGTGCTTGCACAGTACTTGACATGAAAGCACTGATGCTTGCCCCATTTACAGCACTAAACCCTCCCCTGAAGGTAGTAGGTGACTGTCTAATCTATTGAATGACTCATTTGGCCCAACAGATTGATTTTATTGATAAAACCACCCACTTGCACAATAGTCATCATTATGCTGAGGCCATAGTGGGCAATTCACCAGTTTACAGCTTTCATAAATGTATAAATAAATGTATCTTTATTATAAATATATTTGTGTATTATTCTTTGCAGGTGACACCAACTTAGAAGGTTAAATTCCATTTTCAGAAGTCCTTTACATTTTAAACCCCAAAGAAATGTAAATCCCTAAGAGTCACTAATATGACAGAGATATCATGTTGCAAATATCACTAGTTCGTAAATGAAATATCATACATAACTGTTGAAAATATGACCAGGCCACCTGAATCACTCAGGCAACATCAAGTATGCAGAAACCATGACACTAAGTTCTGGTTTTCAACATAATAGTGAATGTTTACATATGAAGTGCCTGATTCCCCAGTAACAGTAACTTGTCTTTAAACTATTCTTCAAACTGTAGAAAAGTTTAGATTTCTATAAAGTTCATGAACTTTATTTACTAGAACTTAAGGATTTGATTCAGGTCAATATAACAAAGAAAATTCTGTGTGATCTCATGAAGAACCATGGTTTTTACATATCTGTAAGAAAACAGTGTTTGTAATTATCAAGTCCCCTATTGGACAGATGTGCAGTGTAATATTCTCATTTCTTCCATGTAGGAATTATGCCCATTCCTAAGTAACTTGTCGGTCTTCTCAGTCCCGCTTCTCAAACAGCAAAGGCCATACTCTGATGTCCCTATCATTAGATTTGCATTTTAACTATACTTGATAGCACTGCAGAGAAAGTGCCTGAGGACCACAGGAGAGTCCTTGTCATTGATAAACTCATTAGATCCTGCACTAAAAGATATATTGATTAACTTCTAGAAAAATAAAGGAACAAATAAAAGAAGTTCTGGTACTGTCAATTGGATTACCATCATAATGAGAAATACCTTCAGAGGCAGATAAAGAAAAGCAATTTTACTGCTGATTTTACATCTGTGCGTACACGCTGTTGCTGTCACCTCACCAAAGGTATGAGAGTCACCCACAGCTAAAGCAATCTTCCAGAGAGCAATGAGCAATTGTTGCTCATGTAAAATTGTGCTGAGCTCCGCTGAAAGGAGGAGCTTAGCCTGCTCAGGTAACCTGTCAGTGCTCCTGCCCTTGACTCCATGAACTTCTATTCAGGCCTTTGGAATAAGAGTTTGTAGGGAGGCATTCAGTCCAGTAGTGCTGTTTTGGACTGATGGGATTAATGATAATGGGGGCCTGAGACTGAGAGCTCCCTTACTGCAAAGTTTTTGAGGCTTCATAAGTTTTGTGCATATTACATCTGCATGAAAGTAAAGCCTTCAGAATTTACAAAAAAAAAAGAAAAAAAAAGAAGAAATCATAGTGATGACTCCATTTATGATCAAAAGGCTCCTCTTTTTCATACAAGCTTTCTTCTTTCCCATGGAAACAGACTGGAGACTATATGCTGACCTGCAAAGGAGTTTTCCCTTGAATGTCTTACCAAAACCAGTGTCTTTAAAGACTTTTTGTTTTCTGTAGAACAATGTTTAATGATAAAAAATAACATTTTCTGAAGGTATCTTGCAGGCAATAGTCTAAGGTACTTAGCACAGAGCCCTAGATATGTCATGACTCTAATTAGCTAAAACATAAAAATGTATGTAGAATTTGGCTGCAAGATTACGTTTTTAATTACTTCAGAGGTAAAACAATAACAAATACATCTCTCTTTTTGGATAACCAACAGTATTCAAGACTGTCTTGCAATTAATTTCCAAAATTCTCAGTGGTAAAACCCTCAAATGAGATGCCTCAGCTCTGTTTGGAGATACCCTAATTCACCTGAAAATACTTCATTAGAGCCATTAGGTTTGTGATGTTTTTCTTTTTCCTCATCTGCTTCCTTAGAGTAACCTGCTTGGGTTGGAAGTGACTGACAAATACAAATGAACTGGGTTTGTGGCTGTCATGATTTAATCCTAGATGGCAACTAAAAACCATGTAGTTGCTTACTCACACACTCCCCAGGCGGGATGGGGAGGATAACTGGAACAAAAAAAAGGTAAAACCCATAGGTTGAGACAACAGCAGTTTGAGAACTGAAATAAAATTATATAAAATAAAATAAAATAATAGAATAATAGTAATTACGAATGTGTAATCAAGCATAGGTCATACACATATTCAAAATTAACATACATAGCCTCAGATTGTTGAAAATATGTAGCAATTTGCATTAATAATTAATAAATAAAATATGTATAGCAATTTGCAGTAATAATTTGGTAAAGAGTTGACATTCAATTTAAAAGGAAGACATTTGAAAATATATTTAGGTTGCTTTTGTCAGAAGAAGTCAACCTGCAGGAAAGTTGGATCTTTCAGCAAGAAGAAAATTTGCTCTGAAATTTCTGCTCACACAGAAATCAAATTAATGCCTATTATTTATTTCTCCCATCCTATGTTATTTCATTATCACAATCTTTTCTACTGCGCTGGTAAAATCTTTCTAGTAAATTGATAATTTTCCATGCTATTCTGAACAACTATAAAAGAATGTGTGATCAACCTTTGTACTGAATTGATCGGAAATTCATAATATAAATAATTGGATTTTAATTAGTTCTTTCAATAGTCTATTTCTGAAATTTGCTACAGATAATCAGCCACTATACTAATGTAGACTGGCAATAATTAACATTCAGCTTTCTGGCACTAATCACCGGAACCATGGCTTGCTTCCTAGTATTTAGGGCAGTCCTTGAAAATAATGTGATAAAGCACTCAAGAGCGTTCAACCAATTAGCGTGCTTGGATGAGTGAGCTTTCCAAGCCATCTGATCTTAAAAGTGGGCGCCTCATGCTGTGGAATATTGTCTCTGCTGAATTTCCAAAAGACTGTTCCATTAAATAGTGGGGCTGGAGAAGAAAACTGGAATCAGAATATATTAACCTGAAATGAAACTCTGCTAGCTGGTCAAAGACAATGGATGCCACTCAAAAAAAAAAAAGAAAAAAAAATGTAAAAAAAAAAAGAAAAAGGAAAGAAAAAAAAGTAGTGTGTGGCAGAAAAGGGTCTAGTTGTACTTCTGATTTTTTTCATCCCATTCCAAAAGCCAGATTTGCATTATGATAGCAAGCATATAATGGGTAGGTACACTATGGTTGTGCTACTATGAGAATTTACCTTTCAGAATGTTTCATGGAATCAAGAGGGTTACACTATCTATGTTGCTTTGCTTATAATTTAAGACGTTCAGTAGTCTCTGAATGCCATGTTCTTAACATTTATTAAAAAGATTCACATTTCATTGAAAAAAACATTCCATAAGTTTCAGGAAAAATTCCAACATGTTCTCAAGATCTAAAAGCAGGTGAAAATTCCTTTTGGTTAATACGTGCCATTAAATAAACAAATTAGCTGTGCTTTCTGTGCCAGCTAAATTTGCACACAGCGCTCTAAAAAATAAATCTGTTATGCAAAGCCATGCTGTTAATTAAAACCTGCAAATTATGACCTGTTTATACTCAGGTAGTCCTTATCTAATTTACCAGCAAAGTGTCTGATCCAAACATTTGGGTTTGTGAAGTTTATAATCTACTAATAACATAGTACTTTGCTAGAAAAATCTCAATTAAAACGCAATTTTAGAATTTTTTCCTAAAGTGCCTGAAAATTGTTAATCTATGCTTTAATAGAGGGAGATGAGATTTACAATATATTATTAGAAAAAAATGAGCAATTTTAATCTAGATGATAGAAAAATTCATTTATTTTTCTATGTTTTCTATGTTACATCTTAATAAGATGTATGCAACTGTGAACTGCATTAAATCCCACCCATACCTACATGCCCTCATTTTCATGCAAAGAAAGTGTAAGTACACACTAGGGAGAGGAGCCACTGCAGAACACCTTGAAAATTACATCTGAACCCAAGCCTGTAGAAGAGGCTCCATTCCTCCATGGAGAGGAATTTTTTTTTCCTCTATGTTGACAAGTGAGAAGTTTCTAATAATCCTGTGGCTAAAAGCCCCAATATGCTTGCTTCGTTTTCAGTGTTAGTTGCTCTGACCAGCAGTATTTCTTTCAGTCTTTCTGCCCCTAATATGACATCCGAATTTCAAGGACTGTCTTTAAAATTATGCAAGAGCCTGTTAGACTGGCTTCATCTTGTGGGAATCACACCTTAAACAAGCCCAGAATGCCTAAGCTGTATTCTCTGAATACATACACTGAGCACTGATAGTTCTCACTATGACTGTTGTGTGCACCACTGAATTTAATTAGCTGCACATTTTCCTGAAAAAATAAAATAAACCCAAACAAGCAAACAAACAAAAAACAAAAAAAAAAAAAAAAAAAAGTGCTAAAATTGATTAGGAGAAATGACTGTGAGGAGCTAGTATGTGAGATGCCTACACAGAGTTCTTTCAATAGATTTTGTCTTTCAGAGATGGGTAAGGTCACTTTTAGCTTCTAAAAACCTCAGTAGCTGCTGTGAAAAATAATAGAGATTAAAATGTCAAGGAGCTCCCTGAGATGTAGGAGATAAGGAAAATTTGCTGAACATTTCCCATGTCCTGAAGACCAAATCTCACATGAAGATACCACACAACAAATGGTAGGCGCAAAGTGGAGAAACATTAAAAAAACCCCAAACCCAGCAAACCAACCCCCCAATCAACCAAACGAAGAAACAAACAAACAGAAAAAAACCAAAGAAAAAATAATCTCCTTCCAAGAACTATAGAAAAAAAACACATTAAGAGATGTGCAAATTTAAAGCTTTCTGCAGTAATTCTAGCTTCCTGGAATATGCTGTGATTTGTCACACACTTCCTCATCAAAGGAATCCAAACCAAGATTTCTACCTGGAGATACTAGCCCAGTCCTCCTGCCTTCATTATGATCCATGTGGCAACGCTTTTTCTGCATTTAAAAATGGAAGGGAATGGTTTAACGTGTGCATGCTCTTTCCTAAGCCCTTTTTGTGCTCAGTCCTGCAGACCAAGGTGGGGGGAGGTGCTATGATGCTTCCTCAGCTCCTAACATAGTTCTCATTAATTTCTGTCCCTTGTATGCACTTTTGAAAAAGAGAAACACATGGGTCTCCTTTCGTACTTTAATCATCCCAATCAAGTCATTCCTTTGATCAACATCACAAATCACAGTACATTGCATATTCTAGAGCAAATAGGAGAAAGGTGTGCTGTAGATTGATATTCAAATGGCACATAAAAGATCTGGAGCACAGATCAAAGAGGAGAATGTTGTGTTTGGGCTTGTCAGTTGTGTTTTACTGTATTACTTATGTCTCTGGTTAACAAGGGTTCTGAAAGCAGGCTGACTCAATGAGCTTCTAGGGGAAAACTCACTTTCTGTTGTCTATTCAGAGAGCTATAATACCAAATTACTCTGTTTTCTAATTTGATTACAAAGCAGCTGAAGAGGCATGAAAATATATATCCACACCAGCAATATTTAAAACATTTACTTTGCTTTGGGTCATACAACACCATTTTTCAGCCCATTAAGTCCTTATATATTGCTTCTATTTTCATTGTGCTTATATATGGCTTCCATTATCATGCTCTCTCTGGTGAGACATGAAAGTTCTCCTATCCCCTTCACAGATGGGAGACTTGAGTATCTAAAGTTTAAGATCAACACTGAGCTTCTTTTGCCCAATTCTCTCTACAAGATATGCTATGCCCTGAAAGCACCTCAAATCAGCTCCCATTCTGCACGCTGAACACACACATCAGCAAGTCTGTTCCTATCATTTAGCAATTAGTCCTTCTTTATCTCTCTGAAAATTAACAGCGTGGCCCTATTGTTCAGTTCTGATCCTTCCAAAGAACATGAACTCTTAATTTATGCATGTGAGTACTGAGTTTTTTCGAGTTGGTTTTGTTTTATTTTTAATTATTACTATTGTTGTGGAAGGGGTGACTTCAACATTATTTTTTGTTTGTTTTTCCTTAGTAAATACAGAATCATAGAATGGGTGAGACGGAAAGGGACCACAGTGGGTCATCTGGTTCAACCTCTGTACTTAAGCAGGGTCATCCTAGAACACATGGCACAGGATTGTGTCCAGATGGCTCCTGAGTATCTCCAGCAGGGAAGACTCCACATACTCTCTGGACAATCTGTTCCAGTGCTCAGTCACCCACACAGTAAAGAAGTTCTTCCTCCTATTCAGGTGGAATTTCTTATGCACCAGCTTCTCTTTGTTTCACCTTATCCTTTTGCTCGCCACCACCAAGAAGAGCCTGGAAACATCCTCTTGACACCATTCTTTCAGATATTTAGACACATCGGTGAATTCTNCTGCATTTGCCTTTGCCGAACTTCAGACAGTTCTTCTCTGCCCCCTCTCCAGCCTGCCAAGGTTCTTCTGAAGGGCTGCAGAGCCCTCTGGGCTATCAGCCACTCCTCCCAGCTTTGTGTCATCAGCAAACTCTCCAAGGAGGCATCTGTCCCTTTGTCCAAGACACTGATGAATAAGTCAAACAATCATGTGCACAGTATTGAATTTTGGGGAACACCTCTAGTGACAAGCCTCCAACTGGATCCTGTGCCAGCAATTGCGACCCTCTGAGATTTGCTGTGTTTTGTTTGTCAGAAATCATGTACTTTCTTCCTCTTTCTTATATTTTAAAATTTACTTGCATGGATCGCCCACTGATATATGTAAAATTAACCAATGACATAGCCTATTTGCCTAAAAGTAAACACATGCACAACTGTTTGCAGAATCACAGCTTCAGTGTGCACATCATGAATCTGGAGCGGGCTGCCTGCGGCTCTGGCTGGGCAGCTATACAAATGGCTGGCAAATAAGGAGCCATCACTTCCCTTTCCTTGCTTTTTAGGAGTGGTCTACATCCCAAAGCACATATCTATTCAGTAAAAGAGAAATGTAGGCACTTCTTCCTGTGCTTCTGTTTCTCAGATTGAGGTTTGGGAATGCTTACAGTGGGACAAGTAACTTATGCCAAGTCACAGTGGTTGTTTGAATTGTGATCATCAGGGTGCAAGGCAGGACTGGATGGTGATTCTCAGAATTAAATACTTTCCTTTTCTTGGAGTACTCAGTAAAGAATGAATAGCTAATTAGTAATTTGCCTTGGTGTTGTACTGTCAATGTAACCACCCTTGGGTATGTCATTTCACTCAGTTGGCAAATAATGGGCAAAAAAGGCTTGTGGGGTTTTTTGGTTGGTTTTTTTTTTCTTCCCTAATCCATTTCAAAGCCTTGAGCTCTTACACAGAGCCTTTTGGCATATCTGAATGCCTCTATCTGGTTAGCTGTTAGAGAATGATTTCATGGGGGCATCCTTTCTACTGGGGTTCACAGAGACTTCATATGCTGGTAACAAGATGTGTCCTTATTGAGCTTTGTATCTGCTGATGATTGAGTAAATGCTTGTGGAGGTGAGATAACCAGCATGCTCGTCACATTTTACTAAACATAATTCCATATTTCACCAAGGCTTTGTAAGTACTTGGTACAGAAACAGCTCTGTTTATTGGAGGTGCTTGTTCCCCAGCCTCCTGGGACTGTGCCCAGTTGCAATCACAGCAGTGTTATAGCAGTTCCTTCCTGTCCCTTTGATGTAGCATTTGCTTTTTAAATCCCTGATGCTTTCACTCATTTTTCTCAGTCTGCTTTTTGGCTTGATTTCTGAAGGTACTGGGGCTCTTTCAGGGACAAAACTTTAATAGGGAGCGCATGTTTCTCCCACCTCACTGTTTTGTTAATTCATAGTGCTAAAGTTTGAGCTATTTAATAGCTCAAATAACCTCTGCAAGGACTGCAGAGAACTGCAAGGACTATATCAAATACAGCATCTACTATATAATGCTTAGGAGAAGTCAGTTCTAATAAGCAAGAAACTGAACCCTGTTTATTTTCCATTTTCTCTCCTTACTCCCTCAAATTACTGCAGGGGTTTAAAGAGTTTAAGGCTCTGGAGGAGGCACTCGGTACTTGCAGGATGAAACTATTAGAAGTCAATTGCCTTGCAGCAGAAAGTGTAAGAACATCACTATTAGAAAAACTGCATGGACTCTTGTATTCACTTTCATGGTCCAAGAAGATTAAGGTGCAGATGGCAAATCTGATGTTAACACCAAATCTAAATAGGTTAGAAAATGTTTTGATTTAGACTGTCCAAGGTGTTTTATATAGTTACAAAGCTTGTTTTTACAACTTTTTGTCATGAAATTGGCAAAGGTCTTACAGCTCAAGACATGGATATTAGAGAACAACTGGCATTTTTTCTCCGTATACAGAAGGAGAATGAAGATATAAAACCCAAACTGAAGGCAGAAGGCATTGAATCTAGTATTTTGTCCCTAAAGTTAATGTGGCTAAATTCTAGCAAAATATGTACTCCAAGTATACCTGGTATACCTGGAGTGATTTATTTTCCTTTACACAATTCTTTTAAACCAACTTATTTCATTTCCTTACAAACACAACGTGAGACCGCAGGATTTCACAAACAAATCTACTGTGAATTAACAGTGGGATTAAAATAAAGTGTAAATGTTTAATGGACTCAGCACTCTTATTGTTCTTTATGTGAACAGTGTTATCTCCTCATCCTTGGTTAAGAAACTTACCTTAATGTTTTTAAAATGGAAAAAACACTTATTTCCTTTCAGAACATCCTACCTTCATAGGCTCAAGGTCACAGTCCTACTCCAATGAAGTCTAGGAGGAGGAGGATCTAAGTTAATTTTAGAAACTGTCAGACAAATTTTGCCCTCAGTTGGACCCTATGGATTTCTGTGGGAGTAAGAGGGTGGCACAAGGAGCAGAATTACTCTGTTGTCCTTTCCTATTCACACTGTGCCAATCATCACAGCATCTGAACACTTTCCCAAATTAAGACTCAACAAAGAAGACTAATGTCTGTGGTGGGAAATTTCCTCTCCATTCCTCCCCCACAGAGAAAAGTTATGTGAATACTGTGTAGGAGAGATGTTGTGATGATCACATAAACAAAAAAGGTAAATGTATATTATAAAAAACAAAGGGAAAAAACAGCAGACATGATTATGCACTGCCTGTTGGGGAAAAAAAACTTACCTAAATGAGCTTTATAATTGAACCAGAAAGGCTTCTAGTTTGTTGACATACTAGAACATACATCTCTGAAACAGATTTTCAAATTCCAACTTCACTGTAAACTTTCAGTAATGAACAGTGGGGTCAAGATGGGAAGTCTACGAATGTGGACTTAACAGTAGGTATCATTACTATACACTGAAGAGAAAAATATAAATTTAAAGGACATCTTTTAATAATTTGAGTTATTCACTAAAATGTATAGTGATAATGTTTATATTTGTTTAGTAAATTACAAAAGATAATCAGTGATCCATAGGGCAGGGAAACTCTGCAGCATCAGCTCATTTTGGGGGCCACCAATATCAACGCAGATGAAAATCTTGTCAGTAATATTTCAAGCCATCCATCCCAATATTTGGACTTACACAACCTCTACATCCAAATCTTCTGCTGATGTTAATTAACCCTGTGTTAATTAATCCCATGATTTCAATGCCCCTGTGAATCCATTGACTGGTATCATGGTTGCATAGAGATTTGAAGGCATTTGATTTGCAGGCTTGCAGAAATTTTGTGGGTTCAAGGGACAACATCCCACAATAAGGAGAGGACAATGCAAAGCCAGGACATACTCCAGGCCAATACACATTACCAATCAGATCATCTTACTGCTGCACTAAACATGGAAAATGCTGGAACATTTAAATGCTAACATCTAATCATACTGAAATAGCATTGTCTTAGCTAGGCAGAAAGGGATGCTACAAAGTTCCTAGAGAGAATTAAAAGAGCCCTTTCCCTAGGTATAAACTCTGCAGTCTGCCTGATTTCTGTGACCACACTTAGCACTGAATTGATTAGTGCTGGATGCCCTAATTTCAGCAATAACAGCTCTTTCTCCATAAGACAAGCACAGATGTGCACAGCTGTCAGTCCTGATGGTCTATGCTGGTTGCTCCTTGTGCTGGTTTCAGATGGGGTAGAGTTAATTTTCTTCATAGCATGATTTGGACTTTTGCTGGACACAGACTGTTAATAATATGGACATGTTTTAGTTATGGCTTACACAGAGCCAAGGCCTTTTCTGCTTTTCATACTGCCACAATGGCGAGGAAGTTGGGGATGCCAGGGAGGTTGGAAGGAAACACAGCAGGGACGGGTGACCCCAACTGACCAAAGGGATATTTCAGACTGTATTACATCACCTTCAGATTACATATAAAGAGGGAAGAAAGAGGAAGGATGGGACCTTTGGAGTAATGGTGTTTGTCTTCCCAAGTCACCGTTATGCATGACGTGGCCTGTGGCAGGGAAAAATGCAGGTGAACCCGAGATGGGAAGAGATGATGCTGACTCCAGTTCAGAAGGCTGAATAGTTTCTTTATTATAATTATATTTCAATACATTAATATATTATTTAAAGAGGAGATACTAAAACTACATCCTCACTTCTATCATATCTAACTACTCACTGTAACTTCTCTTGACTGACTCCCTCAGAGAGAGCCCAGACACAGGTGCATTCCATTGGCCATCAGGACCAAACAATGCCCACCAATATCCAATCAACCAATCACCTCAGGTAAACAATTTCCCAATGCATTCCACATGGAAAAACAAGGGACAGAAATAGAAATTGTTTTCTCTTTTCTTTCCCTCTCTGCTCCTCTATGAAAGCCTCCCAAGGGAGCAGAAAATGTGGGTACTACAGTGGCCCTCTCTCCTGGAGATATCTGAACACCTGCCTGCCCATGAGAACAGGGAATTAATGCCTTGTTTTGCTCTGCTTGTGTGTATGGCTTTGGCTTTCCCTATTAAACTGTCTTTATTTCAATGTATGAGTTTGGTAGCTTCTACCCTTCTGATTCTCTCCCTGATACTGCTGGTGGGAGACTGAGTGAGGGGCTGCCTGGGGCTTGGCTCCTGACTGGGCTTAAACCATGAGAGTCCTTTATACAGAAATGTTTAGCTCTCTGCCATCAGCAAAGCTTAGTCCTCAGCTTTTTTCCTCTCCTTTTTTTCTCACCTCATCAGCAAAATTATCCCACTCCTACAATTGTATTTCTTGTGTGTTGATCAGGTTGTTATTCTCTTAAATTGGATGTTCTCAACCCTTGCCTTTTTATTTACTTTGAAAAGCAAACTTCATTTCCAACTCCAACACAATAGTTCTACAGAAAAACCCAGGGGAGCTCTGAGTGGGTAGAAATAAAACACCAGATTCACTTTAGACACATATATTTTATAAAGAAATCACATACAATAGCCTTTGGTTTCACAGTCAGGATTTTTTTATATTCTCCTACATTTAGACTTGCTCCATCCCCGAAGTTGTTCAAGGCCAGGTTCCATGGGGCTCTAAACAACGCAATCTTGCCCATGGCAAGGGAGTCAGAACTAGATGATCTTTAAGGTCCCTTCCAGCTTATGATTCTACTATTTGACCCACAGAAAATTGACAGATGGGGCCAGGGCTTAAGATTTTGGTAATTAAAATACTTCCCTGCCATTTTCTGTATGCACAAAGAGATTACATGGGGATGCAGAGATTCTTACAAATTATAGTCCAGCTGTCAGCATCACCAGAAAAGTCAGACGCCTTTCCTTGTCTCTTTCCTGAACTACATCTTCATATACTCGGCTGTGAAACAGAATTGAATTTGGCAATTTACTCCCGGACTGAGCTTGTATAACCTAAAGGACAAGTTTATCCAAGATCTGAATTTATAAGGGACTATTAAAAGAATGACCTGGATAGTTGCTTGAGTGACTTTTTCATCAAAATATTTTCACAGAAAGCCCACAGCACCAAAGGCATTGTGTCTGTGCATGCATGTGCAATACCATTTTTATTATATTCTACAGCCAGTGATTATGTATGTCTCTCAGAGGTTGCTACTGCATGCAATACTGTGACAAACAGGGCAGAAATCATTTTTAAAATACACAGGCACTGCTTATAGTCCTTTCTTACTCTCGTTGCTGCTTATTGGCAATATCAATCCTCTACTGAAAAAAAAGGGATTTTATAGTTCATTGTTGGTTTTATTGTTCTGTTTTGTTTTGTTTTTTAAGGTTGTATACCAAAGGTATACAAGGTTTTATTGTTCTGTTTTGTTTTTTAAGGTTGTATACCATACCCTTTCCCGGGTTATGTCCTTATCCATTAGGGATTTATATGAAAAAGAAATATTTTCATATTACTGGGTATGGGACCAAAACATCCTTCATCTTGATCTAAATTAAAATAGAACTACTGTTCAATTAATTCTATTAAATTTGGTGGTGTTGTTCCTAGCCTTTTAATTAAGATCACACTATGACCATGACTTTTATAAAACAGTAAGTGAATTAGAGGAACCAATTTAAGATGTTTCTAGAAGGTCAGCATTACAGAAACTCAAGAGCAAACCATGCTTCTCCCCTGTCCTCTCTCTAAAAATGAGAGGCTTTGTTGTGCTTCAGGTTGTTGAGACAAAATAATGAATAATTTCTGAAATACGATTATTTTTAATGTTGGCAACTTTATCTACCTGCTTTTGACAACATGTCAGCCATGAGAAATACCTGGATCTCATAAATAGCAGTTGGTCAGTATAAAAAAGGGCCTAGAGTTTAAGGTGCTTTGATGTTATTTCATTTTATGTCCTCTGATTTGATTCATAAAGTGGTGGTTAGGAATTCTTTGTAGTATTCCTTAGCTCAACTACATTTCCAGATGCTTTCCCTCCACTATAGCTCTGATTATATCTTGGAAACAATCCTTTTTGATTAGAGGGTGCCAGTTTTAAACATCCATTTTTCAAGCATAATTTGCTGTTCAGGTTCTGGTCTGTTGCCTCCTGGGCTGTGAAAAAACTGCTCTCCAAAAAAAAAAAAATCTCAAAAAGACTCTCTTCTCTCTTGTTTCTTGTGTCTAAAGTATTTTATTGGGCAATACCAGTCACATGTAATTTTTCGAATTGTTAGACTCCAGAGAGACTTACCAAACAAAGGACTGATCTTAAAAACCTGGATTTTTATACTTGCAAACAATGATGTCATCCACAACATGTTTATAGTTCTATCTTCTTAGTTTTGAGACAAACTAGAGTTGAAAAGATGTTGGTTTTCATTGTGGGGAAGAAGAAACTTCTTTGACCACATAAAAGTTTCCCAGAGTTTATCAATTATCTTTTATTGTAGAAGATATAATGAAACCTAATTTACCACACTATCATTCTGGATTGTGTTAAATTAAACAGTTTCTAAAGATTTACAGTAATATACCCTAGATTAGATTCTACAATTTCAAAAGGGAGAGAAGCTTTTGTCTCATTTAATTTTAGGAGCTTGCAGTGATTTTTCCTGAAAAAAAAAGAGTGTGAGTTCACATTTCTCTGTACAATGCTATTGTGTCATGTTTACAGATTAGATTCATCAAACTGCACAATATTAAATAACTGATATAATAGCAAGCTCTTACTCTTTTATAAAGTGCTGTAGGCATGTGTGTTAGAAAATAAAGATGGAGTCTTGCTTAAGAGAAATGACATGTGATTTCAAAACAAGGGTGACAGAATAAGAAAATAAATACAGGAAATTTTTGAGGGAGGGAGGCTAAAAATGAAATAATGAGGTGATGTGACTGTGTGGTTTTAACTTCAGAATTGCTTTATCATTTTTAAATAAATAAAGACCCATCTAAAAGTCTTTAAATAAACAAAGACTAATCCAGGGGTCTGCTTAGGGAAGCGAGTTTTGACAGATACATAACAACCGTATATGAGAAATAAGCATATGTGGGAGTAACCTCATGAAGCCTGTTGATTTCCAGTTAGGCGCTCAGCTAATTGAAACACACTGACAAATCTGGGTGACAAATTTACAAGTCTTATAATTTGGATTGATGCTGTAATATTTAAATATAAGTGCTTTCAGTTCTGCAAGTAAGGCAAACACCTTTCTCCTTTACCCTCTAAGTGAACAATAAGTCTAGGAAATAAAATATTACTTTAAAAAATAAGAGTTAAGTCTTCAGGACTTTGTATCATTAAAAATGATACATAGCTGAAATAAAGGACCACTTCCTTTTCTTGTTAGTGACAGTGCAGTTTCCACTCTTCCAGAGTCATAAAGATTGCAAGAGTAATAACAAAAACAAAAATCCAAACAAGTCCAAATGGAGCCATAAAAATGCCACTTTGCACAACCAGCATATTTTCAAATTAATTCTTTACAAATCACTGGATTTACACCCATTCCCCATTTTCACCTGCAAATTTCCAAAACCTGATGCAGTTTGCAGCAGTGATGCTGGACAAGGAAAGCATGGTAAAAGTCACTATTTATCAGCTTGGGATTGCCACACAAAATTACTCTGGGAAAAGAAGAAATGGAACACATCCTACACACCCTAACACCTGCAATTGAGAGAAGAAACTAAATTGGGAAAAGCAAGCTATATAAAAGCATTCAGAATTTATGCTAATTTTGGGCTGAGTGTAGCAAAACTGCACAGGCACTGGGATGTTTCAAAAAATTTTAAATGGTCTTTAATAGGAAAGTTTGAGAAGCACAGTTCCCTGATCAGCTGCATATGTCACTTGCTGGTCAACACTATTCTATTGTTCTGTGAGAAGGACGTTGAGGTAAAAAATGTCCTGCTCTCTCAGCCTTTGGATAAAGCCATTTCTTTGCAGACTAAACAGTAAATTTATCATGCAAGAAAATGCATCAGGGAGACTGTCTCTTGATTTTCAGTAGGGTATTTCAGAAGTCAGGAAATTGCCACTAAGTTTACACTATCCTGCAGAAGACTTAAATTGGAAGAAAAAAAATTGTTATTTTAGTGGAGATTTGACAAAAGCTTCTTTGTATTGGCTTTACTACCAGTTATTCTCAGTCAAAGAAAAAGAAGAAAAAAGTGGGTGAGGAGGAACAAAACCAAAAAAAAAATACAGGTCAAAATTTTTCCCTGATAACGGCAATGAAAGCCACAGTGCTTGCACATGGCATTTCCCTTCTGTGAGGGTGATTAAACTTACTGAAACTATTCTTGCTCAAGCAAGTGGAAAACATATTTCTCTACCTCTCACCAGGTCAAATCCATGCCCATCTACAGAGTCTGTTGTTGGCTAGCTAACCTGTGGGTTGTATTTTAAGGTCAATGAAGTCATCGATTTTTAAGGACTGATTGAGTTTGCTTTCATAACTTTTATTAGAAGGTTATTTTCAAATAGAAATAATTCATTTTTTGTTATGCAAATTCAAAGTCGTCTGGCTAGGGCAATAGCCAGTTCATTGTTCTTGCATCATACACAAATTCTGACACAACAGCGTTTTTCATATATTCAGACAAGTGATCAGAGACAGCCAAAAGCAATTAATTAAGAAAATGACACAAGAAGAGCTTCAAATTTTCTTGTGGTGGTCAGACTAAATAAGCCCTTGCAGTACATTTTGAGGCTTGTTCTGGTTTTACAAAAATATTCCAATCACTTTTGTCAGTCTTTATGACAAGTTCTTAAAATACACTACATTATCTGAAAGTATTTGTATAAGTGCTCACAAAACAGAGGATTAAGTTCATATTTCCATTTATTATTGGCTTGAAGAGGGGATACCCCAAAAGGATATGTTACAGAATATGAGGCATCCTCCTCAAGGACAGTTTAAGGATATTTGCCTATTCTCTTGGCTACATTTGCTAACATTACTTACCTAAGTCACCCTGTGTGGACTCTTTGTGGCTGCGTGCCATGTTACTTCAGAAAAGTTTTACCTTATACAGCACAAAGAGGAAAAGCCAGCACTAACCAGAGAACAGCATCTACATTGTTGTTTGTGTGCAAATAAAAACACAATTAGAAAGATCTGACATCCTCTAAAGAGGAGGGTTAGAAGTAATCTACTGTGTTGAATCATATAATTAAATTATTTGCCCCCACATGAAGGGCTCTTAAGTGCTCAGGTAGAGCACAGTGGCCAGGCCCCGGAGAGGGAGAGCTCTGCCTCCATCTCTTGGTGATCGAGAGGAAGGGCAGCCAAAGGAGACTGCATTTGGATTCTACATTGACCCCAAAGCCAGATGAACAGATGCTTGAAGGGAGAGGACAGCTGTGCTGTGACACACAGGGAAGCACGAGTAGAGGTTCATTCATGTAAGCTTGTCTCCCAGGGTCTTCCCACCACTGCTGAGGGACCCACCATAACTGCAACCAGAGGTTGTGGTGCTGATCCAAGAAAAGAGGAAGAAGGCACCTAGTTTGTGGTAAGGAATTCAAATTACTATCAGATGCTGATTCCCGGCCATTAAAATCCATATGAATTGGGCAGGATTCTCCGATATGCAGTGACAAAGAGGGAATCAAGAACAGAGAAATGCCTTTGCAATGGGATATGGCATTTACTGCCAAAGCCAACGAGGTTGGCAGCAGAAGGACCAAAGCTGAATCCTCTTTGCAGCACTGAGGGGTGCAGCTGCAGATGATAAGCTACAGGAGACTTCCCAGCTGCCTGGAACCAAGGCTATCCCACGTGTCTGGAGGTGGTGGGAACACAGAAACCCCTGGCACCCGCCTGTGACTGGCACCAGAGCCAGGTGGGAAAGTTGCCTCTCTGATGCCAGTTGGCTCTGGGCTGAGCTAAAAAACTCCTGTCAAACCTCCTGTCATCCTGTGGGGATGACTGACAGAGTAATACACCATCCATAACACAGGAAATTGCTCACCCCGCTCCTTTGAGTGTATTATAAAAGGACTTCTGAGGCTGAGAGCTGTAAAACCTGCCTTACAGAGCACTGAGGAAAGTCTCAGCCACAGATCAGACCCTCACCACCTTGCCACCAGCTGCATAGCATAGGCAGAAATAAACAGGATTAAAACCATATAAATTTCAAAAGCTTCATGTTAAACAGCTTTTAAAGATATGCCATGACCCTTTATTTCCATAACATAAATCATTCCTATGGTATATCATGGTTTTTCTCCTTCAAAAAAAGTTCTTGATTCTCTCAGAAACTCCAGGTGGTCACCTACATGTGCTCCCAATCCAAAGTCTTGCTGCTACCAACTTTGGAAGAGGAATTAAATACATTTCAAAATTAAAAACTAAAAAAAATGGGCTCACTTAATTACTAGACATAAAATTCATTTATTCACATTATACTGAGCACATTGCCTGTACTTATAATAGAGACACCACCCTCTCACAAATAAGAAAAACAATTTTATTGCAACACATCTACCTTGTTCTGTATTTAGTTACAATTCTCCACCTAAAATATTTGCCTCTTTTAAGAGGTGGGCTTGTATTCACCCATATTCTGTGGTTTCAAATGCTCAGAGGTTTTAAGTCAAACCATAGCATATTGACTTTCAGCAGTATAAGCTCCTATAGGCACTCTTGTGCTATGAGGTGCAGGGGATTTGGGACTTTTTAAATACTATTATTTACACTCTGACTTTTAGCTTCAGCTTCACTAAGATTTTCATGGAAATATGAAGTAGACCAATTAAGTAAAAAAAAATATATAAAGCACAAGTCTTTACGATTTCATTTTACCTTCAGAAAAATATATGATATTATAATCTAAGTAAAACACAATGAAAATTACAAACTTCTACTTGAGAAAGCAATCAATGTGCTATTTTTACAAAACTTCTTAAGTCTGGAATTACCACTCAATCTCTACATAAGTCTCATTTACTGAGAATAAGCATGTACTTAAAGACTTTCTTGACTCAGGATCAATTTTTAAAAGTAATTATTTACTGATAAAAAGCAAAGTTTTAGAGACATCACATTACAATAATCCCACGACTTATAAAGGCAGGGATGATACCGTGGATGTCAACATTAAAAAGAAGCATTAAAGAGTTTGTGGGTCAGCAAGCCATGTAAAAACTAGCATGTCATTGTTTAACCTTAATCTTGATAATTTATTGTGAATTTGTCAAGATTCATAACCTTGGGATTATCAATCACTAGAAACAGACATATTCCAAATACTTCATGCTAAATGTCATTTCTTGAGAGATACAAGTGGGGTTTATGACTCCTAGTCTTAAAATCTTATTATTGGTTCTCTCTGTTCAGTGCTGCTAAAAGTTTTGCTGCAGAGTGCAAACATCAGCTGGTTACTGAAGCAAATCTCCATCTCCTGCTTCTGTACAATGAAACATTTTTAAATCTATTCACTCTAGCTGCTAAAGAAGAGGAGTGAAATACATTCAGCTCGAGGAATGGCGCTAGGAATCTTTGCCTAGCTTGCAATGAAAGAATATATTTGGTGAAATGATAAAATGATGCCATTTTACTACTGAGCTGTGATGAAGAGACCACCAGGGCAGCCCAAGCCCATATGAAGCCATCTCAAGCAGTAGAGCTATAGTTCAGTTTGGTTAGTAGCAGTGACATTTTTCTTCTGAGTCAACAGACTTTTGTTTTTGGTGGTTTTTGGCACATAATACCAGCCTTTGAAGCACTGATTGCTCAGCCAAAGTTAACAGAAACAGCTGCAAAACAAGATGCCATTATCTCTGGGTCTTGCTCTGAGTAAGCTACAAGAGCACTGCCATCTGTAAAGAGCAGTTCTTTAATAAGGGGACTTCTGAAGCTTTTGTTTCTGCATACAAACAAGCCAAATTATAAATGTCGCTTGGGGAAATCTGAAAGTGGACTGTCAGAGACAGACTCTGTGTTCGCTCAATTTGCTGCTACTGAAAAAAAAAAATCTCCCTACTACTGAGATGCTGTAGCTCTAATCACATTTACAAAGGAGCCTTCCATCCAAAGAACCAACTGAAGATGATAATTTCTTCAACTTATTTGCTCTGGGACAAAGAAGAGTTGGGTGTGGGCATTGGTGGGTTTTTTTTCATTTTCATAGCTTTATGTATAGCAGCACAGAAAAGTCTATTTAATTCTTTAAATGCATCTTAATAGTGCCAAATAGCTTTAGACAGCCTGATAGTTATAAAAAAACTCCACAGCTGAAAAAGGACCATGGTATTGCACAGACATAACTAAGAAGGATTCAAGATTCACTTTTTTGTGTGAAGTAGACTATAAATACACATAAATACATCTCTGTAACTGCAGGACATTTTTCTGACCCATTTCCCAGCTGATACTACAAATATAAGTGTCTTTAACCTGTTACAGTATTGCTGTTTACAGAGAAAAAAAAAAAAGGATATGATCTGTGTTTCAAATACATTTTAAATATTTCATTTTGTATCACATTGAAGTCATGCTGGGGCCACAAAAGAAGATCATGGCTTTATGATCAAGACTAGGTCTTCAACTATTGAGTCGTTTTAATGTTAGCCTTTGATTTCTTTTATGTTGAAGATATGCAGGGAATACTATTAACTAACTGTAATCTTGAGGAGTTCATGACCATGACAAGTTTTAAATGCCTGCATTTCTACAGGTAGAATATGAAGTTGACTGAAATTATATAGTCAACTTACAATAGAGTAGATTTAATACTGGAAAATAAGGAACATAGCTTCACACCCATTAAATTCAATAGGAATTTTACAGACATTTAACCTCACAATGTTGAAGTAAAATGATTTTATTCGATTTATTTGGACTCCTTTTTCCAGATGATCTTCTCAAGTACATGTTATAGATTTTCACATGTTCTTTTAGAATACATTTCTCCATTTATTTCCCTTTTCTCAAAAGACAGTGAAAATTTTTTGGAAAAACAATGCAAATAGGTTTTAATTAATAAAAACAAAAAGGAAAAAAATTAAATGGAAATAAGGAAACCATTTGGATTAAGAAATGCAAAAAAGCATGGAACAAAACCCATAAACCAGGGAGAGAGGATTGAAAGGCCTGGAAGAAAAAGTCATTGAGAGCAATTGCAGGGCTCTAAAATAGGCACAAGGATTAGGCAGTGGCCAGAACAGAGCAGCTAAACAGCTATTGAAAGGAAGTGGATTTATAAACAGGAGTTCAAGCAACAACAAGGAATGGCTTCAGCGCAGGAAACTATGGTAAATAGGAATGGCTGGGCTTGTTCAGAGCTGTGGGAAACATTAAGAGTAATAAAAAGCAGAAGTCTTTTATTCATTTAAACATTTTAAGCATAGCATTTTCAAACTTGTAGAATTTGGTATTTTTCTGATATACGGATAAAATTATTTTCCTTCAATCCTACCCATTACTCAATTTCCCATTACTGTCTCCCTTTTAACTTGAACATCTCTATGTAGCTACTAAATCTGTAGGAGAAGATGCTTGCTTTGATTGGTTTCATAGTTTTTGTCAGAGTGGAGCTGTCTTCCTAATATTAAGCAGGTATGAAGGCTCACATTCTTTACTGTGAAGTCATTAAGCTTCAACATATGAATTTAAAGTTAAACAATTCTTATTTCCTAAATATGGAGGTTTTTCCTTATTGAGGCCTTAGAAGAACACTGGTGCTCTTTAAAGCTTTGGAAAGATAGTCAAGAAAGATTTTAAGCATTGCAATTAACTAATAAAAACTGTTAATGCTTCAGAGATGTATTTTATCCTTTACAATACTCTTTTCAGCACTGTTTCTAGAGATAGGGAATATAACTTAGAGTTCCATAAACCACCAAATTGCCATGCCAATAACCTTTGGTAATCAGGCAGAGTTGTGGCTTCCAGTTCAAGGACTTTTTCTCCACAAGGATCAAGATCAGAAGAAAAGAGAAGTCGTGGTTTTATGGAGAGAGACTTTCAGGGAAATTAACACTGACTTTAGTCCTTGTGAGATTCAGAATCTGAAGCTTCTACCCGAGAAGACAAAAAGTAATCCAGACAACCATGGCTGCTACTGTCATGTCTTAAGTTAGTTGTGTTTTGAATACAGATTCCCGAGAGCTGAGCTTATGTTGATGTGCCTATGCTCTTACAGCTCTCATGGAAGCTAGCCCTTCTGGACTGCTTTCAATCCTTTTAATTTCAGCCCTACTAACATACGTGTGATTTTGGCTTCAGTTTTTGGCACTCCACTTTGGGCTGTAGATGAGATACAAAGGTGTGTTGACTGCTTTTGCAAAGAGAATTGGTACACATTGATGGCAAGCCACAGAAACACCTTAATGCAGCCTTGTGCCTTTCGTACCACCTTGCCAGACTGTTTTAGTGAAGTGGTACATGTAGTAATGTGTCCTCTCCTGAGACATTAACATTTCTGGATTCATGGCATGATTTGACAGGATCCAGACGCCAAAAACGTATTTTTCCAGTGCTGTTACCTGGAGGTATATCAGGCTCGCCATTTCTAAGGTGCAGAAGGAAAGCTAAACAACGTTCTCTATTGAGCCAAAATTTGGAAACTGGAGTTTAGAAAGATGGGACAAACTGAGTGGCAAAACCTGTCAGGATTCAGGATTCAGAGTCAGATTTTCAGAGCATCCTGATTCTTGATTCTCATGGTTGACACCAACAGATCCATGCAGATCCACTATAGTTCTTTCTTCCAGAAATTGTGTTTCAGGTGCTCAACATCAAGAAGTTACTTGGCCACTAAATCGCTGCCTCTCCCTTGGCTTCAGAGGAGAATGAAGCGCTGGATAGTGGTTTATGGATTTTTTATTTTTTTAAATCCACTTGGACATACCGATGTGGGGGCCAAAGTAAAAACAAAACCGCAGCCCAGCACCTCTAGCGCTTCACTGCTCAGCACGGCGGCGTGTGGCTCCCGCCGTCAC